>OY744483.1:222298119-222898119 GCA_963556165.1 Tipula helvola | reverse complement strand
ATTTGAAACTAATTTATACGCAATACAGAAGCATGGCACCATTACATTGCCAACTACAGTAGATTAATTAAAGTCTTTTTTAGCCATAAATTTACTAATGGGCACAAAAAAATTACCAAGCTACCGGGATTGTTGGTCTTCAAGAATGTCAATTTCATATCTTCTATTATGACACGTGATCGTTTCGGATGGTTCCTCAGCCATCTCCATATAAACGATAATCTACGTCAACCTAAAAAGGGAGAATCTGCGTATGACCAACTGTATACACTAAGACTCTTCTTGGACAAATTATCTAGAACCTATAAAACATATTACCAACCAACTAAATGCCAATCAATCGACGAGTCAATGATTAAATTCAAAGGAAGAAGTAGCATGCGACAATATATGCCCATGAAACCTATCAAACGAGGTCACAAAGTTTGGGTGCGAGCGGATGAGAACGGATTTGTGTCACAGTTCCAGATTTACACAGGAAAAACAAAAGACATCAAAGAAAAAAATTTAGGAGCAAGAGTTATAAAAGAGTTAACTCGTGATTTAGTTGGGAAGTATCATGAAATATACTTCGATAACTATTTCAACTCGCTTCAATTATTACGCGATTTGTTAGGTGAATGAATATATGCATATGGAACTGCATGGCAAGGCCGAAAAGATATTCCAACTGATTTTAAGGTTGATAAAAAAAGTCAGAGAGGCGAATATGACTGTAGGTTAAGCAAAGACGGTATATTGACAGTAAAGTGGATGGATAAAAAACCTATATTGTTTCTAAGCAATTTTCACAGCCCGGCAGACGAGGAAACTGTTCAGCGAAAACAAAAGGATGGAAGCAAGACAGATGTGAAATGCCTAAAGCTTGTAAAGGATTACAATAAACACATGGGCTACGTAGACTTTTCTGATATGCTAAAATCGTGTTACGAACTAGATAGGAAATCAAAAAAATGGTGGCATCGAATATTTTTTCATTTTTTAGATTTGACAGCGGTAAATGCGTTCATTTTATATAAAACCAGAACCGACGGTGCAGGATTGTCATTGAAACAATTTAGATTAGCTGTCATAGATGGGTTGCTAGGAGCAGAACCTACAGTGCCATAAAAGAGAAGAAGGATTAGCAGTCAATAGATTTAAATTGTATGTTCCATTAGAAAAAAGAACAGACAGGGCGGCGCATCTACCTGAACATGGCACTAAATTGAGATGTGCCAATTGTAGCACGAAAGCCAAACCTCATCGGTCAAGATGCCATTGCAAAACTTGCAATGTAGGATTATGCCTTACTGAAGAAAGAAATTGTTTTTTTAAATTCCATTAGAAATAATATTTTAACAGTTTTAAATTTTTTATAATTATATTTTCAACGCCTAGTGGTCCCATATGGAACCACCTCTTTTTTAATTAACCGTTACAAATAAAATAATTTTGAATTAAGATTTTTTATTTACCTATTCGTAGTTTATTATCTCACCCCAAAACTCATGTTTAAAAAAAATAATAATAATTCAGTCCACAAAGGGTTAAATATAAAGAAAATTACGAAAACCATAAATTACCCTTCAAATAAATTTGCGAAGTCTCGCCAAGGCGTTACCAAAGCGAAGCGTAAGCGAGAAGATTTTCTTTGATACACCACCACACTCTCACAGTCTAATTTTCTTTTTCTTTTTTTTTCATTCCTACTACATTGTGTATACATTGATTTCCTACTACATTGTTTGTAGTGTGTAGATTTTGTGTGATATTTTCATTTTTCAAATATTTATTTTGTAGAGAGGTCATTTTGGATTTCGCGTTTTATTAAATTGATGTGTAATGTATTTCTGTAGCAGTGTTTTTTATACATTTATTAATTATTACTTTTTGTTATAAACATACATCAAATGTTTCAATTACAGATAATTGTATTTTTTTATTCAGCATTTGATCTCAGGTAAATATGATTATAATATTGATATTATTTTGAGAATATACTTGCAATTATTTATTAATTCCAGAAAAAACATAAGAACGTTTTGCAGCTGCAAGCATAGACGCGGAGGATAGAAATATGATAACAAACAAATAATTTTATTTTGTATAATTTTGTTGAATCCTATATTTAAATTACAGTATATCAATTAACTTAAATTTAATGTGTAGTCAATTTCTAAATCCTTAAAGATCTTAAATTTTTTATAAATATTTATATCGAATTAATAAAATTTTTTATATTACTAACCAACATTTATGATTTTTTATTTATTTTAATTTCAAAACTATTTTTAAAAAATATTCGTTTAAACGAATATAGTACGTAATAAAATTACTTTGCCCAGTGTTTCACTTTCACTTCGCTTCTATATTATTTTCCTTATAAATTTATACAAAAACCCTTCGCTTTTGTGCCACAAACAATACTTTATTGAAGAGAATGCGAAGAAAAATGCGAACCACACATACATACAGCAATGTAAATTACTTCGCCTTCATTTTAATTTTCATATAACGGACGCGATACAAACGTTACGTTTTTGCTTCACCTCGGCGTTACGCTTGCGAAGAGTTTCATATAAGAAAGTCTTCGCTTGCATTACGTTAGCGTTTCGCCATGTTTAGAGGGTATGGTTAAAAAATTGTCAGATTTCCAATATAACAAAAAAAAATATATTTATTTGTTCCTTACACTTTGAGTAGAAATGTTTTTTGAATCGTAATTTAAAAAAAACGGCCGTCCCCACTCTAAATTTACCGAAAAATGTGGTAATGGAAACAACTAGTGAATTTACAAATAATGAAATATCTGTGCCACAATGTGGAAAACCAAGGGTGAGATTCCAGAAGGTGATCGGTGATTATTCTTTTGGTGATAGCAAAAAGTGATCACCACAGGGGTGATCACCACCTAAATTGGTATTTTATAAAGTGATCACTAAAAAAATGTACTAAAAGTACTAAACGTGTTGTATCGGGCAACAAAAACACTTGAAAAGTCAATAAAATGTCAACTTTTTATATGTAACCGAAATTAAAATTTTTAAGGCTTTTAACAACGATTAGTAGAAATGTTAATTTGACTGGGTCGAAATAAAATTGAACATATAATAATAATATTAAATTATTAATGTTCTTCATTCGGCATATCCGCGCGAGGTGGAACAGTTGAGAGACAGACTTAACCATAACTTAAACGGACAATTTTTTTTTTTAAATAAAATAATAATTTGGTAGAAATATTTATTTATGTCGATTGGTTTACGATTGACCACAAAAAACTAAACTCGGTGCAAAAAAAACTAAACTCGACATAATAAAAGAATAGTAATCGACAATGACATTGGTGGCTCGGCTATAATTTTATTAAACATTAAAATTACATATTCAAAATTTAAAATACTCTATGCCACTCAATTTGTGTTAAAACTTGTTTTTAATTACATTTTTGTGATTTGTTTTGCTTTAAATTTAAATATATAATATCAAGAAAATAATGAAATATTCATAAATAACCCATTTTTTTATAAATAAATCATAAAATGTTTTTTTGTAGGTTGTTCTCTCGTTGGTGATAATGAAAGTGATAGCTAAAACACAATCACCAAAAAGTGATCACCAAAAGGTGATAATTGTGGTGATAATCACCATACGGAATGTCAATTTTGAAAAAGTGATAGGTGATTATCACTTATCACCTTATGGAATCCCACCCCAAATTTCGCAGAAACTGTAACAGTAACCGAACCACTTTCAGATTTAAAGACATATGCTCAAAATAATAAAAATTTAACTGTTTTGACTTTAGCAGAAATTTCTCAATTACCAGATCCTTATTTTGACGATAAACCTATAATTGAAGAAACTCCCATGATGTGCATCAATTGCGAAAAATCCGAAAGGAATATCGAGACTTACCGCAAAATAAACAGAAAATGTCACCTACAAACTTATAAATTAAAATCCGAAAAGGTTGAATTAAGCAAAAAAATTAGAGCTTTACAACAACAAAATCGATTACTTACCAAAAAAGTAATGGTTTTAAAGCCCAGAACTAAAATAAAATTGACTGATGTTGTAGAAAAACAAAATAAAAGCGAGCATTCCAAAAATTTTTGTAAAATGCTTTTGTTAGAAAGAAAGAAAAATGAAAAATGGGCTTCTGAATATAAGAATATTGCACAAAACATATACTATAGGTCACCAAAATCTTATAATTTCATGAGAAACCATTTGAAGTTCGATCTACCATCCATGTCGTCTTTAATAAGATGGCAACCAGTAAAAAATGTTTCTCCGGGGAATCCAAATCCTTTATTTCTATATAAATTAAAACAAAAAATAGATACACTACCATGGACTGGTCGACAATGCTCTCTCATATTCGATGAAATTAAAATTAGACAGGATTTGAAATATAATATGGTTCGCGATTGTATTGACGGATTTGTTGATTTAGGTGATGAATATAGAGAAGCAAAAATTGGTACCCATATCTGCGTATTTATGATTCGAGGTATCATAGATAATTGGAAGCATATACTATGCTATTATGTCTCTCAAAATTCAATGAAATCTACAAACCTCAAAACATTGATTTTAACTAATTTGGACATTTGTTTTGAGCTAGGTTTAACAGTTCGTGTTATTACTTGTGACCAAGGTTCTAACAACCGTAAATCATACAGTGAAATGGGTGTTACCACAAACAAACCAATTTTAAATTATGACTGCCCGGTAAAAATTGTGGGTATTTTTGATACGCCCCATCCATTTAAATCATTCCGAAATTGTTTGCTTACCTCTGACCTAGAATGTTCTGATGGAATTGTAAGTTGGGAAATACGTCAACCCTGGCCACTTTGACAAGATGAAGGTAAAATACGCCACACAAATATTTAGTCATAGTGTAGTAGCTGGAATTAAAACTATGTACGATTTAAATAATTTCTCTGATTCGGTTAAATCGAAAGTGCCAGCTACATGGATGTTTTTCGAGAAGCTAAATACGCTATTCGATATTTTAAATTCAAAGCATATGTTTGATGGCAATGAATTTAAGTCGGGTTTAAAAATTAATAAAAATAGCGGGTCTTACAAATTTCTCGAAGAAATGGCTACATATTTGCAAAACATCAAATTAGTTAATAGAAAAAAAGGTGTTTTCATTTGACGGAATGGTTCAGACTATTAATGGCATTTTGTCTTTACTGGAACTATTAATGAACGACAGTACCAATGTTCAGTATTTATTAACTTTTAGACAAAATCAGGATGCTCTAAAAAATACCTTTGCTCTAATAAGATTGCAAATGGAAACACACCCCTCCGTTCAGGAATTTAATTTCACTGTCGCGAAATTGCTGTCTATAAAATTTCTAACCTCTTTCACAACCCTCTCGAACTGTGAAGATGATAATGACTACAAATTATTATGATAGATATTATTCGAAAAGAAATTCAAGAAGAATCTAATGGACTAAACCAGCCCGGAATATGTGACGATTCTCGAGATAAATGTTGTACGACTCTTTGCGATGTTTCCGATAGTGATACCGACGAACCAGCTTTAGACAATAATCCAGAATCATTACCTTACATAAAAAATTCAGATGCTTCCACAAGATACTTTGTTTTACTTTCTTTTACGTAAGTAAAATAATGTCGTCTGTCTGTCAATTTGTAGTCCAAATGGTTTAAGCAATCAAACTGCAACTTCATGTTTAAACTTTTTACATAAATTTTGGGGTCCCAGCTCCCAGCTCCCAGATTCCGTAAAACAGAAAATTTATTTTGCAAATATTTCAAAAATATACAATTTACAGAAAACATGAAATAATAAAAACAATCTTAATTAAGTTTGCGGGAAATTTGAATTATAAAAGTTTCTCAAAATTCGCTGTTCGTAAAAGAAAGTCGTGTGTTGGCCACACCTCCATTTTCTATTTAATTCAAAGAACATTAAAAAAATATAATTGTGTTAATTGTGCTCTGACATTGATTAAGGAAAATGATTACTTGGAATGTAATTCTGAGTTACTAATAAAATATAAAAATTACATGAACGATACTTTTGGAAAGTTGCAAACTCCCTCTACGACATTTTTTGAACTTTGCAGGCGGCAAATTTGTCAATTCGAAGTTTTCTACAAGAGCAATGCTCACATCATTGGAGTCAAACAGGAAATAGTTAATATTTTACAAGTCAACGACCACGAATTTTACAGCAAACATGACTTATGCTTTGAGCACCGGATATTTTTATTAAATTTGATGATTTTAATTTTATTGAGAAAGCACAGTAAATGGCACATGGAGAGTATTAAAAATGAACAGAGGGGACAAGACAAACTTGGATCTACTAATAAACAAACAAGAAGGAGGTGGAATTCTACCCTGAATTAAATGATAACAAAATATTGTACAAACAAATTTATAATACCTACTTACAAATACAAATGAATTACAAAATGATTTAATTTTTTTGTTTATTATTAATAAAAAAAACGAATAGGTCTCTCTATCCGACACATTGGATGACACTTTCCCACAAAGCGTCATAAAATAAAATGCATTCTTACGTTGCCCAACCAACAATTTACATTTTTTATCATAATGTTCCGTTATTTTGAGCAGGGACAGTCTTTAAATGATGTCACGGCTTTCCCTAAATTAGAATACTCTTCACCAATATCAAAATTGGGCATGATAGCAGGCGCGGATACAAGGGAGGGGTAGAGGGGGTAATTACCCCTCCCAAAATGAAACAAAAACCTCTAAAAATATACATTTCAATCATTAAAATCAACGCAAATAATTCAACTATGTACATATTAACTGACTAAGTGTATATAAGCACTTGTTAAATTCAGAGAGGTTAAAACTCGATATTTTACAGAAATAATGCTAAAAAAATGGATTAAATAATGTACGAATGAAAAAAAATCTTGATTACATTTACCAGTCAATTGAAAATAAAATGTAAACAAAAACTTTAGTATTTACGCATATCTCACATCCTAATTGACAGCAGCAAACTACTAACACTAATCCTCA
Source organism: Tipula helvola (assembly GCA_963556165.1). Taxonomy (NCBI): domain Eukaryota; kingdom Metazoa; phylum Arthropoda; class Insecta; order Diptera; family Tipulidae; genus Tipula; species Tipula helvola. Next base: position 222,891,081 of record OY744483.1, on the reverse strand, counting down.
GTCCATGCAGGTATTTTAAGCACCTTAATTCCATAAATCATGGTCATTTTCGTCTTTGCGCTATAAAATCAACAATTATCAATAAAAAAATCTTAAATGATTATCTTTAGGCATCCTTATTCAAGAAACAATCGTTTTTTTGCACGCAAAAAAAACTAATATTTTTTTTTAAATTGCATATGGAGCAACTTTCGGAAACATTAGAAAAAGTAGTTTTGGCCAGGATGAAAACGACCCTGGTTCATGGATTGATGGCTAAAGAAGAAATAATCATAAACTCGGTGCGACCAAGTCCTTCTTAAATACAATATATTTTATAAATATTTAAAAACGGGTTTTGTAAAAAAGATATTTCTGTTTAGGTATATAATAGTTACACATTAGTTAAAAATTACCACCCCTCCCAAACTTAAAAGCTAGATCCGCCCATGCATGATAGCCATGACTTATAAATTATACGGTATTTAGAACTACATCGTGTTGAACAGCAATCAAAACCTCATTCATCATTTTGCAAATTTTTCTTTAGAACACATTTTATGGTAGAAATAAAAGGCTGGCAATAAATCGGCATACAAAAAATTAATAAACGGCACAAATTAATGAGCAACAAACAAAAATTTCTTGGCAATTTCTTCGATCTAAAAAGATCAAATTATTGAACGAAAAATTTGTTTGGTCCAAAACCACTTTTCTCGACCTTTTGATAGTCCCCGAGTCTGAAAAAGCAAAAAAAAAATGTCCGTCCGTCTGTCTGTACTCATGGTATCTCGAGAACGGTTTGTCTGACTTGGAATTTGTTTTCGCCAATCTGTTTCTATGGTCAAGGCGGAGATTTGGAAAGCTTTTGGAGACTGTACGCCAGGAGGGTGGGGCACCTGCCATACGAATTGACCCAAAACACCTGGTTTTAGAAATATTTATGATTTTTTTAAACATGCAGGTTTGATTATTGAATTGGGCATTGAATTTGAAATTGATTTGAAAGTTAAGTTAGGGGTCAATTTGCGGGTTGAGTTGTAGTTGAGTTGGAGTTGAGTTGAGGTTTGATTAGAATGTAGTGAGCAGTTAACAAATTTTTTATTTGATGTAACTTGCCTATTTATCAACCGATTATTATGAAATCCGACATGTGTATTGGAAATGGGATTCTAAAATGAGTTTTGGATGAAGTTCTGGAATATGGCCAAGTATGATGGAATTTGGCTTTTTCTCAACCGATTATGATGAAATTCGATATGTGCGTTGGAAATGGAAATCTAAAATAACTTATCTGGATCTCATATTCGTCAGGCACATCACCGCTGAGACCCTGCGCTTCATATCGTACTTCTCGTACCATCGCCCAGTACTTAATCGTTTGCAAACCACCCCTGCACTCTCATTTCATGATGCTAATAATAAATAAATTCATTTTAACAAACCCATACATCGTGCTATTTCTCGCGCTTATAAACGTTATCACGAAAAACACCTACGACCGTGTAGAAGATACAGACTTCCCCGAATTTTTTTTTTAGAAGTTTAAAAATTTTACTTTTGCCTAAACTCCGTTAAGTTAGGCAAATAAATTAAGAGCAAACCAATCGTAAAATTAAGACATACCAATAGTTTATTGCACATTCTTTGACGATTCGAACTTCTAGAAAAGTTTATTTGGTGATTGTAGTTTTTATTCGTGGACGTATGTACTATACATAATATACCTTTATCAAAAATGTAATAATACAAATCTAGTGAGTCACATTTGATAGTCCAACATTTGAAAAATGTATGTATGTAAAGAAATGCTTCGAGATTTAAATGGATCATATAGGCTTTAAAGTATATATTAAAATATAAAATATAGCAAATGCAATTCTAAACGTTTTTTAAAGCGTGAATCTTTTAGTATCAACCGTCAAGGTGTTATTTTGAATTAGATAACTTTTATGAGTTCAAATTTAATATGTATATTCTATTAGTGTATAATAAATGGAATCATTATTGGATTACCTCTCCAGCTCTTTTAACCCTAGGGGGTTAGTTTGTATAACTTTAGAGCCAAAATCTTATATATTTTTCTTTTAATGAATGAATTGAAATCCTTTTATGATAAGTTCTATAGTTTTGGCTTTCTTTTCAAAATTTTACCACATATTTTTCAATAAAATTCCATATGTTTACCACATATTATTCAATTTTAGTTGAGGAGTGTCTGATCAAAGGTAGCTATTTACATTTTCCAACATGTAATTATTTTTTTCGATATCAGAATGGACCAAAATTGACTATTTCTCTATCAAAAATGTCCCTAAAATCAGAAACAGTCAAAGCAAGCTATAAAAAAGTAATCTTTAAATGTGTGTTTAAAACAGCCAGATGCCAGATCATTACAAAATATTTTTCGAATAACGTAAATAGCCACTTTTGATCAGACACTCCTCAGTTAGGTACATATTTTAGGTACATATTTTTAATTTTTAGAACATACAAATCCTATAAGGCTATATTTTTTATAAGCTTTTTGCTAAATAAAAGTCTAATTAATGACAAGACAAGATTTTTTTTAAATTTTTAATTGTTTTATTTACAGTTTGTGCCATCACAAACAAAAGTAAATATTTACTCTATATGTACGTACATAGTTTACAAAAATAGGGGTACTTTATTTTCTCGTTTCTCGAGTTTTTGTTGGTTTTATAATTTCTTAACATTATGTGAAAGATTTACCTAAAAATAATGAATCAAAAATGTAAGCTGGTTTTTCCATGAGATACATTTTTAAAATTCACAAAAAGTGCCAGCGGCTTACGTTCGTCTGAAAATTAAAAGCCGGTGGTTGAAATGTTAAGAACATCCTGCAAGTTTAAGTGGCCTCGAACTTTGTAATTCAGACGGAGAAAAATATTAACTGCATATGTGTTTTCAGTTTACATATCAAGAGAAAAACAAAACATATTTCGTTCACATAAAATTATGTATGTTGTTTCCTGTTCCTATTTATGAAAAATAAAAAAACATATAGCTTTGTTTATAAATGGGAGCATAAAAATTATTTATAAATTACCTATTCATTGAGAAAAAACGATCAAGGGAAACGTAATTTGTTGTTTGTTGAACTATGATTGTGAAGTGATATGGTGTCCATAAACCTGCAAGAGAATTTCCGAAGGTTTCGATTTACATACTATCATACACATCAAGAGGTCACAATCACAAACAAACCTAAACAATAAATAAAATTCTCTTACTATTCCATCATTTAAAAATTGAGGTGTGGCCAACACACGACTTTCTTTTACGAACAGCGAATTTTGAGAAACTTTTATAATGCAAATTTCTCGCAAACTAAATTAAGATTGTTTTTATTATTTCATGTTTTCTGTAAGTTGTATATTTTTGAAATATTTGCAAAATAAATTTTTTGTTTCACGGAATCTGCGAGCTGGGAGCTGGGACCCCAAAATTTATGTAAAAAGTTTAAACATGAAGTTGCAGTTTAATTGGTTAAACCATCTGAACTACAAACCAGCGGCGTAGCGAAGGAGGGGTTGCGGGGGGGTTGAACCCGCCCCCCCTGAGTTTCACATATTATACTAAAATCATTACATAGTGATGTGTTGATCCACACAAAATAATTTATAATTCGAATAAGGCTCATTACCTGTTATAATACGCATGTAACCTATTTTTGATTCTTCATATAAAAGAAATGCAAACAAAGCAGCGTAATATTAGACGTAATTTTTACAGATCTGTGTATACGTTTTTTCCAGATTAAGTTGAAATTAGATTACATAAGCGAAGTTAATTAAAATGTTTAAAAGACGGGCAGGTATCTACCGGTTGTACGCTTGTACCTATAATAACAAAATTAGCACAAAATATTTGTCAGATTTTTAGTAGTACTTTTAACCTGGATAATCTCTCCAATTGAAGAGTTCTAAGACGTTCAGGCGCTTTAAGAATTACCTAAGAAACACAATCGGTGGGAAGCGACTAAATGGATTGGCTTGGCATCATTAAACATTCATAGAGATGTGGTTATATAAATAGACTGTGTCCTCGATGAATTGGCCTTAGTGTTACTACGAATCAATATAAAACTATAAAAAACTAATAAAAAAATGGAGGTGTGGCCAACACACGACTTTCTTTTACGAACAGCGAATTTTAAGAAACTTTTATAATGCAAATTTCTTGCAAACTTTATTAAGATTGTTTTTATTTTTTCATGTTTTCTGTAAATTGTATATTTTTGAAATATTTGTAAAATAAATTTTCTGTTTTACGGAATCTGGGACCTGGAACCCGAAATATTATGTAAGAGATTAATGAAGATATATGTGTTTTGAGGCCCCTTGAGTCCGAAAAAGTGGGTTTCGAAATGATGTCTGTCTGTCAGTCTGTCCGTTTGTCTGCTCGTCTGTTTGTCTGTGTCTTCTCTATAGCCCAGATGGCTTAACCAATCTAACAAAAACTTTAGATTTAAGCTTTACTTATGTAAAAGAAAGTAATTGGTGTCTCAAAATTCCCTGTTCGTAGAAGAAATGTGTTGGCCACACATCAATTTTATTTTTTTTATAAAATTTTTTAAATTTTTTTTTAAATTTTTTTTTTTTTTAATTTTTTTTTTTTTTAATTTTTAAATCTGTCTGTCAGTCTGTGTCCTCTCTACAGCCCAGATGGCTTAACCAATCCAGCTGAAACTTCAGATTTAAGCTTTTTTGATAAATTGGGAGGTCCCAGTGAATTTTGCTCCAAATCGGTCAACCGGAAGTAGCCACTCCCGTGGGGCAGAAAATTTGTTTTGCAAATATCTGAAAAAGTATAAGGTTTACAAAAAACTACTAAAATAAAATGTTTCTAAAAACTAAAAGTAAAAAAAAATAAACAAAAAAAAATTAAAAATTAAAAAAAAAAATTTAAAAATTAAAAAAATAAAAAATTTAAAAAAAAAAAATTTAAAAAAAAATTTAAAAAATTTTATAAAAAAAATAAAATTGATGTGTGGCCAACACATTTCTTCTACGAACAGGGAATTTTGAGACACCAATTACGCAAACTTCTTACAAATTTATTATTACTTTCTTTTACGTAAGTAAAATAAAGTATAGTAATCATGAAAATTTTCGACCTTGAGATTATTGAAGATTTATCTGTTTTGAGGTCCCCTGAGTCCGAAAAAGTGGGTTTCGAAATGATGTCTGTCTGTCAGTCCGTCTGTCTGTCCGTCTGTCTGTCCGTCTGTCTGTCCGTCTGTCTGTCCGTCTGTCTGTCAGTCTGTGTCCTCTCTACAGCCCAGATGGCTTAACCAATCGAACTGAAACTTCAGATTTAAGCTTTTTGGATAAATTGGGAGGTCCCAGTGAATTTTACTTCAAATCGGTCCACCGGAAGTGGCCACTCCCTTGGGCCAGAAAATTTGTTTTGCAAATATCTTAAAAAGTATAAGGTTTACAAAAAATTACTAACACAAAATGTTTCCAAAAATCAAAAAAAAATAAAAATAAACAAATTAAAAATTAAAAAAATTAAAATTAAAAATTAAAAAAAAAATTTAAAAAAAATTTAAAAATTTTATAAAAAAAAAATTAAATATTGTTTTGCCAACACATAAATATATGTGTATATATAGCCTAATTATGCTAATTATAATTAATTTGCACACTACAGTGACATACTTCCGGTTTTTAATGCAAATATTACATAATTGAATGTGGATCATTTTTTCATGTTTCTTAACTTTTTTAACGACTTATTAGGGTTTGTAATACTTAAGTATATATATCGTTTTATAATTTGATTGATTGATTTGATTGATTTAGTGTGTACGACCAAGCCTAAGGCAAGTTTCCCGGATACGCCGGGTCCACCGTACACCCTCTTACGAATAACAAAATCGAGGGAAAGGAAAGGTATGTTAGTAACAGAGACTCAACCCGGTTCCAGACACCATGGCGGTTGATAGTTAGTAAATAAGACAACACAAGACAACACAATTTCTAAACTACATGATTGTTAACTGCTTGTTGTTCCTGGAGCGTTGAGTCCGGCTATACCTTTGTTACTGAAAATTAGGATTAAATTTAATCCCTTTAAGAATGATTAATTCTGGAGCAATCTTAAATTCTGAAACAAATTAAATTATTCATCAGTATACTTAAAATAAACCCCTCTAAACACCTAAGATTTTATTAATTTAAGTATACTTAAAATTACATCCGCATCAATCCTAGCCTAGGCCACTTAAATAATTCAATAAATAATTTAAAAAATCCTCTAGTTGGCACCCCTACAAATTTTAACAATTAATTAATTTCATCAGCTTACAAAATTAACACAATTTTTAATTTCAGCTTCTTCACTCCTTGTTGATCCTGGAAGGTTGATTTAAGCTGGAATTTAATTCTGAAACACGGGATTAATTTAATCCCTAATAATTACTAATTCTGAAACTATAATCTATACTTGAAATTAGCTTCTTTATTAGAAAGGATTAATTTTAATCCCTCTAATAATGATTAATTCTGGAATTGAGTTATATTCTGAAAATTAACTTATTAATCAGTGAACTAAAAAAGGAACTCCTTTAGATACTATTCACATATTAACAAAAATAACTGATAAACAAAATCAATAGGGTGCCAGTCCTTCCCGGAATCCCAATTTCACCAATCCGATCCAAAAAACTACAGTTTAACTCAAAACTACTATTATAAATGAACCATTTTTGTGAACCTGCCACTTAAAGTATAGAAGTTTCATCTGCGATGACTTTTCTGGAATGAATTACAATTAATATCACCAGTACCCAAAATTAAAGTTATAAGAACTAATTAGTTTCTAAAGTATGAATTCAGTTTAGGAATTCCGTGCAGTTCAGTAAAATTAACTACCCCGTATTAAAAATAATCATGCTTAAATAAACAAAAAATTTTTATATGAACAGTGAAATCTCGAAACAGCGCAGCCAAAGGAACCGGAGAAATGTATTTAATTATTTAATAATTTAATTTAGTTGTGTATTTACATATGCAAAGTTTTATTATTTTATTTCCTTATTAACCATATATTTTCACATAAACACTTATCACTTTGGCGAATAAAATTTCCTTGCGAAATTACAATTTCCTTAAATCAGTATTCACTATAACGAGACCTCACTGTATTACATACGATAGTTTCTGGTTCAACTCAAATTTACTCGATAATACAAAGTAAACAAATCCCATTAGAATCGAACACAAGAAACTTTTAATTCTAATTAAATTTCCAATTCAACTCAAAATTACTCGATTATACGTAGTATAAGAATCTTATTTGAATTGAATACATGAAAATTTTGAGTTGTGTAGTTCATTGTATATAAAGAGCACTATAAACACAAAGAATACAACAACGCCAAGTAAAAATAATAAAATCGTATTACAGTACAAAACTAAAACCACCAACGCACATAGAGAAAACAAACTTTTCATATAATCCTTCACGTGCGCAGCAGGGAAAGTATCGATGTGTACATAGTGTGTTTTGGTACATGCCTTCTCTATATTATATACATATATAATAGGCTTCACTATATTATATATTACTGTATATATTTCCGAAAATAACCTCGTACACTACACATACACGACTGTGAATACAATTCAGAAGCAAATATCAACAATCGAACACTATAGAACCAATGTTGTCTTGATAGAAATTATATAATAGAAATTATATTCTTTTTATGTATATAAATAAAGAATATATGTGTTTGTGTCGTTTCTACATAAAACAAAAAATACAACACATACATAATCTCGTAAGAGGAAAGAGAGAAACCGAAAACTTGTATATTCATGTACAGAAACAGAAATTTAATGCGTAAATTTATTTATTCGATTTTAATTAAATTTAAATACGAGATAATGTATTTGATCATTCGAATTTTATGCACCAACTACACAAATTTAAGACATGCATTATTAAGCGAGAAAGCCAAAATTTGACTTGTTTCGCTATAAATATGAGAATAAAAATAAAAATATAAAACAATGCCTGTTGAATGCATCCCGATGGATTGCATTCTATCCATATTTAAATTTTCACTATTCTTATGCACACACTTTTACTTAAATAACTTAAATTAAAATAAATTATATATTTAAACACTTTACACTACATTAGAAAATAAAATAAACTAAAAATTAATTAAATTAAAATTTTCTCGAAGAAGACGACAAAAACACGTCCTTCTTCTTCGAGCGTCAACGACCGACCATATATCGTTTTATAATTGCAAAAATATTTCGCAACTCCTGCCCCCCCCCCCCACACTTTTTTACAGGGAGTTACAGCAGTTCTTGCATTTGTCATTTTAATTATTGTGTGTATTAGCCCAATTATGCTAATTATAATTAATTTGCACACTTCAGTGATGTATGTATGTTAGAAAAATATTTAGCTTACATGTATGTTAAATTGCCAAATCGGTCAACCGGAAGTGGCCACTCTCGGCCCGGAAATGTGTTTTCACATATTTTAAAAAGTATAAGATTTACAAAAAATCACTAATACAAATTCCAAAAAATTAAAAGAAAAAATTTAAATTCATAAATATAACCTTTTATTTCTTTTACGTGTGTACTAATGAGTTCAAAAAATTGAGTTTTGAAGTGGTGTCTGTTGGTATATACATATGACTGTCAATTTGTAGTCCAAATGGTTTAAGCAATCAAACTGCAACTTCATGTTTAAACTTTTTACATAAATTTTGGGGTCCCAGTTCCCAGCTCCCAGATTCCGTAAAACAGAAAATTTATTTTGCAAATATTTCAAAAATATACAATTTACAGAAAACATGAAATAATAAAAACAATCTTAATTAAGTTTGCGGGAAATTTGAATTATAAAAGTTTTTCAAAATTCGCTGTTCGTAAAAGAAAGTCGTGTGTTGGCCACACCTCCATTTTTTTTTATTACTTTCTTTTACATAAGTAAAGCTTAAATCTAAAGTTTTTGTTAGATTGGTTAAGCCATCTGGGCTATAGAGAAGACACAGACAAACAGACGAGCAGACAAACGGACAGACTGACAGACAGACATCATTTCGAAACCCACTTTTTCGGACTCAAGGGGCCTCAAAACAGATATATCTTCATTAATCTCTTACATAATATTTCGGGTTCCAGGTCCCAGATTCCGTAAAACAGAAAATTTATTTTACAAATATTTCAAAAATATACAATTTACAGAAAACATGAAAAAATAAAAACAATCTTAATAAAGTTTGCAAGAAATTTGCATTATAAAAGTTTCTTAAAATTCGCTGTTCGTAAAAGAAAGTCGTGTGTTGGCCACACCTCCATTTTTTTACTTACGTAAAAGAAAGTAAAAGATATACGTAACCCAAGTATAACAAAAATTGAACTCATTCATAAGTTCCAAGTTTTTTTCCATTTATCAAAATTATCGATGGAACTTAAGTAACCCACATATAACAAGTTCCATCGGTTTAGTATTTTTGTTTCATTTTTCATAGCAAATCTTATAATATAATGGAACTCAAACTTGTACTTAGTTCCATCGAAATGAATCATTTTTTTGAAGTAGTGATACTTGGGAAGAGCACAGTTTTAGCAAAATGGGAGCGTAAAAAATCATTTCATTCATAAACATTTAAAAAGAAAAAAACCATGAAATTTGTTTCTTTCCATAACCCTCCCAACAAAAAATATATACGTCAAATACGTAACATAAAAGTTACGTTTACGTACATTTTTTTAATGCCACCGCACTGCCTCTCGTGAGTGGTAAAAAAAGGCAGCCATATTTAAATACGTAAAAAAATGACAACCATTTTTGTTTTTCTCGCTGTAGTACGTAATAAATTTAATTATGGAACACCGTCATATTTTGATGCCGCTGATATTCTTACAAATTTTTAATAGTTTAAGTGGGTGTATATAATCAATTTTTGTAGTTTTGATAATAGATTTTTTAATATTGTATTGATTAAGTATTGTATTAGTAATTAAATAGTTTTACTATTGTGCTTTATTATATTTAGTTTGCGTATGGTAATAGTGTTACAAAAGTATATTATAGTATATTATAAAATTAAAACTTTGTTTATTTTAGATTTTATTTTTTAAATATATAAATAAAATATAAGTTATAACCAAATCATGTTTGCCTTTTAATTTAAAAAAAATAATATTTGAATGTGTAGGCTACTGTTCGTTTATATCAACGCTTGGGTGTAACAGAATTGTACTGTTATGAGTATCAAATATGTTACATAATTGCTATTCGTAAAAGTTACACAGAAACTGTTCATTTATGTTACACCTAAGCGAATAAAAAATGTAACATTTATTTGTTTCATTTCTCTTGTGACAAATGTTTCGTTTACGTATCACTTCTATTACACAAATACGTTACGTTTACGAAGAGTTTAGTATTAGGAAGCCTTCGTAAATGTTACGTTTATGTTACGCTATATTTGAAGGGAAGCTTATGCACATCAACACAAATCAACAACTACTACTACTCTTTAAGTCTGCATTCACAGTATTGTTTTCGAGCTGCGTTTCGATGTTGTTTTCAGATTTTAGTTTTTGTTGTTGTTTTGCTTCACGATATTAGCAAAGAAATGCTCCATTTCCATATAAAAAACTTATTGTTTGCATGAAAAAAAAACCAAAACATCTCATTGCTCTTTTTTGGTTCTGGGTTATCAATCAAAAAATAAAAAACTAGAAAATTGCACATATAAAATCTAAAAAATTCGTTTCCGATGCAATGTTGAGATTAATTTAATGTTCTTTTCTAACTTTAAATTATTTTGGTATATTCCAAATTGATAAATATTTATAAGAAGATAAATATTTATAACTCTTAACAATTTCTCCTCTTCTTATAAATATTAATTTAATGACAATAATAGCCATAATAAGTTATCAAACTAAAAATTGCAGCCAAATGGCAGAACCAGAATATACCTACAAACATATTTATGTAAAATAGGGGTAAATCTACGAAAAAAATCGAGATTTCTGAAAACCCAAGTATTTTTATATCCGACAATTTTTGGATTTTTCTGACACTTTACTGATTTCATCACCGACTTTTTTCCGGAATAATGTCCGACTAATTATAAGATTTACTATGAAAGTTGGCCACAAAAATCGGAAAATGATGACAAAAAAGTGAGGTTATGTCGCACAAAAAAATGGGCGGGGTTTACAATATAAACTTTGGCGGGGAAATTTCACTTTGCATCCATATTCCATACATACATACATCCATACATATTTAAATAAAAATATTTTTTTATTTTTATTTTAAAATTTTATATAATTTTTTTTTATTAACTCTTTTACATAATTTTTTTTTTATAAATAATTGTACATTTTTAAATTAAATAAAAAAAAAACGAATTTAAAACAAAATAAAATGATACACCCGAACTAAAGAAAACATCGCCATCATATCGCCGTGCATTCTCCAAGTCCCAATTCGCCCTATATTTCCATACGTACAAACTGTAATTGATATTAAAAAATTGTATATTAATCAATTATTCGCAAACACAAAAATAAAAATTATACCAACTAAAAACTGATCGCACAACACCGGCCACAGCAAAAATAAAAATAAAATTTAATTAAATGTAAAAACACATTAACACAACATACAACAACCATAATGGCGTGCGTCTCACACAAAACTAAAGTTGTAATTTGTAAACACAAAATAAAAAAGGACACACCAATGCCACCATCTTTGCTGTGTTAAAAGTTGGAATTTGGAAACCCAACCCAATTTCATCATTTTCCGTTTTTTTGTACCAATGTGCGGAAAAAAAATTCATGTTTTCAGCTTTGTTATACTTGGGAAGTGTTCTCGAGCAAAAATATTTCACCCTCAGAACATCGTTTCAATACACTAGAAACAAAAAAAGCAAAATTTTCCCCTGAGTACTTTTTTTGATTCAATCGAAATCGACATAAACCTAATATTGATATGACTGTCATTACTGACTAGACCTTATTTTCATAAATTAATATCAGCTTTGCATTAAGTGCATTGCACCGTCATATAAACGGCAGACGTGACATCTGAAAATTATAAGTTCAATCGAAGGCATTCCGAGTTTTGTGTGTCACTTAAAACTTTTAATATTTCTGTTTGTAATTAATTAGTTTTGAAAATGGAAAGAAAACATATTCTTAATATATCTAAGGCCGCCCCTAGATATAACGTTTAACTGCACAAATTAACTGCACAGATTATCGCTCAAGTCTCAGGCTTGTAAAAATAAAATCACCTGCACAATACAAACTTATCATTGTAAATTTAGCTCAGTTTTCTTCTAAAATTCTTCTAAAATTTGCCTCTCCTCTCAAATTCTTCTAAAATTTGTCTCTCCGCCATTTTTGTTTTCTATTTTGTATTTATTTGTTAACTTTGACATTATAATTAATCGCGACTCGAAGCCAAAACTGAATAAAAATGTACCAATTTTCCCTACACGTAAAGATTTGCAAAGAACTTGCGCAAGCGAAAGCAAAAAAGACAAGTTTTTGTATTGCACAAGTCGCTTGCACAATATTTAAAAACTGAACAGTTTTATCATCTACATGCTCAAATATATTGCATCGATTAATTTGTGCAGTTAAATTTGCGCAGTTAAACATTATGTCTAGGGACAACATTATGTCCTAAGAGACAATTAAATCGACGAAGACGAAATATAAAAGAAAACCTTTTAAAAACAGTGTATGGCAGTTAAGAAAAAGCCAGGAGTTTTAAAAACAGTTTTATTAATATTGGTGCCATTTATAAGACAGATAATCTAAGTATGAATCGTGTAAATAGAAATGTAAATAATGGTGTAAATAATGATGTGAATCGTGATGTAAAAAGTAAAGTAAATAATGTTAATGATGGTCACTATGACACTATCACTAGGATATCACTGTTGATATTCCAATTTCGGACGAAACCGAACTGGTTTCGCTAGATAAGCAGTGTACCGAAAAATAATTGGTGAGGGATTTATATAAAAATAATTAGTTTTATAATATCTTGTCTTAATTAATTGAATTTTTATTTTATTTCCAGGTTACTCTTTTTTCAAAATGTAGGCGTTTAACGGAAATCATTCAGGAATAGGTGCTCTTGAACTTCAATTGGCTGGGAAAAGGAATTTTTCATCGTTCAAAAATTTAAATCAAACGCTTGGTAAGCTTTTATTAAGTAACTGGTTATTTATTTTTGAAAATATTAACACTCATTCTTTCTTTTCTATTAGGAGCATTCAAAGGCGATCCAAAAATTACTTGCTTTGAAGATTAAGTGAAATTCGTAAAGCGCGAGATTCACCGAATTTACAATAAGCATCACTAGAAGCAGTCAAGGATCCGGAAGACCGAAAATATATATTTATATGATATATTATAATAAATAAAACGTTAGAAATTTGTAATAAAAAACTTATATTTATTGTTAGTCAATATTTTGTTATTTTTATCATTTGGGGTCCTACATTTTCAATTCGAGACGTTTGCGTCATCAACCTGTAATTTATCGATCAGGTGTAATAGTAAGGCCTTAATTAGTCCTCAACGTCAGTCGTTCGTAATGCATTTCCAGTTCCTTATTGTCAGCTATTTTATATAACTTACGTTCAGGCGTGACCTCCATATATGTCAGCGGGACATGATAGAGGTCAATTACCATTTGCAATAAATGCCAAAGTCAGTCATTACCACGCATTTTTGTCAGGCATTTTGTATACCTTTGTCAGGCCTGAATCGTCTGATGGGATGAGACCTGAAATACAGAATACCCAGAAGCGACATTTAACGCGGTTTTTATATGGAGAAAACTGGACTCATTTTTTTGACCTTGGTATATAGAAGGTAAGATTTTCGGTGTTAAATTATCGTGCAGTGACTGAAAATTTAAAATTAACATGTAAAATATAAGGTAAGAGCAAAAATTTCTTGGTCCACGTAATGTCGGTTCTGGTTGTTTATTATTCTGTGCCTGAAACAAATGAAAACAACAACAAATTTCCATATACAATTTTCTGTTTCATGTGTAAGTAGTTGGAGAGGGATGACTATATATCTTTTATGGCTTATCATAGAGTTAAAAGGTATAGAACAGAAACAACAAACGTCAAGTGTAAGCAAAGCGGTGGGAAAAAGGGATACAGATAAAATAGAACAGGGCAATATTTAAAATTTTATTCAATGGAATGGGTTGCTTAAAATAAAACAATTAAAGTTTAAAAAATGTTTTTATTTTAGTTGCAAACACAAGGATAGTTATTATTTAGTTCAATTTTTTAATAAAATTAATTTTATTATTAAAAATTACTTTTCTTGCGTAATTATTTTACACTTTTAGTGCGGACCTGGTAAAAAAAAAAAAAAATGGTAAATTTGTTTACAAATCGTAAGATGGCTAAAAACCAACAACAACAATATTTGTTTTTTTTTATATAATAAATTTAAATTAAATGTACACTTTTTTTATCACAAATTACAATGTTTATATCACAATTTTAATTTCGTTTTATGTACACCAGAATAAAACTTCTCGATGAAATGAAATTCCCAGTAATTTGTTGCGAGTATTGTTACGTCATTTTCTGATTAAACACTTCATTTTTAATACATTTTTTTAAATAGTTTTCCTCAAATAATAATTAATTATATGTTATATGTATACACTTTTTGTAATTGTTTTGTTTTATTTGATAATTTTTAATACGCTTTATTAATTTATGTAACTAAAATGGTGACACTAGCAATGTGAATGTGGGTTAAATGTCAAAACAAAACTTTTTTCTAAGAAATAGGCGTGTAACATTTTATAGCCAAATTAATTAATGGGTTTATTATAATTTTATTTATCAAAAGTTTAATTCACAAGCTTTTTCGACGTATAATTTTTAATAATTTGAGAGCTTAATCCACATTCACAGCGGTAGTGACATCTACTTTTGCTTATCGCCATAAAACGTATTTTCGCGAAACTGCACAAAACCAAAATAAAAACTAAATGGTTTGTTTACAAAAAGGAAAGAGCATAAAACATAATATATGTATTATCCTCTCTCTCCAACTGCTTACACGAAAAGGACAAAATTTCCTATGTGAAATTGTTGTTGTGTGCATTTGTTTCAGGTCTATCTTTTTGTTTGACATTGTTTTATGCTCTTTTATGTAAACAAACCATTTAGTTTTTATTCTTATTAATAAGTGGTTATGCGTAGTTTCGTGAAAATTCAAAATTATCAAATAAAACAAAACAAATTATTATTTGTGAAAAACTATTAAACCAATTTCTGAAAAATAAAGTGTTAAATCAGAAAATGTCGTAATAATACTCGCAACATTTTACAAGAAATTTCATTTCATCGGGAAGTTTTATTCTGGTTTACATAAAACGAAATTAAAATTGTGATGTAAATATTGTAATTCTTGTTAAAAAAAGTATCCTTTTATTTTAAATTTATTATATAATTCATAAAAAAACAAATTTTATTGTTGTTGGGTTTTTAAGAATCTTATGATTTCTTTACAACTATTTTTACCAGGTCCACACTAAAAGTGTAAAATAATGACGCGTTTTTAGAAAAGTTATTTTTAATAATAAAAGTAATTTTATTATAAAATTGAACTAAATAATAATTATCCGTGTATTTGCAACTAATAAAAACATTTTTTAAACTTTAATTGTTTTATTTTAAGCTAAACGTAATGATAGTAATTTTTGGTTGTTTTCGAAAAAAAAATCAAATTTATCGACACATCGATATTAATAATTTTAAATTTTTATTTTTATTTGTTTTTTTTTAGTAAAATTATACTCAAACCGATTGTGGAATATATTAATGCATGTTTTAATTTTTATTTTATTATATTTACACAAAATCTTTATGGGTCAACCAAAAGTAGAAAGGAAAAAAAACGATCAGTTTTCAAAAATAAAAAAAAAAGTTTTTGTTGTTGTATCACGATAGGCTCAAATCAACATCGAAACGCAATTACGCAAGGCGAAAACAATACTGTGAATGCACCTGCACACAATTCACAGTATTGTTTTCGAGCTGCGTTTCGATGTTGTTTTCAGATTTTAGTTTTTTCTTTTTTTTTTGTCTCTATCTCTGCAATCTTTTCTGGGGCTCAAGGTCGTAGTTCCCTTTTAACGTCCTACCTTACGCCGTTGCCAGCCAACTTGAGGACGTACGGCTATAGACCCGCTTTTGTTTAAACCACCTACACATTGCATTGCTTCATGCCAGCCTATAGTACTGGCATGAAAGGTGGGTCGGCCCATGGATTCCGCACTCTCAACAGGCGGTCATAGATGTGTTCATCGTCATCACCGATCGTAATCAGATGATAAAAAATCCCTTTTGTATCCCGCCCCTATAGGGATTCGAACCCGAAACCTCCCGATCCAACCGCCGTAGCTTTAACCACTGCGCCGTTTGGTCAGTCAGAGTTTAGTTTTTGTTGTTGTTTTTATTTATTTTTTTTTTTTTTTAGTAAAATTATTCTCAAACTGATTGTGGAATAAATTAATGCATGTTTTAATTTTTGTTTTACTATTATATTTACACCAAATCTTTATGTGTTAAGCGTACCAAAAGTAACCAAAAGTACAAAGGAAAATAAATGATCAGGTGGTCATTTTGTGGTGCTTTATCACACTTTTATATCACAAGTGGAGACTTTTTTGTGTGATATAAAAAATTGGAGAAAGTCTACAAGTACAACCCTGCAAAATGAATCTTAAGGGGAAAATAATGAATTTTAAAGGGAAAATAATGAATAATAGTGATAAGTTCATAACCTCAAATGTGATTATAAGAACATTTTATATGAAGTGCTAGTTGAGGTGGTGATACAATTTAATTCAAAAGTAAATATGGTAAATATTGAAATAAAATGCATTTTAATTTAATAAATTCCAATATAACATGTTTTTAATGTTTGCGTTTATCGTAAAAATACAAGAATACGGGGTAGGTGTGTTTTGTTTTAATTTTTTATTGAAGTGTAAATTATGGCCGGTATTTAAACATCAAATTTGAATAAACTAAAGGGTTTTCTAGTTAAGTTACGTTAAAAATATAATAATTAGTCTTTTATTAATCAACAATTTTTTTTGCACTGCGTGTCATGGTAATTTTCATTCATTTTTTTAAAATTTTAATTTTGTTGATTTTGATCAAACTCCATATAGCTAG
Source organism: Tipula helvola (assembly GCA_963556165.1). Classification (NCBI taxonomy): domain Eukaryota; kingdom Metazoa; phylum Arthropoda; class Insecta; order Diptera; family Tipulidae; genus Tipula; species Tipula helvola. The sequence goes on along the minus strand of OY744483.1, from coordinate 222,873,836 downwards.
TTTAATAAAAAACAGCAAAATTAAATTTAAAAAAAATGAATGAAAATTACCATGATATGAAATGCAAAACAAAATTATTGATTAACAAAAGAATTATTGTTAATGTTAAATTAAATTAAATATTTTGTATTTTATTAAAATAGATTTTCTTTCTATTTATTTTGTGATAATTTTTTATTATTTTGGCGATATACCGGTTTCGAACTTCGTTCTTCTTCAGTATCTCAACTTCATTCTTCTTCAGTATCTCGTTGAGATACTGAAGTGAAGAAGAACGAAGTTCGAAACCGGTATATCGCCAAAATAATAAAAAATTATCACAAAATAAATAGAAAGAAAATCTATTTTAATAAAATAATAATAAAATACAAAATATTTTATTTAATTTAACATTGAAAGAAGTGATAAAAGCCACAAAATAATAAAAATGGACAACTACCAGTTGTACAATATATAATTATTGTTATTTTTTTTAACATAACATAACTAGAAAAGCCTTTCATTATTTCCATATAAAAAAAAATTAAAACAAAACACATTGACCCCGTATTCTTTTATTTTGACGATAAACACAAACATTAAAAACATGTTATATTGGAATTTATTAAATTAAAATGCATTTTATTTAAATACTTACCACATTTACTTTTGAATTAAATTTTATCACCACCTCAACTAGCACTTCATATAAAATTTTCTTATAATGACATTTGAGTTGATGAAGGAACTGCTACTTATCACAATTATTCACAGTAAACTGCATTTAGTTTGATAAAAAAAACTAAATTAAAGTTTAAAAAAATGAATGAAAATTACCATGACACGAAGTGTAATAAAAATTGTTGATTAATAAAAAACTAATTGTGATATTTTAAACGTAACATAAACTAGAAAACCCTTTAGTTTATTAAATTTCATGTTTAAACGCCGATCATTATTGAAACCGAATTGTTCTTTTACCATATATCTATGTAATTCTAAAAACTTAGATAATTGTTGATTTTTATATCTCGTTTTTCTTGAAAATTTAACAATAACCCATTTATTTTATTTCAAAAATATATAAATTATTATTTTGTTAATATATATCATTTATTTGTAATTCAAGTCAATGTAAATTTCATTCATATTTTTGAAATTTTATTAGGGTTGTTTTTAACCAAACTCCATATTTAAAAAATGTAAACAACAAAATCAAAATAAACTATTTCTTGCATTTGTAGAAGTAAGACGGAAAGAAAATGTTGTGGTCTTTTTCATTCAAATAATATTCGTTCATCCATGATGATACCGCAGTAAGTTACGACAATTTCTTTTTCTCAAAGTATCACCAAATGTGATATTTCACCACAAAATGACAACACTGCAAAATAAATTTTAAGGGGAAAATGATGAATCAAAGTGATGAATTGATGTTTCTACATAACCTCAAATGAAGGTTTATGAACATTATATGAAATGAAATTTTTGTGTAATAAACCAATACTCAACAGCAAATGTGATTAGTGTTTAAATAAAATGCCAATTAAATGCATTTTTATTTCATTATAATAAATAATTATTCTTTTTTAATCAATAATTTTGTTTTGCATTTCACATCATGGTAATTTTCATTCATTTTTTAAAAATTTAATTTTGTTGTTTTTGATCAAACTCAATGTACCTACTTTAATAAAAAACAACAAAATTAAAGTTTTAAAAAAATGAATGAAAATTACCATGATATCAAATGCAAAATAAAATTATTGATTAAAAAAAGAATAATTATTATTTTTTTAACATAACATCACTAGAAAAGCTTTAAATTTACAAGAATTTAATGGTTAAACACAGACCATTATTTGCATTTTGTGAAGTTATGTTGATGGTTTTGTTGACTTTTTTGTTCAAGAATTTCTTTTTTTTGTCCATTTCTATTAGGGGGATCATTGTTTTTGTGAAATTTGTTATTTAAGGCAATTAGAATGGCTCTTTTAACATATAATTAACTACAAAAAACTTAAATAATTGTTGATTTTATATTTCGTTTTTCTTGTAAATTTAACAATACCTAATTTATTTTATTTCAAAATATTTAATTTATTGTTTTGTTAATAAATATCATTTATTTATACTTCGCGTCATTGTAAATTTCATTCATTTTTTGTAATTTTTATTAAAGATGTTTTTAACCAAACTCCATATTATAAAAAAAAAATTACAAAATATACAATTTTTGGCATTTGTAAAAGTAAGATGGAAGATATTGTGGTCTTTTTCATTCAAATCAATATCCGACATGGCATTGTTCATCCATGATGACACCGAAGTAAACTACGACAAATGCCAGCTTATCACAGTTTTATCACCAAATGTGATAAAGCACCACAAAATGACCACCCAGTTTTCAAAAATTAAAATAAAATAAATTTTGTTGTTGTATCACGATTTAAGCCCAAATCAACATCGAAATGCAGGGCGAAAACAATACTGTGAATGCACACTGAAAAACAAATTAAAATAAAAATTTAAAATCATGAATATCGATGTGTCGATAAATTTTAATTTTTTTTACGAAAACAACCAAAAATTACTAAGGTTGACATTTTACTTGGATTCGAAGCTTTCTTCACCGCTAAAGACACCATATTTTTGGTAGAAAACGTGAATTTTTTCTATCCAAACGATAAGTTTTTTATATGGAAATGGTGCATTTCTTTGCTAATATCGTGAAGAAAAAGAATAACTAAAACTAAAATCTAAGCTCGAAAATAATATCCAATGTATCGTTGTGTTGTGTATTTTATAAGGGAAAGATTTTAGAATGCGTTGCAAATATAATACGTATATGCAATACACTGATAAAATTTGAATGGAAAATTTTTATTTTGTGTTTTTATGTGGTTTTCCAGTTACACAAAAAAAAAAAACCAGGGCGAAACTGGGGCAAAACCGGGTTAGTGTTTTGACGTTTCAACTGGAACAGCAAAAAATGCGGTTTCCGTAATTTTTTGTTTTTTGCATGTGTTTACGTATTAATTGTCAAATTATTTTAACAATTCTACGTTAATTTTGCAATGAAAGATTTTTTTCGTGTTAATTTATTTAATTATATTTAGTTTTTATTTGAAATGACGTTTAAAATGTAATTGTGTTAGTAATCGCCCCGAAAAATTTTACCGGGCGACGAATGACAGCTGCTGTCGCCCCGGTTTCGCCCGGGTTTTTTTTATCTGTCAAATTTGTTGCAGCTGGAAAATCACATTAGTCAAATGAGAAGCCCCGCGCGCGCCCGAGTAACCAAAATATGTGATCACCATGCGGTTCCACCAATTTATGACAAAAACGTTCGTCTTTTTTATCACACACAAATGTCGACAAATTTTTCACAAAAAATTGTTGAAAATTTGTCGAAAAATAGTTTTTATTTATTTTACGTCATTCTACCCACAAATTTTTAATCCAAAAAATAGACATTTTGTTGAACTGATTTTATTGACAAAATCTTCCCCAAAAAACGCGATTATTTCGTGAAACTCAAATTGTTGATGACAATTTATTAACAAAGAAGTGTGGAAGTTTTGTCGAACTTATTTTATGACAAATTTTCAACCACTTTTTAACCAAAAAATAATAACATTTTGCCGAACAAAAATATTTTGTATATTTTTTTCACCAAAAATTGTTGAAATTTTGTCGATACGCCTTTTTAGTAATTACCGTTGTACTACAACAATAAAACACGCATTATTTTATTTTGGCAATAAAATAAAACAATAGGAGAGAAAGAGAGTGATATTGCCTTATTATTTCGAACATGATTTTCTCGAAGATTTATAAAAATTTTTAGTTTGAGTTTTGCTTTCATTTCATTAAAGTTAAATTTGTTCTCTAAGCAAAGTTAAGTTCAATCTTTTAAGTGAGTAAAATACACATTAATTTATCAACAAATTTTAATAACGTAAGTTCTGATTATATTAATTAATGTATTGATAAGATCAATTACTAATTAATAAATATCAAATTAGTAATTTTATTAATAGAAATTTTATTAGTAATTTTGTAAAATAAAACAGTAACTTATACATTTGTTGTTTTTTGCAGAAAGTTTAAAATTAGAAGTTTAACGGCTAAACTAAAAAATACAAGTCTTACGCAAACATTAACAGACGACGAAATACCAAATGATGACAGTAATATATTTTAGCCTAGTAATAAGGAGATATTTGAACAGTACAGCGCAAGATGTGAGCATGAAGTTGTAAAATTATTGGTAAATATTTTATTTATTAGCATTAGTTTTTTAAAAATAATAATAAATTCTGTAATTTTCAGGCGAAGAAGCTTTCAACATGCGGAGGAGGAAGTGTGCAAAGGCAGTAAGGAGATTAACAAATTGTTGTCGCTAGATATGCAGAGGCAGGTAAACTTCACACGGGAAAGAATGGGAAAAAACTTGAAATTAACAACATTTCGCGCCATAAATCTATTAAGGAATAAATTATTTAAATTCAAAAGGTGTTATCTTTTATTTAAAATAAAATTTAAAGAAATATAACCACAAAAATTTCACGACCATTTTCCTTGACCATTCTTCTACAAATTTTGTCGCAAAGTATCAAATAATTAGACACAAAAATGTTATCCGTATTTGACAAATTTTTCACAAATTTTGTCATAAAACATCAACAAATTCGTCACAAAAATATTATTTAATGTTTGACAATTTTTCAACCAAAACGTTCCACAATTTTATCGTGAAATTTGTCATTTTTTTATGGAAAAAATGTGAATTACAACGATTAATTTTCCACAAAATATTCCACAAATTATCCAAAAAAATTCGACGAATTGATCGACAAAATTGTCATGCAAAAATGTGACAATTTGGTGATTTCAGAGTACCGTTTGTCGACAAATTATTGACAGAAAATTGACAAATTTTTAAACGATATGGTCGACAAATCACAAATTAATGTCAACTTTTTGTCGATTTTTTGTGACTTGTGGTTACTCGGGCTATTATGATTTTCTATGATACATAAGTCGTGTTCCAGTCGACCACTTCAAGTACTTATGAGTACTTAGGTTTGTGTCTTTGCTTAAATTTAACTACTCGTAACTGCTCTTGCATTCTGGCAAGAGCAGTTACGAGTAGTTAAATTTAAGCAAAGACACAAACCTAAGTGCTCATAAGTACTTGAAGTGGTCGACTGGAACACGACTAATATGTACTGTGAAACACCGAAAACAAGATATCAACAAGACGATTGATCCCGCCTTCGGCTGTAAATTTACCATAGAGTTAAAAGGAATAGAGGAGAAATAAACAAATGTCAAGTGTAAGCAAGCGGTGGGAAAAAGAGATACAAATAAAATAGAACAGGGCCATATTTAAAATTTTATTCAATGGAATGGGTTGCTTAAAATAAAACAATTTAAGTTTAAAAAATGTTTTTATTTTAGTTGCAAATACACATAGTTATTATTTAGTTCAATTTTCTAATAAAATTAATTTTATTATGTGTTTATTTATGCGGGCCTGGTAAAAAAAATAAAAAAAAAAATGGTAAATTTGTTTACAAATTGTAAGATTGCTAAAAACCAACAACAACAATATTTGTTTTTTTTTTATAATTATGTAATAAATTTAAATTAAAACTGCACTTTTTTTATCACAAATTACAATGTTTACATCACAATTTTAATTTCGTTTTATGTACACCAGAATAAAATTTCTCGATGAAATGAAAGTCCCAGTAATTTGTTGCGAGTATTGTTACAACATTTTCTGATAAACACTTCATTTTTCATAATTTTTTTTTAAATAATTTTTCACAAATAATAATTAATTATATACCATATTATGTATACACTTTTTGGAATTGTTTTTTTTTATTTGATTATTTTTAATTTTCGCGTAACTACGCAAAACCACAATAAAAACTAAATGGTTTGTTTACAAAAAAGAAAGAGCATAAAACATAATAGATAATCCTCTCTCTCCAACTGCTTACATGAAAAAGATGGAATTTCCTATGTTAATTTGTTGTTGTTTTCACTTGTTTCAGGTCTATCTTTTTGATGTCTATGAAATTTACATCATTTGACGTTTGACGAAAAAGGTCAATAAAATTTTAAATTTGGCCCTGTTCTATTTTATCGCTATCCCTTTTTCCCACCGATTTGGTAACACTTGACGTTTGTTTATTTCTCCTCTACAGCTTTTACCTCTATGGGAAAACCACATAAAGCTTTGTTGATCAGGAATGTCAGATTCAGAGACGAATAAACGTAAAAGTCCACTGCCTGATGAAGAGGATGACTGGATTGGGCCAATGCCAAGCGAGCAAATTGCTGCTAAAAAGAGAAAAGGTATACAAATTCACTAAAACATTGAATATTTAGTAAATATTTACATAATGATTTTTAATTTTTAGTTTTACCGCACGAGAAGCTGTATCTTGAGAATATTCCCAATACCGAATGTTATGAAAAATCGTACATGCATCGTGATTTAATTACTCATTTAGTGGTAACCAAAACCGATTTTGTCGTAACAGCATCGGTGGATGGACATATCAAATTCTGGAAGAAAATGGAAGAAGGAATTGAATTTGTTAAGCATTTCCGCAGCAATTTGTCAGCAATTTCATCGTTGACCGTAAATTCAAATGGGACATATTTGTGCACTACTTCGGTTGATAAGAGTGCGAAAATATTTGATGTTGTAAATTTTGATATGATTAACATGCTGAAACTTGATTATACTCCGCTATGTGCGGAATGGGTTCACACGGCTGGTGAGGCTATCACCGCGCTTGCCATATCGGATCAAGATACTGGAAGAATTTTCATCTACGATGGGCAAGGATCAAATGTACCAATTTTTATTTTTGAAAAACTTCATACAAAACCAGTTACTACAATCAAATATAATCCAGTATTTGAAACAGCCATTTCGATTGATAAGGCTGGTATACTGGAGTACTGGATGAATTCCCGTCACGACTATAAATTCCCTGCAAAACTAGTGAAATACGATTCTAAACTTGATACGGATTTATTTGAATTTGCGAGGTGTAAAACAGTTGTAACGGGAATGGCATTCTCACAGGATGGTCATAAATTTGCCACACTTTCGACTGACCGTAAAGTTCGTCTATTTAAATTTCTAACAGGAAAATTGATTCGAGTTTATGATGAAACGTTAGCTAGATATACGGAGCGGCAACAAACGCCCGATTCATTGCCAAACATGGAATTCGGACGCAGAATGGCAAATGAACGTGAACTCGAAAAGGCCGATGCATTAATGTATTCGAATATTTTGTTCGATTTTAGTGGACACTTTTTGCTCTACCCAACAATGTTGGGCATTAAGCTAGTCAATATTGAAACGAACCGTTGCGTTAAAATTATTGGGAAAAGCGATAATCTAAGACCACTTCATTTGGGGTTACTTCAAGGACGAGCGAGAAAATCTAAAGCAGCCATTACAATAGAACAGGAAGCGTCAGATAATCCGACGTTGCAATCATACTCATCGGATCCAACTCTATTTTGCACGGCGTACAAGTAACTTACATAACTTATAAATAATCGGTAGTTCTTCTCAAATCAAAATTTTTTATTTGCAGAAAACAACGATTCTATCTGTTTAGCAGACGCCTGCCGTCTGACCTTCAAGATGTCGACCGTGATGTTTTCAACGAAAAACCTTCGAAGGAGGATATAATCGCGGTTCCAGAAGGACAAGGTAATGTTTTGAATTTATTATATTATATTTTTTGTAGTATGATCTTGATCACTTTTTAATATGAAAATCTTTCTTACTTATTTCTAATGTCTTTTCCGTAAATAAAGAAGGTAAATTTCACATAAAATACTTTTACATTTATTAAACTTTTGCCAAAATATTTCGGTTCCACTAACTTTTCTGTATTTCTATAAATAGGAACTCAAAAAATCTACGAAAATGCCGTCATTCACACAACACTTGGAGATATTCATTTGAAGCTATTCCCAAAAGAATGTCCCAAATCGGTTGAAAATTTCTGCGTGCACAGTAAAAATGGGTACTACAATGGACATATATTTCATCGTGTCATTAAAGGTTTTATGATTCAAACGGGTGATCCTACTGGAAGTGGTACTGGTGGAACATCGATATGGGGTACAGATTTTAAAGATGAATTTTGTTCAACGCTGAAACATGATCGGCCGTATACCGTAAGCATGGCGAATGCCGGTGCAAATACAAATGGAAGTCAATTTTTTATAACGGTTATACCAACTCCGTGGTTAGATAATAAACATACGATATTTGGTCGAGCGGTAAAAGGTATGGAAGTCATACAAAATATTTCGCATTGTAAAACCAACCCAAAGACGGATAAGCCATATGATGAAATAAAAATTATATCGATTCATTTAAGTTGAAAATAAAAAGGCAAAAAACGAGCACAACCTCAAATCTAACAGAAAATTATTTGTTTTGTTCAAATACCTATATTGTATTCCCCCGTCGCGTCATGTAGAAAATCGAAACCAACACAAATGGTTGATACCAAGCAAAGCAATTGGACCCCATTGCAACGTTTTCAATTTAACACCGGGTAATTACTAGGAAGCATTAGAAGGAGATCCTATAAACGACCAAAATATACCAATGAATATACTATTGTACTTTGAATATTAATGATTGTAGAAAATCAGAAAACCTTCGTAATTTTACCAATACGAATAGTGGGCCTAATCTTTAGACATACATATTTAAGGAAAGACAAAGAATAGAAGTTTTCGTTCCCTTTGTCGAATTATTTTCTTTTCGCAATGCTTATGCTGCTGACAAAATGACACTTGTCCAGGCGCGGATCCAGAAGGAGCTGCAGGGAGGGGCGAATATAGAAATTATACCATTAACAAAACAGTTTTTTAAGAAGTATCTATATAAATTATAAGATAAACAGAATAAAAAAATTAGTTTTCAGTAACTTTATAAAAAAATAGGTAAAAACAGTAAAAACATAATAGGTAATAGCAGTAAAAACATTTACAGTAAAAACTCAATTCGCCTATTTGATTTATTGGCGTAACGGTCGATGATATCCGAAGGTTTTATTTCATTTGTAATGTCGCTGTGGATATGTAAAAGTGCCAGTCCTATCAATCGATTTTCGGTCATGGAGAACTTCTTTCAGCACATACAACACTTACAGGATACGTCGATAACATAACTAAAATATTTTGAATGGCAGGCAAAGCTTCTGCTTCACAGTTGGCAAATGAGGCTAATGCGCCAGCTGGAACGATCCCATTATTTCGTTTTCCTCGTTGCCATTTCTGTTGCCATATTTGAACTTCGCCTGATAAGATTTCAATAGAAATATTTATTTTCTTTAAATAAAATTGAAACTCGGTGAATACAGATTCAGTTGAAGTTTGGAGCGTTTTTGAAGAAATTTTTATAATATTTGATAGAATTGCTATCTTAAATCGAATATACTGAAACTGCCGTTTCCAGATCTGATTTTAATATCTTCTATAATAGACTAGAAGATTTAAGAAGACTCTAGAATAGGTTTGTAGCAAGTCTTGGCAACGCAATGTCAACGTCTAATTCTTCCAATAAGTCACTCCCTTCTTTAAAAATGGTAGAAAACAAGGCTTCACTGTTCTTTCTTTGATCTTTTAAAGTTGCTAAGCAATCTGACAATGCATTTTTGGCTGAAGTTTATCTAAATTAACTTTTTGCAATAATTTACTGAGCGGAAGAGGAATACCTAAACTGTAAGCTAAACTACCACTTTGATATTATCATTAAGGCATTAATGATTAGTAAAAACGAGGATTTAAATAATATTACAAAATCGTGTCGCTCCACCCACCGTGTTTCACATAAAGACTTGAGCTTCTTACTGAAAATATTTTTAAGAACGAAATTTCCAACAGAATTTCTGATAGTTAGACTGTACATTTGATGATTTGCTAATACTAATATTAAGTGCATGACTATTGCAATGACATTGAACAGCCTGTGGCAGCTCATTTTATATTACAGCAAACACTCCTTTTTGAACTGATGTCATAACACTACAGTCATCAGTACATATTCCTATGCAATTCGAAGTAATAAAAAAGTTTTCTTTCAGAAAATTTCAGACTTTCTCCATTTATCTTTCCAGTGAGAACTGGTTCTTCATCGGAAAATACATGTCCGGTGTCGTAATTTTTCCCATGAAAATATAAGAACGTAACAAAATTATTCAATTCTTTATGATATTTCACCTTCTAGTGCTAAATCAAACGATTATTTTTTAACGTCGAGAAAATTAATTGTTTGTGTTTGGGGGGGGGGTCGCCCTATCGCCCCCCCCCCCTTTGTATCCGCGCCGGCACTTGTCGCAACTGCGACGAAAGAAATTTTCGCAATCCGATAATTAAAAATTGCTTTTAAAATCCAAAATTGGAATTATTTACAATTATTAGCAATTTGGAAACTAAATCCGGGTTTTGAGTTGCAGTCGTTCGTTCGTTCTGAAATTTTTTTTAATCCAATCAAAGGAACACGAATGAAAAATAACGTCATTTTCAATTCAAGGCATACGATTGATTAAAAAAAAAATTCAGAACGAACGAACGAATGCAACTCAAAACCCGCCTTAAGTGTTTACAGTTCAAAATTGGAATTGTTTACAACAACTTCGCACGTCAAATTATCAGGTAGCTCAGTTTAAAAATGTTCCACTAGGTGGAATCCGAGATGCTCCAAGACTTTGTCGTCGCCACTCACAGTACCCCCTTGCCAACGAATCACCGATGAACGAAATATCTGCGATGCGGCTGTTGGCATGTTAATATTTGCCGATTTTCTGGTGTTGTTTGTGTTAGTTGGTGTACTGTATGTTGGTGTTTGCTTCTCTATATGGTCAACCACCCCTTTTCATTGTGACTGTGGTGCTCTGCTTCAGGTCCTTTATTTGGAGGAGTTGTTGTCTCTGTGTTCTTATTCTCCTTTCCTTGCTGGTCTTGTGATTGCTTGTCCTCTGTAAACACGGTTTTAATCGATCAATCGATATGCTTTAAGCATCCTGTGCCATCCCTCTGTCATCCCGTTGGCTTTCGGATTGTACGCGGTGGGCCTTTTACGCTCGAAACCCAACATCTTCGCGAATTCCGCGAATAGCTCGGATTCGAATTGCGCGCCTTGGTCTGTTACGATGGATGTTGGGACTCCGAAGCGTGCGACCTATTGTTGTATATCTTCCTTGCGGCAGTTTCCGCCCGGATGTCTGGCACAGATACCGCTTCGGTCCATCGTGTGTATCTATCTATCTATAATTGTGACACAATATCTTTGCCCTTCAGATGGTGGTAGTGGACCGATTATGTCAATATGAATTGCCGTGAATCTATTGTTTGTTTGCGGATATTCCTCTAATGGACTTCTCGTGTGTCGTATTACTTTCGCCTTCTGGCATAGTATGCAGCATTGGACAATTTCCTTCATGTCCTTTTGGATGTTCTGTCAAATCAATTGTTTTGTCACCTCCCTTACTTACTGTTGCGGCTACTCCTGGGTGTGCGAGGTTGTGAACCGCTTGGAACACTATTTTGCGGAACTCCCTCGGTATGTATGCCCGTTGCTTTCGTTTTAATACATCACAACTTACCGTTTCTGTTGAGTTAAATCAAAGATAATTCCATATTAAAGATAATTCATTCAGTACAAAAATATGAGGCAAAAATAGGGTCCCCCCGATGAATATGTAGGGTTCCTTTGATATATACGTAAATATTTTGCATACAAATTACATGTAAATAGTTTAACTTTGAGGTGCCGGTTTCTATTCTACTACATGTAATGCAAAGGTACCCTATATAAAGAAATGGGAGGGTTTTCCAGTCTTTTTTATTTTTTGTACTGAATGACTCATCTCTAATATACTAAGATCTTTGGTTAAATGCAATTGGCATGTCTCGAAATTGAAATTTGTCTTACTCCATTCTTAATTTTGAGTTAAATCCAATTGGCATGTCTAAAATTTGAAATTTGTCTTGATTCATTCTTAATTTTGATAAGTCTTCGTCTTTTGTTTGAGCTTTCGCTATGCCTATGTAGTCGACTGTCTCCGGTATTTGTATAATTTCTAAACGCGACATGGCATATCTGCTACCATGTTGTCCCGTGTTACTATGTGTTGAATATTTGTTGAATACTACTGGCCTATGAAATCCAAGTATCGGAATGGTCGCGGCGAAGCTTTCTCTGACTTCTGCATGAATCCGAACGTTATTGGTTTGTATTCTGTAAATATTGTAAATGTGCGACCTTCTAACAAATGTTTGAATTTTTTACTACTGCGTATATCGCCAAAAGTTCTCGATCGTACGCCTAATGGTTGCCAATCGGCTTTTTCGTTCTGGCTGCGCTGTTGTATTGCGCCACCGATAGCTGTGTCCGACGCATCGATCATTAGTGTTAGCTCCATTATTGCCGATGAATGTGCCAAATTTGTAGCTTCGCTTAGTTGTCTCTTAGACAATTCGAAAGCTTCTATGGCCTCTTCCGACCACTTGACTTCCCGGGTATCATTTCTCTTACTTCCCAATAGATACTGGATTCTACTCGCGTTTGGTATGAATATTCTATAGAAATTTGTCATCCCTAGGTATCTTCTTAGGTGGTTAATCGTTTTTGGCCTTGGTATTTGGTTTATTTCATCGACTTTTTCCGGCGTTGGCTTAATCCGGTCTTTTGGCACTTGGTGCTCTAAAATATTTAGACTCTCTTTTGCGAAAGGACTTTTTTCTAAATTTATCTAGAGTCTTTTGCATTTCTGACGTATTTATTGAATTTCCTTCGACCACCATGATGGCTGAGATTTATCCCTCGGCCTACTAAGAGGGCTAGCGGCCAGTATCGCTTCATTAAAAGCGCTGGACTAAGCCATCGAGTTCTTCCGTAGTTTTTGCAGGTTTTGGCGCCGGCACTGGAAGTGAATTATCCAGATTAGTTTTAAACGTATCGCAGTCGCTTTTCTTCTGTTCCTGTAGATTGGACTTTTCGAGAAGCCAAGTCTATGCCGCCCCGGTGGCACAGTTGTTAGCATGCTTGCTTTAAGCTCCGGAGGTCCCGGGTTCGATTCCCGGCGAGTGATGAAAAAATCACGGCTGGTTTAATGTAAGGATCAATGAACTAATCACTCATTATCCGTTGTAAAAATGATTACGAAACTTCAAAAATGAAGCGGCCAAATCCCTCCATGGGATGTAGCGTCAGCGAAAAAAAAGAAAAGTCTATTTCGAATTGAAGATACCAGTGATCAGAAAAGCAGTGGTCTTCCGACACTTTCCAGTTTAATAGACTAATCGTCAAAAAGTTTGAGACAAATGTAATATAATAACTAATACCTCCTATCTTTTGTTTGTTATAAAAGTCGGCTGATTGCTTATGTTACATATATGAAGGTTAGTAAAGGGTGTTTTTTTTATAGGTTCACAACTTTGAGTTGGCAACACTGCTTTATTTGACAACCCATTTAACCGCTGATAGTTGCTTTTTGTTTAGTTTTGTTTGACATTTCATTGTATGCGTTGCCAATTCGCCGAATGGCCTGAAGCACAAATTGATATTGATGTTGAATTTCCATTCAAAATTTTGTTCTCCGATGAAGCCCATTTGTGGTTGAATGGGTACGTAAATAAGCAGAATTGTCGGATTTGGAGTGAGAATAATCCCCAAGCTTTTGTCGAAACACCATTACATTATTATTATTATTATTAGTTGAGGGCCATGTGGGCGTTCAAGCCACCCCGCACTGCGACCTAAAAGATCTTTTGTGCATGGACCCTACTTAATGAGCCGTCCAGTCAATATTCAGGCTCTTAATGAACCTGACAATACTGCCGGCCGGTATATGATGCATACCATCCGGGCTCATTACTCTCCCTCCTAGATGTTGTAACCTTTTGCAGAAAATTGCTGGGCAATGGCACAGAACATGTTCCGCTGATTCCGCTTCCATGTCACAGAAGCGACATCTATCCGTCGAACTTAGGCCCATTTTCTTTAGGTGATACCTTAATGGGATGTGACCTGTGAGGAAGCCGGTAAGCAGCCTCAACTCAGGTTTCCTAAGTACAAGACATTCCTTGGCCTGGCCGACGAAGGTGAAATAAATTCCTTCGCCTGTCGCAAACCTGGAATTCCGCGCCAGTAAGAGGACTTTTGCACATCCTCCCAGCGTTTAACTGCTGCCCTAAGGTGCCCCTTAGAGACGCCGCAGAAGGGCTCTGGTCCAATTAATGGAAAGGCAGATCCCTCGCGGGCGAGGACATCAGCTGCCTCTTTCCCACAATTCCAGTGTGACCTGGCACCCAAACAAGTGTTACCTTATTTGAGCTAGCCAGCAATTTAATAACCTTCAGACAATCCCATACCAGCCTTGGCTCAATGGTAAAAGACCTAAGAGCCTTTAAGGCCGATTGGCTGTCTGATACGATATAAACCTTTGCGTCGTTTAGGCCTTTAGATATGCCTATCCTAGCACAAAGTTCTATAGCATGCACTTCTGCTTGAAAGACGGTTGCATTGGTACACAAGGACTTCGAGAGTGATACTCCACTCCCATGTATTCCTACCCCCGCCCCATCTTCCGTTTTTGATCCATCTGTAAACCACACCAATGACCCTCGCTCAAAGGATGGTCCCCCGGTACTCCACTCCTCCCGGTCAGGTAATCTAACACAAAAGGGTTTGTGGAAATCCAGTTTGGCTGGCATACAGTCGGAAGGCATTCCTATAGTGGGATCTGTCTGAAACTCCTTAAGGATCTCCAGATGGCCCACCATATTGCCTGGTTTGATGTTACCCTCCGCCTGCATCTTAAGGGCCATAGTAGCAGCATACTTTTTTATATGCAGATGCAATGGAGTTAGTCCTAGGAGTGTCTCCATTGCTGCGGTCGGACATGTTTTCATTGAGCCCGTAACCCCAATGCAGGCCATACGCTGAACCTTATTTAATAAAATTTGCGCTGTCCTTTGTTGAGTTTTAGGCCACCACACTAGCGATGCGTAAGTGATCATAGGCCTAATAATTGTTAGAAATGACCAGTAGATCATTTTTGGTTGTAGTCCCCAAGTACGTCCATAGAGTCTCTGACAGGCCCAAAAAGCCTTTGTGGCTCTATTTTGAATTTTTTGTATATGTTGTTCCCAGTTCAGTTTATGATCCAGGATAACCCCTAGATATTTAACCTCTTTGGAAAAGGCAACAATAGTACCGTTTAACGAGGGAGCTACAAGCGAGAGCTTTCTCCTCCTCGTAAAAGGGACAATGACAGTTTTGTTTGGATTGACACTAAGTCCTTCCTTATCACACCACTGCCATATCAAGTTGAGTGCATTTTGCATGAGATCAGAGATGATCTCATCAAACCTGCCTCTAATCACGATAGCCACGTCATCCGCATAGCCCTGGACATCAAACCCATGGCTATTCAGGAGGACCAGTAGTCTATCAATAACCAATGACCATAAAAGAGGAGACAGTACACCTCCTTGGGGACAGCCCTTTACGGCCCTGATGGTTACTGACTCGCCACCTAATGTGGCTGTAATATCGCGATATTTCAGCATGGAGCGGATCCACCTAGTTGTAGACGGCGGAACCCCCTTCTCCATGGCTGCCCTCTCTATTGAACCATAGGAGGTATTGTCAAATGCCCCCTCAATGTCCACAAAGGCACACAGGGCAATTTCCTTAAAAGCCACCGCTCTTTCAATCTTCGTGACTAGACCACTAAGAGCCATCACAGTTGATTTGCCAGCTTGATAAGCAAACTGGTTCCGATGCAGTGGGTTATTTACAAGGATTTCATTTCTTATTTGATTATCCAGGATTTTTTCCATCGTCTTCAATAGAAACGATGTCAGGCTAATTGGCCGATAAGCCTTGGGCTGGGTGTCCAGACGACCCCCTCCCTTTGGTATAAAGACCACATTTACTTTCCTCCATAGTTTCGGAATATAGTTAAAAGCATAACTTGCCCGAAACAACTGGACCAAGCTGGGGAGTATTTCCTCAATACCTTTTTGAAGTAAAGCCGGAAAGATACCATCCCCTCCAGCAGATTTGAACGGTTTGAAAGAGCCAATAGCCCATCTCACCTTGCTGGGTGTGAACATTTTTCCAGAGAGGCTCCAGATCCTACTGTGGGGTGAATAGTCTACCTCACTTGAAGGGTCATGCGGGTCCTCCTGGGTACCTACCACTATTGAGTCCGGAAAGTGGGTACCTAATAGTAACTCCAGGGTTTCCTTCCGGTTTTCAGTGAACATCCCGTTTTGCTTTTGAAGAAGCCCCAAACCATTTGAGTGATCCCTAGCAAGGACTTTCTGGAGACGAGCTGCAGAGGGTAATTCAATGATTCCCTCACAGAAGTTTCTCCAGGTAGCCCTTTTGGATCTTCTTAATTCCAGATTATATTCCGTTAAGGCCATCCTATACTCGCCCCATTCCCCGGTGCGTTTAGCCTTATTGAATAACCTTCTAGATTTTTTCCTCAGCTTACTCAGCGCCCCGTTCCACCAAGGGACCAACTTAATGGACTCTCTTCGCTTAACTGGGCAGCTGTTTTCGTAAGCCGAGTGTATAGAATTATGCAGCTGGTTTGAACAGAATTCCAAGCCCTCTGGAGACTCTATGTTCCCCATTACCGAGGGCATTTCTGATTCGAGTGAAACTCTTCAGACACATGCCAATTTTTAACAAAATGACTAAAATGCGGACTAGCGAGGGTCAAATCTAGGACCTCCTGCCTAATTGCATTTATGAAAGTAGGTTTCCTTCCCCTATTGACAATATCTACATTGTTAGTAATTATATACTCAAAAAGGTACTCACCCCTATTATTGATGTTCGTGCTGCCCCACACCGTGTGGTGCGCATTTGCATCGCATCCTATTAGGTAAGCCAGCCCATTGCGCTGGCAATGAGCTATGAGCCGCCTAACTTCGAGAGGAGGTATCATTTCCGAGTCTCCAGGAAAGTAGGCGGAGGCCATTATAGCCTCCTGTTTCCCTCTTTCACCCAGAACCTCCACCATTACCGCCACTAAGTCCCTGGAGATGAACTCTGAAATGGGAATAAAATTAATTTGCGAGCTGGCCAAAATGGCCGCCCTTGGACTCTCAGTTCCGTTACAATAAATCAACTTACCCATTTGTTTTGGTATACCTTTAATTTGATTACCTATTACCCATGGCTCCTGTATTAGAGCCATGCCAATTTTCTGGCAGATAAACCTACGACAAAGGACGTCCGAAGACGCCTTTGCATGATGCAGGTTTATCTGTAGGCAGGTTATGTGTGCCATCACTGCAGCGACGTCTGCTGAAGGCCTGGATTAGCCTCCTTGCTCGCACTGCCATTGCCAGATGGCGAATCCGTGTCCTCCATCTTACTGCTGCTGTCCACAGCTGACTGAGAGCCACCAGGCTTCACCAGTGGTTTGCGCGAGGTGACCCCTCGCGGGGCCATTCTCCGTACAACCGCTGACGCCTTCCTCTCTCTTTCTCTCCTTCTCCTCGCCTGTCTCCTGGAAAGGGCCGCCACACCAGTGGTTTTAACCACAGGTGTGGCCCCGATAGCCGCCACAGGTGCGGCCCCGATAGCCGCCACAGGTGCGGCCACGATCGCCTTCACAGGTGCAGCCACGATATCCTCCACAGCCTTGACCACTTGGGGCCCGCCCCTGGAACCTGACTTTCCACCACCCTGGCCCCCCTTGGGGTGCAGTTGGACAATCCCAAACTTAAAATTGACTTTGAAATCAATTTGTTTGAGCTTCTCAACCGAAGAGTGGTCCATGGAGAACGTGCAAAAAGCTGAAGTGCCTTTCGCCTCTCTCCTGACCACTCTCCAGTTGATCGCCTGCATGCCCTCGTTTTGGCTTCTGATAAAACCCAGAAGCTTATCCGTGGGCAATTCGGCACTGTTTGGGAAGGTACCAAACACGATTCTAGCTCGAGGCAGATTTCCCGCCTCAGCTACAATCAGCTCTGCACCATCCCATGGCTTAATAGTGCCTATGGTCTCCCTGAGCCACTGTACAGTGGCCCGGTCGGCACAGGTCACTACCAGCCAACCAAGCCGAAGCTGACTGCCATTGAACTTGGGTTTAAGCTCCTTGGCCTCCTGCTCCAGCACCTTATCCAAGATTCCCTCCTGGACAGCTTTAAGCTGCTCTCCAGTGAGGGCAACCTCAGGAAAGCCAGAGGGTAAGATCCCAATGATCTCTGATTCCGCAGCCTGCCTGAAGGTAACTCCAGACCGGACCGCAGAACCCGAGGCCACCAGGACATGTTCTCCCCCCCGGGCCTTTTTTTGTGCCGGTGAAGTCTCGTCATCCGAGCGGTCCCTCTTTGGCGGTTGGGCCGTCGTAGGAGCGCAAGTCTCCTTCCGTGGCCGCACCGCCAGAAGCCTTGTTTCACTACCGGGCGCTTTGCCCTCAGCTAGAAGCTTCCTGTACCGCTTTTTCGCAGCCCCACTCATTTTCACATGAGGAGCCGCAGCAGGTTTGTTGAAGTCAACCTCACCCTTCCGACACTCCCCGACGTCCGCACTTTCCCCTGTTTTCACAGAGGAGATCCCCCCACTTACGGGGGCCTGTTCCTCATCTCCTGAGGTTTCCATATCGGAATTGAGAAGTAAGTTCTCAAACTCCGAACGGATTTCCCCATCCGATGTGCCACCCATTGGGGCTTCCACAGCGGAAAGAGGACCTGAGCCCTCGAAAGCCACCGCAGAATCCTCGCTGGTTCGTGACGCTTTAGGGGCGTTACCATCCTTATCATTATTTTTTATTTTTTTAGGCATTTTATTCCCACGAGTATTTGGGAAATGAAGGTCACCTGTGGGACACCCAGCTACCACAGGAAGGCTAAATAAAACTGGAGGGCGCCTGGTATCCAGAGTCCGCATATTTGGGACTGATTAACCTATCAGTCATTCATCCATCGGCATATGCTGTTCCACCTTAGATTAGGGTTTTTTGTTAAGGTTTTCTCCTTTAGCGCCGTACTTTGGCCTGAGTCAACTAGAACAAAACTGTAATAGACGACATCAGTTACCGACGATTGCCACGTGGAGGCAGTACGTACACCTGCGAATTGTGGCAAGGTTACCCCTACCACAATCGTACTCATCCCGCCAGCTGCCTGAAACATGACCAGAACAGCTCACGTGAAGAGCACCCTACTGAAGGTTACGGAGCTGATCTAATCAGCTGATCCCCCCACCAGCAGACGCCAAATCGTCAACACCATTACATCCACAGAAAATTACTGTTTGGTGCACTTTAATGGGCTGGCGGGATCATTGGTCCATATGTCTTCAAAAACGATTATGGTCAGAATGTTACTTTCAATAGTGAGCGGTATAGGGACATGCTTAGACATTTTAACATTGAAAATGTTTTACGGACCGCTATATATATATTTTGGTCACGAAAAAGCGTTACGTTTTTATATAAAAAATAATATTTTTTGTTTTGTTTTGTTAGTTTGCTTGCTACGTAGTATGCCGCATACTCGAAAAAAAAAATCAGTAAGCGGCATTACACGTAAATAAAAATGTTGTTTTTGTTTTGTGTAAAATTTGTTTAAATATAAAAATAATATTTTGTTTTGTTAGTTTGTGTAAGATCTTGCTATGTATTACAAGTGAATAAAAATTTTGTTTTGTTAGTTGTGTAAATTGCTATACGTATTACACGTAAATAAAAATTAAAAAAAAACGATTTGAATTAAAAAGTTAATTTTTTATAAAATAAAGATTAGTTCGAGATGGCTCCTCTTACTTCCGCCCATAACGACAAGCCAATTATCGTAAGAGAAAGCGTGAGCAGTTAAATGTTTCTATTGGTTCCAGTTCTGCTTCTACAGCGGCAGAGCGTCAAGCGGCTTGTAGAAAACGGAAACGAGAGCAAACTATTACGATTAATTTATAATCTAAATGGAATATGGAGTTTAAAAAGAGATTTGCAGATAATGGTTTCGGCTTCGTGTGCAATGTATGCGATCGTTTGTGGTACAAAAAGGATTTATCACGCATCATCTAAATGCTATGCCTTAACTCAGAAAGAATTTCCTTTACAGTGTGTAAAGAATATGATGGCGTGTAGTACATGTAAATCATCGATTGATAAGCATAAAATTTCACAATTATCGAGTTCCAATGGATTTAACCCTTAAATGACACACTTAAGAAAAATCACATAAATGCCACACTGGGGTCTTTTAGACCCCAGCATGAAAATTGCCTATTATTTCTTGAATTTGTCTATATCTAGCTTTAACAATTTTTTTCAATATAGTTTAAAGCTTACTAAAGGAGATCAAATTATTACATTAATGAAATTTTAATTTTATGATACCAAGAGAAAAACAGGTTTGTGAAAAAATAAGAAAATGGTTTGTTTTACATAAAATAACCGTATTTTTTTAATTTTGAATATTTTTAGCTAAAAGTTTAGCAGTATACCCTTGAGATAGTATCTTTTTAGATAAAAATAAGTCCGATACTAAATCATTATAAAAAGGTATTTATTTTGCAATATCAAAGTTGAATTTTTTCTTATCGTCGAAGATGGCCGACCACGGCTCTGGCCAGCCGCTTGACGCTCTCCTACATACAAACGCCGTTGATCCAAAGACCCTCACCCATATTTTCCTGGTCTACTTCCATGGCACTTTCTGGAGCACCGCACATCGGAAAGTCTGAATCATAGTCTTTACTGTCCTCAAACACGTTAGCTTGACCTCCTGAAGATGCTTCGTCGATGGGTTCTAGCACTTCTCGGACGGTTTGGCTCTGCAAATTATACGCCATCTAATAATACGTCAAAATCAAAAGAAATATGATAAACTAAATAAATTTTAACAACGAGCGCAGTCTTACCCACGACCAAAAATCAATAAAACAACACAAAAAACGGCAAAAACAACTTTGAAAAAATTATTTCGTATACAATACAAATATTTTCATTCAATTTTGATCAAATCCGATCACCTAGAGATCTTTGTCATATCACATTTTTCTTGTCTGGTCAAGGTCTATTAGTATGTCTCTGTTTCTTGAAAATCGGATAAGTGCCTTTCGAATTACTTTGTTTACAGACAGATATCAGCAGCGGGGACATAAGGCATCTCTCTCGCTCAAGGTCTGCTAGAGTTGAGATGCCTAAAAATTATTCCGATGTTCACACAAATATACGTATATGACACACTGGGGTCCGTTGGACCCCACCGTGATTTTGGACATTTCTACACAGCTGCTAGCAGTCAACCGGCTTGCGCTGAGTACGTAAACAGGTAGTGCAATATCTCAACTTTAGCAAGGGAGGGGTCACGAGATGCATTTCCGGAGGAAATATTTAAATATGAACGATTGAAAACGGTCTGGGGTCCACTGGACCCCATGTGTCATTTAAGGGTTAAATATCCTGAATATCCAACATCTACCGGATTTGGGTGTAACTGCTTAATGGCTGGTATCACCTAGATTACCTTTCATGCAAATTAGACGTTTACGGTATCAACAGGGACCTATAAAATTATCGGACAAGTGATAAATGTTACTGTTGATGTAAATAATATGGTGAGTATGCTTCCTAGAGCATTAGATGATGATTTTACTATTAATGTAAATATAAAGCGACATCTTCTTCTTCTACATAAATCTTCCTACATCGAAGGATTTGTAAACAAAGACACGGTTAAAAAATGGTTAAATTATATCAATATCTTCAATACCCAAATTATTTGAACTGGTTGTATGCAACTCATTCAGATCTTTGGTTCCTCGATTCATCTCACAGTGTCAGCATGGTTTTATACCCAAAAGATCAACATCATCAAATCTTATTGAATTTACCAGCAACACCATTAAAGAAATTGAAATGCATATGAAAGTTGATGTGGTGTATACTAACTTTGCCAAAGCCTTTGACTCCATCAGTCATTGTAAAACGTTGGAACAGTTATACAGATTCGGTTTTTCTAAACAGTTTGTTGCGTGGTTTAAATCATATTTGAGTAATCGCATTCAGTATATTGAGCTTAGTAATAGAAGATCAGAATCAATTCAAGCTACTTCCGGAGTACCACAAGGCTCTCATGTTGGTCCTTGGATCTTCATAATTTTCATCAATGACGTTACTGAAGTAATACAACATTCTAAGGTATTAATGTTTGCAGATGATCTCAAAATCTTTAAAACAGTAGAAAACATCGGCGATACCCATAAGCTACAAGAAGACATCGACAATCTAGCGAAATGGTGTGAGTCTAACCTCCTCAGTCTCAACATCAACAAGTGTAAGAGTTTATCGTTCCATCGAAAAGTTAACCCTGTTACACAACAATATCAAATAAATGGCGTACTTTTACAAAAAGTATTCGAGATTAAAGACCTAGGGGTTACTTTCGTTGAAAACATGTGCTTTACTAAGCATATTGAACAATGCGTTGCTAGAGCCAATTCCATGCTTGGTTTTATTAAGCGTTGGACTGGGGATATTCATGACCTAGAGACAATCAAGATCCTGTATTATGCCTACGTGAGATCTCAACTTGAATATGCTGTCAACATCTGGTGTCCTTTTTACGACGAACCTATCAGAAAAATCGAGAGTGTCCAAAAAAAGTTTATACGGTATATAACGTGTAAAGACGGATGGGATTATGACCATGACTTACCGCACCACGTTAACCTGAAGCGATTACCATCATATGCTACTGGATGCAAAACCTATCAAATGACAACATTGGCAAATAGACGAGAGCTTTTAAAGTGTTCGTTTATTGGAAATATTTTACTTGATCAAATCGATGCACCATCCATACTGGAATCAATTATGATAAAATAAAGGCACCGAGTAGGAATTTAAGAGATCATGAGTTCCTTCATCTAACAGAACAAACTATGGTGACAATGAACCGGTAAACATGATGTCGAAGAGTTTTAATAAAATCGACCATTTGTTCGACTTTTACTTAAGTAAAAACAGCTTTAAACGTAGGTTGAAGCAACATTTTGCTCCAACCTAAAAATATTTTTAGGTCAATTTTTATTCTTTTTTTGTTTAATTTAATTTTTATTCTACCATGTTCAGTATGTTATAAATTCAAGTCATATTTGTAGACTTTTCTCAGTATAAATAAATAAATAAATAAATAAATAAATTACCTTATTAATAAACCGTTGTACGTGCATCACAATATACAGATTGATGAACATTTTTTTTTACAATCAATTGCATCTAAGGACGTCGGTGTGTTAGAACCATTGGAATTTGATGATGCTCAAGAAAATTTATTAGGTCAACAGCATACTTTATTTTGAAGTGAAGATAAATATTTAAATTTGGCTCCAGGCCAAAAAGAAAAGCCATTAAGTCTATTGTATGATCAATATGCT
Source organism: Tipula helvola (assembly GCA_963556165.1). NCBI lineage: Eukaryota > Metazoa > Arthropoda > Insecta > Diptera > Tipulidae > Tipula > Tipula helvola. The sequence goes on along the minus strand of OY744483.1, from coordinate 222,850,369 downwards.
GAAGAGTTATCATTTCCTAAAATTTATTTGGGATATCCTCGTGTCTTTAAATCAGATGTGAATGTTACACCTTTCATGATGGCCACATCTGAAATTCGACGACGAGATCGTCGTGGTGTAACCCCCCACCATATATTATACATGGCAATGAAGATTTGGCGAATTCGTGTGAGTGAAGGATTGTATTTAGCTTTTCGAGCCTCTGATATGGAACATACGACTAGAAAGATGATAGAGGATAAAGATTACATAGAATCGTGTATTCCAATATTGGATTGAACGAAAGAGAAGTTTATTTGCTATGATGCGACAATTAGGAAAACCAACGATGTTTTTAACACTTAGTGCATCTGAAGTAAAGTGGGATGATTTAATACGATTGTTGCATCGATTAAAATATCATCGAGAAGCAGATAATGTTGAATCATTGAGTGCCATGGCTCGAGCTTCTCTTGTAAATGAAGATCCGGTTACGTGTAATTTATATTTTAACAAATTAGTTGATGTGCTGATGGCTATGTTTCAGCTAAAGAAAAATTTTCAGCTGAAGAAAAATTTACAAAAACGACAAAAAATTTTGTCGTTGATCACTTTAAACGAATTGAATTTCAACATCGTGGTAGTGCACACGCTCATATTCTATTGTGATTGTATAATGCTCCCGATGAAAAAGTTGGTGCAGATATGTCGGAAAGTATTAAATTGATTGATCGTTTGGTGTCCGTTGATAAAAATCATTTATCACCTAAGTTTATAGATTCTCAGACACATCGACATAGTTTTACTTGTTATAAAAAAAATACTACAATTTGTAGATTTCACGCTCCATTCTTTCCTATGGTTCGCACTGAAGTACTGCTGCCTTTAACTACTAATGATGGGCGTAGTAAAGATTTAAAGAGAAGATTTAATCAATTAAAACAAAATTTAGAAAATGAGTCGTATGATAGTATCGAGCAGTTTTGGAATAAAAATGGAATATTAAATGAAGGACAGTATTATTCGATAATACAATCAGGTTTATCAAGACCAATGATGTTTCCTCACCGAGATATAAAAAATATATGGACCAATAATTTTAACCCTTGGTTAGCTTCGATCTTACGGTCAAACATGGATTTACAGTATATTCTAGAAGTATATTCGTGTGCCGTGTATGTGGCCGATTATATAAATAAAACAAATCGTGGCATTAGTAATTTACATAGAAAGTTGTTACAAATGCAAGATGAACATCCCGAAAAGGATTATGCTGAGATATTAATATCCATTGGAATAGAAGGTTACCTATGTATGTCTAAAACTAGTAGAAATATTGAATTTATTACAACATCTTGGCCACAGGATAGGTTAAAAGTTAGAAAAACTAAAAAACAATTGGATTGAGAAATGATTGAACAAGATTCAGGTGAGATATGGCGAGATACAATTATAGGAAAGTATGAAAAACGACCAGAAAATATGAATACTGTATATTTGATTGATTTTGTATCACTTTGGACAAAACGTCCGAGTGGTGAATATTACATGAGAAAACCAGCTAAAATCGTTCGTTGGATTGACTATGATGTTGATAAAGACTAAGATAATTACAGACGAGAGATGGTTTTATTATTCCATTCATTTAGAAATGAAGAGGATGATTTATTGCGGTGAATAGTACAAACAAATATATCTAGAAAATGAACAACAGCTGTTAAAATTAAAGAAAAAATATTGTTCTAATCTCGATATTGTGGCAACCTTAAAAATTTGTCGAGAGATGAATCAACTTGAAGATGAAGAAGTCTTAAAGTCCGATATTGTGGATGATGTAAACATAAATCGTCTTGTTGATTATGATATGATCGCAAACACACCAAATAACGACGATATAAAAAATTTACAAATGGATAGAATTGGTATCGTAGCAAAGCGAGAAAATGTTCTTAACCACGTGGGTTATTGTTCTATGATTCGACTTACAAATAAAAAATGGAGGTGTGGCCAACACACGACTTTCTTTTACGAACAGCGAATTTTGAAAAACTTTTATAATTCAAATTTCCCGCAAACTTAATTAAGATTGTTTTTATTATTTCATGTTTTCTGTAAATTGTATATTTTTGAAATATTTGCAAAATAAATTTTCTGTTTTACGGAATCTGGGAGCTGGGAGCTGGGACCCCAAAATTTATGTAAAAAGTTTAAACATGAAGTTGCAGTTTGATTGCTTAAACCATTTGGACTACAAATTGACAGACATATGTATATACCAACAGGCACCACTTCAAAACTCAATTTTTTGAACTCATTAGTACACACGTAAAAGAAATAAAAGGTGATATTTATGAATTTAAGTTTTTTCTTTTAATTTTTTGGAATTTGTATTAGTGATTTTTTGTAAATCTTATACTTTTTAAAATATGTGCAAAACACATTTTCGGGCCCAAGAGAGTGGCCACTTCCGGTTGACCGATTTGGCAATTTAACATACATGTAGGCTAAATATTTTTATAACATACAGTACGTCACTGGAGTGTGCAAATTAATTATAATTAGCATAATTGGGCTAATACACACAATAATTAAAATGACAAATGCAAGAACTGCTGTAACTCCCTGTAAAAAAGTGTGGGGGGGGGGGGCAGGAGTTGCGAAATATTTTTGCAATTATAAAACGATATATATACTTAAGTATTACAAACCCTAATAAGTCGTTAAAAAATTTAAGAAACATGAAAAAATGATCCACATTCAATTATGTAATATTTGCATTAAAAACCGGAAGTATGTCACTGTAGTGTGCAAATTAATTATAATTAGCATAATTAGGCTATATATACACATATATTTATGTGTTGACAAAACAATATTTAATTTTTTTTTTTTAAATTTTTAAATTTTTTTTAAATTTTTTTTTTTAAATTTTTAATTTTAATTTTTTTTAATTTTTAATTTGTTTATTTTTATTTTTTTTTTATTTTTGGAAACATTTTGTATTAGGAATTTTTTGTAAACCTTATACTTTTTAAGATATTTGCAAAACAAATTTTCTGGCCCAAGGGAGTGGCCACTTCCGGTGGACCGATTTGAAGTAAAATTCACTGGGACCTCCCAATTTATCCAAAAAGCTTAAATCTGAAGTTTCAGTTCGATTGGTTAAGCCATCTGGGCTGTAGAGAGGACACAGACTGACAGACGGACAGACGGACAGACGGACAGACGGACAGACGGACAGACGGACAGACGGACAGACAGACTGACAGACAGACATCATTTCGAAACCCACTTTTTCGGACTCAGGGGACCTCAAAACAGATAAATCTTCAATAATCTCAAGGTCGAAAATTTTCATGATTACTATACTTTATTTTACTTACGTAAAAGAAAGTAAAACAACGTGAATTAATTTTAGAGGAGATTTATCGTTTACATGATTCGGATAGTGATCCAATACAAATATTCTTTAGTGGTCCTGCTGGTTGTGGCAAGACGTTTACATTAAAAGCATTGATGGAAACATACAATCGATTTTCACAGCAGCATAATGCTATATATAATGCCTACATATCTTGTGCATCCACTGGTAAAGCTGCAGTGGCTAATGGCGGACAGACCGTTCACTCAGTATTTAAAATTATACAATTTCGAAAAGAGACTCTGGTTTTACTTATCAAAATTTACAAATGTATCGATCTACTTTTCATAATATTTGTATTGTATTTATTGACGAAGTCAGTATGATTGGAGCAGAATTATTAAACACGTTAAATTCAAAATTACAACTAGTTACCAGTGAATTCGATAAGCCATTTGGTGGAATGAATATCGTTTTTTGTTGAGATCTGCGACAGTTACCACCTGTTCGTGCTACGCCAATATATCGACGTCCGAAAGCAATATTTGGTGGGGATATCTTGTGGCGTTAAATTAAGTATTTCCCATTACTTAAGGTTGTTCGTCAGAGCGATGTTTTATTCAGTTCGATACTTACTAAAATCGGTAATGGAGATAATCTTTCTGCTGAAGAGTTGAGCATTATCGAAAGTCGATTTGTAAAAATCGAAGAAATTCAAGATATTTGTTCCGACGGTATACGTTTATTCTTTCGGAATATTGACGTATCATCATACAATAGAGCTAGTTTCCAAAGTGAGACCACAGTTGAGCATGCCGCTACCGATACCTATGTAAATAGAATAATTATACCGATACTACACAGAGAGATCATTTTCGGAAAAAGGTACACAAAATGTCATACAACGAAACGGGTGGTCTATCATATTATTTAAAATTACTGATGGGGAAACCTTACATGATAACCACAAATGTTAATGTTGTTGATGGTTTAGCCAATGGTGCTATGGGATATCTTGGTTTTATTGAATATCAGCCAGACAATACTATTCATCGTCTGTGGTTAGAATTTACAGACCCAAGAATTGGTCGTGCTCTTAGATTAAAATACAAAGTTCATATTCAAGAAAATGTTGAGTTAAAAAACTCGTGGACACCCGTTATTAAGCGTAGTGCTACGATTACATCACGAAATAAACAGTTGAAGGTTAAACGAATTCAATTTCCTCTCGAAAGTGCTGCTGTAACGATTCATAAATCTCAAGGTGTGACTTACAATAAAATCGTATATATGTATCATCGCAGTCATGAGCATCAATTAGTTTATGTTGCGCTTTCAAGAGTTACGGATCTAAGTGGATTATATTTAACTAATCTGGAGAATGATTTCAAGTTTTATCATTCGAACCGTTCAAAAAATTCAGATTTGCGGCAAGAGATGTCTAGATTAGAGACGACGCCATTGGATACTGTGACGAAACGGTGTGAACAGCACATTATGAATGCCGATGCTAGCACCGCGCTTGTTAATGCGCAAAGTTTACATGCACACAACAAAGATATAACGACGGATAATGTTTTAAATACAATTGTGATCATTCTTTGTACCGAAACTTGGATGGATGATGATAACGTGGTTGAACTGGATGGATTCCAATGTAAAAGTTTTCGGAAACGTAAACGAGTTCGAGCTGGAGGAGTCGCGATTTATAAAAATAATAATTCGCCCCTATCGGTAGATGAACATATTCTTCATATGAATGATCATATACTGGGTAGTAGCCGTTCTACTATGCCTGAAATTGGAGATATATGTGCAGTAGAAGTCGTAATTCGTGGCCAAAGGTGTATTATGGTATCTGTGTATTTGAGCCCAAATACTTGTATGGCAGATATTCGAGCATTTCTTGCAATGAATTTGGGAGCATATACAAGAAAGTTCACAGAAGTGTTTCCGGATATCATACGAATTAATTTGACCGATTTGCCTATGATAGTGGCAGGGCAGGTGATTTTAATTTAGATATTAAAAAGAAAGAAAACGAAGAGTTTGTGAATTTCATGAAAAATTACTTGGAGATTGATCTTTGTTATACAAAATCTTTATCGACAACAAAGAATAATACGTGTATCGATTTACTGTTCTCAAGAAATTGTGAGGGAGTGGATTATATGAAATATGTTAGTTATTTTAGTTATCATGACCCTATACTTGCGGTGATTAAAGTATAAAAAATGAAAATAAATAAAAATTATACTAACTTTAAAATTGGTTTTATTTGTTCGCGGTTAACATTTTCAATGTTTTCGTTGTTTAGCTCGCTAAAACCTTCGGCTTTTTTCGTACCTCGATTAGCTGGCATTAATCTTGCTGACATGTGGTTCCAACAGGATGGAGCCACATGCCACACAGCGCGCGCTACAATTGATTTACTCAAAGAAACTTTTGATGAAAGAATAATTTCGCTTAATGGTCCAATTAATTGGCCACGAAGATCGTGTGATTTAACCCCATTGGATTATTTTGTTTGGGGTTATGTAAAGTCACTTGTCTACGTCGATAAACCAGAGACAATTGAACACCGGGAAATCAACATTCGAAGAGTTATTGGCGAAATACGGCCGCAAATGCTGCGAAAAATTTGTGAAAATTGGTGTTCCAGATTGGGCTATGTACGCGCCAGCCGTGGCGGCCACATGATCGAATCGCGCCAACCATGGCGGCCACATGATCGGCGGTCAAATCATATTTAAACATTAATGTCATAAAATTTTCTATCCAATAAAGCCCCTTTCATTGATATTAAAAATATATTTCTTTGTTTTATTATGATTTAAACTTGTGTAACTCTATAAAAAACACCCATTACTTAAAATGTAATCAAGGTGTAACTCACCTCGTTCATTAGGGCTCGTACTTCTCCAGATTATGTGATGAGAGTTTGCATCACTCGCCAGGATGACTCCAACCTTACGCTTTTGAGCCTTCAAAATTAGTTTACCTAAAATGACTGGTTTAATACTTCACCGTAAGCTAGGTAAGCTGGGGCCCTATTATGAAAAAAATGCGATTTCGCATTTTCATGCGATATCGCATTTGGGTATTATAAAACGATATTTTCGCAAAAAATGGGCTCTTGGTGGCTTATTATAAAATGCGATAGCGCATTTTTGCGAAATTGAAATTGACAAATGCCACTACTCTATAGCAGTCGGATATCGCATTTGCGAAATGATTGTGTTAATAAATAATTTTTTTCTGTTTATGTTGGTTGAATATACAATTAAAATGCCTTTTTTTAAGAAATATTTAATTTATTTTGTTAAAAATAATAAAACATAATTTTTATTTGTCAAAATAATTTTTATTTTATTTTCCAAAATAAAATTTCTGGGGCTACTTCAAAAATTAACTTACCTACTAAAGAAAGAAATATTGTAACATAATAATGTTGTATTTTTTTTATGAATTTAAAAAACAAAAGCAAAAAAGAAAAAGAAAATTGAAAACAATAGTTTATGTGTAACTTTGTTCTCTTTTATTTAATTTGTTTTTTAGTTTTTGTTTTTGTACAAATTCGCTTATTTTGTTTTGTTTTTTATCACGTCATACGGAGCTGCGCAGAAAAAGACGATTTTGAAACGTATCAGTTTATCGTGTCATATACCTATATTTAGTGTTATTCATTTTAATTGGGACAATTTAAACGGGAATACAAGAAACATTTTTTGGCAACAAACATTAGCATCAAAAATAATAAATTGGCGACAAATATAATATTTTGGAACAGAAAAAAATTACTTTTAGTAGTAAAAAAAAAAAAATTCGTGACAAAAAATTAAATTTAATCGATACAAATTATTTAATATTTGATGGGGGATCGATATAAAATATTGCAGTGTCATTAATAGATTCTATATAATCCGCTCGTGCGACATGTTTGCTTATCGCGGCTCCTACGTCCCTCGAAGTTTAAATCTAAAGCCCCTCGGAGGGCTAAGCGGGGAGGAGCGAAGCGACCTCCCGCGTGCCCGAGAGAGTTGCCGAAGCCGTTAGCCTCTACAATTCTAAATTAAATTAGGGATCTCCATTTTCCAGAATATTTTAAAACTAATTTCATTGTTTTAATTTTTAATTTATTTATTTATAAATTTGTTGGCAGTTAATTATTTTTGTCGCCCAAAATGTTTATTTGTGCGATATAATTTCTTTAAAATAATTCATAAAAAAAAATTTACCTTTAGTTCAAAATTTAACTTACCCCATGAGAAAATGATTAAAAAAGATAAGCGGTAAGTTAATTTTTGAAGTAGCCCCAAATTTCTTATAAGAAATGCGATATGCGATGTCGCTTTTCATAATACAGACATACGAGGCGAATCGCATCCGCAAAATCGCAAAAAATGCGAAATGCGATCCATCTCATAATAGGGCCCCTGGTATTAGCCAGAGGTTCCGTTTATCGACCTTTGCAAATAATTGTGTAAATGGTGATGTGAATTGTGATGTAAAAAGTGTTGTAAATAACGTTAATGAGAGTTACTATCTAGAATACACTTTCGAAATGTTTACGATGGTTGATGAGTATTCTGAATAATTCAGGAAGAATTTCTCAATTGATGGAAAAACAATTTCCATCATTCAAAATTTTACCCCAAGCTCTATTTGGTAAGCTTTAATTTAAAAAAACAATTTAGAAAATATTAAAACTCATTCTTTCTTTTCTGTTATGTTCATTAAAAGGCGATTCGAAAATTTCACGTTTCGTAGACTACGTGAAATTTGTACAATAAAACATGAGATCCACCGCTTCCATAACACACCACAAGAAGCGGTCCAAGACACGGAGGTCCGACAATGCCATAATTTAATTAGTTTTAAAATAGGTTTAAATTTTAGAATATGTAGGTATTATTATTATCAGGCCAATTATAGAATTCGCGGGAGCGAATCGAAAACTATACAGGGTGTTTTGTACTAGAGTGTAAATATTTTCAGGGATGATTCTTTGATTAATTTGAAGAAAAAATCAGTGCTGGAAACCACTCGGTTTTTAAAAATGGGACGGTACTTTGATACAGAACAATTTAAAAAATGGAACTGGTACTGATACTGGTATTTTACCAGTACCATTTGAATAAAAACCGGTACAATAAACAATATGTAGCAAATTCATTTCCAAAATAAAATATAATATACATAAATGTACATATTTATACGTATTACAATTAATTCGATATTTTTAAATTTCATTTAATTAATGATGTCTTCTAAAACATATAGAGACATCGAACTTCATTTGTCACTTAAAATGAACTTTATAAACTACTGAAATTTCGTTAAACAGAACACTGTGTGGCTGGCACAGCGAATACCACTTGGGCTATTTCGTATAATGCGGGTTTACTACTGTTTTGTAGTATGTATATGGAAAAAGTTTTCCAAATGGAATAACTTTTCATCTTTCTTTTTCAGCAATTGCTCAATATCGTCGTCGTCTTCTGCATCTGATGATGATGGTGTAGTACAGGGGTGTCCAAGCCAAATGAGCATTTTTGACAAATTTTCAAAATAACTTTCTGTTGTGGTGATTTAGTTGATCATTAATATTTTGTGATTGAGAAGTAGATGGTGTACCAAGTATACCAAATTAATTTGTTATTTGATAAGATTCAATTATAATCAGAAAATAAAGTTGAGAATTTTTGTTTGAATAATATTTTCATAGTACTTAGAACTTTTAATACGTTTTTTTAAGTTTTCTGTCTTTAATTTCATTTCACAATTTAAAATAATTTTGCAATTTTTGTATTCTTTCATTTCGAATTATACTACGAAATACAAATAAACCAAAAATTATTGGCGATTTGACATAAAAGAACAACTGATTAACACCCCGATTGCCGTAGTCGTATTCTTTGTCACGCCAAATAACAGTCAAGTTTTAATATTATTTCTATAAATCCTAGACGACTATTATGAAAACATCATATTGCACTGACTGTTTACGACAATAGACATTTTAAATTACTACTAGCATAGCTAATGCTCACTTGAAGATATATCCGTGACAAGAACCGTCTTTTGAAATGACTATTGTCGTAAACAGTCAGTGCAATATGATGTTTTCATAGTAGTCGTCTAGGATTTATAGAAATAATATTAAAACTTGACTGTTATTTGGCGTGACAAAGGATACGACTACGGCAATCGGGGTGATAATAATTCCAAATGATAATTAACAAAATTTAAAATTATGATTTATCGAAAAATTGAGAATTGTTATTTACTACCAACTCATAAAAGTGGTAAACACTGCAACTACGTGAAGCAGAGAATTTTTCTATACCTACTTCTCAGTGGAATGAAATTATTCATTCCGGAATGAAAATACACGGCATTGTTGTTGTAAAATTGCCAAAGTAATGTAAGACTACAATTAATTGAACAAAATATTGAAATGCAAAGCATTTTAATGTTTTTTTTTTAAATCCAATGTACCAAAAATGTATGGTATTTATCCGAATGGTAATGGTATTTTTACATATTCAAAAATTGGTACTGGTTATGGTATTTGGTACACGGAAACTAGAGTGGTACGGGAAAATACCGGTATTGGTATTTCCCGGTTTCCAGCACTGGAAAAAATCGTTCTTGGAGGGGGTCCATTTTCTATATTTACTGAGATACAGTGCGTTAAAGAAAATTAGTTTGGGTTGGTACCTTCACGCATATTGTTATTAGTGCACATATAAACAGACACAATATAAAAATATCTTAGATAAGAAATATTGTTTAATATAAATAGAAAATTGTTCCCAGGAAGATTTAATAAAATAACTTGATCCATCTGTAAACATAAAAATAGTTTAAATATATTATTTTCCAAAACAATAACATCAATAATTTCAATAACAAAATAAATGATGATCATAATATATCTTAAAAAGAAAATAAAGAAATATGTAATAGATAACGCGAGTAACGCAATTATAGTATATAAGAATAAAGGGTAAGACAGACAATAAGTAGATATAGCGCGAGTAAAATTATAAGTTATAAGATAGTATATAAGGGAAATAAAAATGTAACTCGTGTTAGATTAAAACATGAACTTAACTTTGTAACACCAAAATTACAAAATAATAAAACGGTGAATTTCTAAATAAAAATAAATTAAATTGTGAACAATTATTTGAAAAAACCACAGCATAACAAAATCACTAAAATTTTACGTATTGCATAGGTTTTTACTCATAAAACATGAAAATAATAAGTCATTTCTAATTTTTGCTTATTTCTTATACAAATAACTACAAAAATCTCATAGAAACATTTGATGTATGTTTCTAGATAACATGAGAAATTAGAATACAAGTATGGCATGTCAATTAAAAATCAAACAATTAGGTACCTACCTTTTTTATGATATTTTATTAATTTTTCGTAAATACTTTCTACCTACTAAATTTTTTTTATTTTATTTTAATTTACCAACACGTTTAGAAGATTGCGTGAAACTGGAAGTGTGGCTAATCATCGGGTGGATGCTAATCCGGTACCATTTTTATCTGTTTATAGCGATAATGATGTGCTATGATCGGCTAGAAATGAACCTTCAATCAGTATCAGACGTTTGTCTTTATGGTTCATTATGTTTTATTTCAAACTATTAAATTAAGAGTATTCTTCATGACAATAATATTTACCCATACCATTATACCCGTCCAGGGTCTTTTGCCCGCTTATTTTGAGAAACGAAGAGAGTTTTGCGACCTACTTTTACAAAGGCATATGGACGACGGAAACTTTTCAATGGATGGATGAATCAAAGTTTATGAGGGACGGTATTATGGACTTCTAATTATGTATTCGTGGGCTAAAAAAATTGGGTATGGGAACAATGAAACAGCTGGTTTATTAATTTGAAATTATAACTAAAGAAGATCTAAACGAGAGAGTTGTTGCGGCTGCAATAAAAGTAAGGGAGATTTTGGATAATAAAATGTATCAATAAAAATTCAGAAAAGATTATTAAAATGCATTAAAAATAGTGGTGGCCATTTTGAGCAATTTCTGTAAAAAGTATTTACGAAAAACTAATAAAGTATCGTAAAAAACTAGAAAATTGATTGATTTTTAATTGACATGACACATTTGTTTTCTAATTTCTCATGTTATCTAGAAACGTACATCAAATGTTTCTATGAGATTTTTGAAATGACTTATTATTTTCATGTTTTATGAGTAAAAAACTATGAAAAACGCAACATTTTAATGATATTTAAATAAAACTCAAAGTTTGAACATTAATATTTAAACAACGGAATGGGCTACGTACTTACATAATACACTAAAACAAAGGTAATTCTGATCCCTAAAAATAATATTACAAATGCTTGCCTTAAGGCATTGCCCCATGCAAAACGGAAAACAAATAGTTCTAATGTAAAATTTCCACCTTATTCTGTGACGTCGCGTTTCGCGTTGCGACAGGTTTATTTAGGCGGCGTGTCAGGTGATGGAAATTGTCAGGTAACATATCCCATTTTAATTTCCCACTCTAGTTATCTTCCAATTCTCCTTCCTAATTCATCAAACTCGCATTTGGGTATATGATCATTTATAAAACCTGGTCATCAAGGTGGTATCTTTCCGAATTAATAGCTATTGTTTGTTAGATGGCAGTTACATCGTTAATAATGGTAAAACGAACGCTTCAAATAATGTAAAACGGCCATCTTAAACGACCATTGATCATAACTTCCGGTCGAGAAAAGTAATATAAGGTGTGAATAGCGTAAAAAAAATCTCTTGGATTTTCGGCTGTTTGAACGTGCGCATACAACGATTGGATAATTGCCAGACAATTGATTTTGCCGCGTCATTTGGTGATATATTGCGGATGGTGAGTTCTAGTGGGGATTAAAAACGAGTTGGTGCTGTTTTGGATCAACATACGGATCGAGTAGAGAACTCAAGCCATCAACAAGTGGGGCCGAGCAATTTGTGGCACGTGCAGCAGCTAAGTATTCGGCTGGAATATACTAACGGCAAATAAGAGTTGTGTGTCGTAGTAATTATTTATTTGTGTTAAGTTATTTGTTTAATGTAAGTGAGTGCCGTACAGGCTGTACCTGATCTGTCGTGTTAGTGTGCGTGGTGATATACGCGAACAAAAAAAAAATAAAAATAAAAAGTGATAATACGTCCAGTTTGGATACGTATAGTATATCAACCGCGTATACATTTTTTTTTGTTATAAAGTGGAAGAACGTTTTGCGGATATATACTAGTTGTATATACAAATATATAGGCGAAGTATTTGCAAACAAATTGTGCCGTGGTGGTGATCAATAACAACAACGACGACCACATAACGTTTTGCGGATATACATAGACCAGTGGTATATACAAACATATAGACGAAATATTCACATACAACTTGTGCTGTAGGGGTGATCTACAACAACAACAACAACGTTTAAAATACTGTATTGCGAATATATACCAGTTCTAGGTATAAGTATATAGGCGAACAGGGAAGCGAAACCATCGCGTGGTAGACGGAGCACAGCTAGGTGGCCTGGGGTTCAGTGAATGCCAGCCACGGTGAGTTTTTCCCTTTCTATTTTATACTAATAGTTATTTGTTTTGATGGTAGCCTGAACCTGACCCGCAAGTCTCAAGCTTCAACGACTGAATTTCAGTCGGGCAAATTACACGCGCGCGGACTGGTGCCTTATAAATATTTCATTGTCCGCTTTCAAAGGCACCATCAGCCCAAATAGACTTGTCGAATATTGTTTTCTTTCCATTTGTTTTCAGAAAACGTGATTGATCGCAGTTATCCCTTTCGTCCGCAGATGTAAATACTCATCTCTCGTAGGAAGTAGAGAGCCTCACACAAGCACACACATATCACAGAGAGAACGCAGCGGTTTCAACTGGGTTCTTCTTACCAAACAACCATTAATTTTGTTGCTCTACGTTTTGGCAACGTAGAGATCTATACACTGCAATCCGCTATTGCAATTGTTCGTTTTGGGTTTTCCAAAAATAAAATAAAAAAATAAAAAAATAAATTATTATAACGTTGTCGGAAAATTCGTGTTTCACTGGCTTGCTCAGTTACAGAGAGAGATTTATTGTGTGGTAAAAGTCCAATAGTGGGTAAGTATGATAGCTAGTGGCGTGTTACAATTTGGCGACCAACGTGGGGCCGGTTCCGTTTAAGTCTACAACTATTGGACTGTTGGAATATCATAAATCTCTGGATAACTGACAACTGTGATGTGTGCGTCGGGAAAAGTGTGAGTGGAGTATTGGACTGTGGCGAGAGTAGTCAATCTTCGTGTCTTTGAACTTTATCAAATCTGGTATATGTATATATTGAGTCGGTCAATTTGAATTTTTAATAGAATTTATTGTGTCAATTTAGAATTGGATTCCTTCTTTATTATTTGTGTTGTAGGAATCTGGTGGTTGTTAAGAAAAATCTATCTAATTTATTTTTGTGCATTTTTCGTTGTTCTGGTTTCAGCTTGGCTTTATTCCGAGTAAATTTATTTGTTTTCCAGCTAGTTTGGCGGTGCACTAACAATTTTATAGATAGAAATTGGTGAACTAAGAGATTCTTGGCGGTGATACTAAGGTCATCATTTAGTTCTGATATTGGCATTTGAGGCAAAATAATTATTATGAATAAGCTAATTGATTACGTGATGAATCCGAGTCATTTGGATGACGCGGAATTGGACTATGAGCTAATTATCCGAAACGCTGAAACGGAGGGCACTAGCCGAACGAAGGCGTTGACGCTAAAAAAGCTTATAGAGCAGGGACGGCCAGTTGTGAATATTACTTTGGATGAGGAATCATTTACACGATGTATAGATAAACTCAACGATCTGCAAAAGAAGCTAAAACTCGAGATAGGGATGAATGCTGAGGCTGAAATATTGGCCACTAAGTCCAAAGTAAAGCATCACATCGACAAAGCGTATAGGCTAGCAGACGGAGATAGTGAGAAAATACTGATTATTAATGGTATTATACAAAATTTCATCAGAATTTCAAGACTATCGCAGGGAAGCGGTTCATCGAGGAGTGGAAGTTATCGTGAGCTCGAAAAAGGATCACCTGAGCGAGCTACAATAGGATTGGGCTTGGGTCGAGGACGAGGTAGACAAAGTGTTTCTAAAGAAAATTTATGTATTGGTTCGAAAGTCAGTGCGGAGGCGGTTACGAAAGTTAGAGCAGGACCCTCCGGTATTTCCAACCTTAATAACAGGATGGCAGGATCCAATAATACATTTAGAAGTGCTCCTCAGGAACCAGAGCGACGGTCAGATGTAAGAGAACAGGAATGCCACGAACCACAAGCAACGGGGTTTATGCCATACAACCCAAGGACCAATGTGATGGATACGTGGAAGGTTTCGTTTTCGGTTGATGATAAGGTATCTTTAACAGATTTTTTGTGGCGCAATGAAATGTATGCTCAGGCGAATCGAGTGAATAAATCGCAATTGCATCGCGGAATGTTCAGACTGCTTAAAGGTAGTGCTTTGGAGTGGTTTGAGGTAAGCTTTGGAAGATACGAGACATGGGATGATTTAGTTAGAGGAATGAAGACTCGTTTTCTCCCATCAAACTACGATTTCTTGATGTTGGAAGAAATTTTGTGCAGAATACAGCAGCCAAACGAGTCAGTGGCAACTTTCTTCACACACATGTTTAAATTGTTTCAACGCATTTATCCTCCATTAGACGAAACTTACAAGCTCTACATATTGCAACGTAATATGTTAGTGCAATTTTCGAGGCAGCTAACGGTAGTAAACATCAATACAGTTGAAAAACTAGCAGAAATTTGCAAACGTTTCGATGAAGCACGACTACTTGAGGAAAAACGATGCAATACGGTACAAAAGTCAACACCCCTTGAACCACAAGCCAGCCACCAATTTCAATTAGGCGCAAAGAGTCAAAATCGTCAAAAAATGAATATGATAACCGAAGATATGGCAAAATTGGAGTGCAACGAGATTTCAAATAAGCAAAACATACCAAGAAGAAATTATCCAGCCGATAAACGACGGTACAGTGGTCGAAAATGCTGGAATTGCGGAGAACGTGGACAACTCAGATCCAAAGAGGACGGAAAACTAAGGTCAGAGGCACGAGGAGGTTGTCGTGACTCTGTTAATGTAAAAGCAACCTCAAGAAAATCGGAAACAACTTTTCGAGAAGATGTCCAACGGACACGTGACCCGGGTAAATCAATTAATTGGAGTAGTCAAAAACCAAATGTCAAATACTGTAATAAAAATTATAATTATTCCAGGAGTAAAAGTGAAAATAACGTAATTGGTAGAAATGCGGGGATTAAGAAAAACCCAATCAAACCTCATGAGATGGGTGAGAAGTCGGCTAAAAGTATTGATAGTGAGCAGGGTAAGCCTAACCAACATGCAGATGATCAGGTTAGGCAGGCTTATGGTTTAGCAGAGTTATATGAAATTTACGAGAAGGACGGCGATGCAAGACCACACGTCGATGTGGATGTATTAGGTTACGGATTGACGGGATTGCTGGATTCAGGGGCCACATGTACTATACTTGGTGGCAAAGCGGTTGAGATAGTTGATCTGTTGGGTTTGCGCATTATTCCAGTCTGCACCAAAATTCGGACAGCGGATGGGACAAAACATGAGGTTTGCCGAGCTGTCGATATCCCATATGTAATGGACGAAAATTGTGCAGTGATACGCACATTGTTGGCACCCACCATAACGAAGGAACTAATATGTGGTATGGGTTTTTGGCGTTCTTTTGGAATTCGACCATCGGTACAATCTTCTAACACAGCCGAGGTGGCGGAACTTATATACGAGCTCAAAAGTGATGACTTAAAAGTACATAATCTTAGCGCGGAGCAGAAAGTGATTTTGGATACAATTGTTGCTGAATTTTTGAGTACGACGCCAGATAAGCTTGGATGTACCCCTCTGATTGAGCACTGCATAGATACAGGAAACGCCAAAGCGGTGAAAATTAGAGCTCGCCCCATCTCACCCTATCTTCAAGCCGAGATGAACCTAGAACTTGATCGCATGTTGCGATTAGGAGTAATTGAGAAGGCCGAACCTACCGAGTGGGCACACCCCGTTGTCTGTGTGAGGAAACCATCGGGTAAAATTCGTTTTTGTCTCGATGCCCGCAGGCTTAACGAAGTTACTATCAAAGACACATATCCACTTCCCTATATAAACAGAATTCTGTGTCGCTTGGCCGGTACAAAGTATTTATCTAGCATCGATTTGAGCGATGCTTTTTGGCAGGTTAAGCTGAGTGCGACTTCACGACCCAAAACGGCTTTCATCGTGCCTGGTAGAGGGCTCTTTCAATACAACAGGATGCCGTTTGGGTTGTGCAACGCGAGTCAGACGCTATGTCGTCTCATGGACAAGGTGCTGGGGGTGGACCTAGAACCAAAGGTATTCGTATACTTAGACGACATAATCGTGACATCACAAACCTTTGAGGAACACGTCGAATTGCTGAAAATAGTGGCCAACCGTTTGCGCGATGCTAACCTAACGATCAGCTTGGAAAAATCGAGATTTTGCCTGACCGAAATAAAATACCTGGGTTATGTGTTAGATGAGCATGGTTTGCGTGTCGATCCCGAAAAGATAACTGGTATCTTGAATTTCGCGACCCCTACAACAGTAAAGGATGTGCGAAGACTTCTTGGACTTGCCGGATGGTATCGGCGGTTTATCCCTGAGTTTTCATCGGTAACGGCACCAATCAGCAATCTGCTGAAGAAAACCAGAGGCAAATTCATTTGGACGGTGGAGGCACAGGAAGCGTTCACCAGGTTAAAGGCTCTTCTGGTATCAGCGCCAATTTTAGTAAATCCGGATTTCCAAAAACCATTTGTGATACAAACAGACGCATCTGACACAGGAATTGGAGCGGTGCTAACTCAGGACGATGGAAAAGGTGAGCGAGTGATTGCCTACATGAGCCAGAAGTTAAGTTGCACACAAAGGAAATATCCGGCAACAGAAAGGGAATGCTTAGCTGTGGTATTAGCAATCGAAAAATTTAGACCATACATCGAGGGCGTAAAATTCACAGTTATCACTGATTGCGCGTCTCTGATTTGGTTACGCAACTTAAAGGATCCTGCGTCGCGTTTAGCTCGTTGGTTTATGAGACTCCAGCAGTATGATTTTGAGCTTACACATCGTAAGGGAAGAAACAATGTGGTGCCGGATGCACTGTCACGATCTGTTTAGTTAATCGAAGTCGATCAAACGAGTGGTGAGGAGGATGTGATTTACCAGCGTATAAGAGCGAACGTCCAGAAGGAACCAGAAAAGTATCCCGACTACTGTTTTAGTGATGGAAAGCTGTATAAGCATTGCAAAATCAAGGATGACCAGAATGCTTTTCAGCTTGATTGGAGGCTTTACGTGCACAACGGTGAGAAATCCAACATTTTGCGAGAGAATCACGACGGTCCGCTGGCTGCCCATCAAGGTTATTGGAAGACGCTTAAACGCATTCAGACGCGGTACTTTTGGTCGGGGATGTCAAAAGATGTACGAAAATATATCAAGAACTGCGATAAATGCCAAATGAACAAATATCCATCGAGAATCATGAAAGTCCCTATACAAAATCAGCGTAAGGTTAGTCGCCCTTGGGAGCAGATAGCAGTAGACTATATGGGTCCCTATCCAAGGTCTAAAACCGGGAATCAACATCTCTTAGTGGTGGTAGATACCTTTACCAAATTTGTTTTGCTGAAGGCGGTTAGGAGAGCCGAGGTGAAATCATTGTGTAAGTTCCTGGAAGAAGAGGTTTTCTTAGTTTTTGGTGTGCCGAAATATCTAGTATCAGATAACGGAAGCCAATTTATCTCTAAGGAATTTGCTCGCTTTTTAAATGGATATGGGGTAACACATTGGCGGAATGCGGCTTACCACGCACAGGTCAATCCTGCCGAGCGCATAAATAGGTCGATATTAGCAGCGGTGAGAAGCTATATTCAGGATGATCAGCGAAATTGGGATGTTAATATTCCACAAATAGCTTGCGCACTTAGAACAGCCACACACGAGAGCACTCAGTACTCTCCGTATTATGCCAACTTCGGACGCGAGTTTCGAAATAGCGGTAGAGACGTACTGAACGATAGCCTGTTTGAACAAAATGCCAATGTGGACGATGCTCATCAACGCATGAGCAACATTTGTGGCAAGATTCAGGCGAATCTGACAAATGCATAGAAAAAGTACTCGAATTACTATAACCTACGTACGCGACCTCGAGTGTTTGAGGTGGGGCAAACTGTTTTAAAGAAATCTTTTAAGCAGTCAAAGGCAGGTGATAGTTTTAATGCAAAGTTGGGTCCAGTGTACGAAAAATGCATAATTGCGGCGAAATTGGGATTAAATACTTACCAATTGAAAGATTCCAATGGGAAACCGGTTGGGAACTTTCATGCGAATGATTTGAAGGAGTTCAATGAAGAAAAGCTGTAATTTTAGTTGGTCGATTGAAGAAAGATGGTCAAATCAAAAATTTTCGCAAAATTGATTTTGCGAAAATTTTTGTGAGGAGGAAGGGATGTAATTGTGACGTCGCGTTTCGCGTTGCGACAGGTTTATTTAGGCGGCGTGTCAGGTGATGGAAATTGTCAGGTAACATATCCCATTTTAATTTCCCACTCTAGTTATCTTCCAATTCTCCTTCCTAATTCATCAAACTCGCATTTGGGTATATGATCATTTATAAAACCTGGTCATCAAGGTGGTATCTTTCCGAATTAATAGCTATTGTTTGTTAGATGGCAGTTACATCGTTAATAATGGTAAAACGAACGCTTCAAATAATGTAAAACGGCCATCTTAAACGACCATTGATCATAACTTCCGGTCGAGAAAAGTAATATAAGGTGTGAATAGCGTAAAAAAAATCTCTTGGATTTTCGGCTGTTTGAACGTGCGCATACAACGATTGGATAATTGCCAGACAATTGATTTTGCCGCGTCATTTGGTGCTATATTGCGGATGGTGAGTTCTAGTGGGGATTAAAAACGAGTTGGTGCTGTTTTGGATCAACTACGGATCGAGTAGAGAACTCAAGCCATCAACAAGTGGGGCCGAGCAATTTGTGGCACGTGCAGCAGCTAAGTATTCGGCTGGAATATACTAACGACAAATAAGAGTTGTGTGTCGTAGTAATTATTTATTTGTGTTAAGTTATTTGTTTAATGTAAGTGAGTGCCGTACAGGCTGTACCTGATCTGTCGTGTTAGTGTGCGTGGTGATATACGCGAACAAAAAAAAAATAAAAATAAAAAGTGATAATACGTCCAGTTTGGATACGTATAGTATATCAACCGCGTATACATTTTTGTTTGTTATAAAGTGGAAGAACGTTTTGCGGATATATACTAGTTGTATATACAGTCGTTGTCAAAATTATTTATGTCACGCAAAAATTGTATAATGTATTTCGCAAAAGTTAAAACTTGGGCTAAAGACTTAATAAAATAACTAAATTTTTTTTTGTATATTTATTGTTAATTATTGATATTTCATTTAGTAAAAAAAAAATTAAAAATCTTTATAATTCATTAAAATAAAATTAAAAAACAAATGGACAACATTTTTTTGCCTCATATTTTTGGGACAAAATTATTTGTGCAGTATGAAAAAAATCAAAATAAAATAGTAAATCAATTAAATTTAAGATTATTTTTGGGTAATTACGTAATGATAAAGTCACTAATGTTGTGTATGCAAATGGCCGGTTTTTGTTTAGTCTCTATATGATTTCGCATCTGGTTCAACATTTCGTTCTTAACATTACGTAGAATCTTATACCACCCGGTTTTCTTGGCACCCTACTACAAATTTTTGGTCTTGTTAGATCATGAATATCTTCCACTTTAACTTAAACATCTGCAAGCGTAAATCGAAACCCTTCACTGGCCGAGTCAAATAATTTTGTTCAAGATTTTTGTATAATTTCGTACACTCAGAGAAAAAATATGATTGAGCTGATCATAAAAGTGACCATCATATTTATGATTAGATGCTATAATTAAGAATATCATACCTTGATGTATACAATTAATAATAATGATTGTATCTATTTAATAAATTATGCACGTTATTATGCAAATATTATTGAATTAACCATATCCATGATTACATATATCGCTATTGTGATAGATCGTATCAATAATATAATTGATTTTATCATTTGGAGATGATAAGACAATCAGATTTTATGATAGTTGTTATCAATAAATTAATTGAATTTAGTATGTTTGTATGATAAAGCCCATCAGATGCTGTGATAGTTGCTATCGTATCAATTAATGAAGTATACTGCGGGGTGTGATAGCAGCTATCATAGCATATATATTATATATTGTATCGCTGGTTTAATTAATAACGGCCCTAACCAACACTTTTTTCAAAAATGACATTTTAATGCTAAAATGCAGAAAAGAACATACCGCATCTTTCTGAGTTATTATATTAGCTTGAATCACAATATATCACGGTCCACATTTAATTTTATTTATTTAATTATAACTAAGTTAATGACTAAATAATATTTCTTTGCGAGTTTTCCAAAAATTTTACAAATGTGGGTTAGGGCTTTGATATAATTAAGCCATCGATATATTTTACTAAATAACAAACCATATTCTATAGTTCATGAAATTTACATTTATTTTGAATTAATTTATCGTACAGTACACATAGTATAATTATATCCAAATTAGAGGTTTAAACGAAATTATTTTTTATTTTTATGAAACATTATTTATATACATATAAGTTCTTAACATTTTTCATAAAACTTTTAGTCATATGATTGTTTAAAATTGCTCCACAAATTCAATTTCAAAACCGTAATAATGATAATCGACACCTAAATTTTGCAAATGTTGAACACAACTAAAATATACCGTTTTATATTTCTAATTTTTAATTTATTTGAAGTTAATATGTTCCGAAAATTGTAATAGAATTTAATCCAAGTTCGAACTGATCAGATTATGATTATGAAAAAATCAATCTTCTTATCAGGTCGCGACGCCTGGACTGATCATACCACAATTTTCATTCTATATTATACATAATGAACTGCTCAGGTTGTATTAGCGAATTATACTACCACAAAAACACCAAATATATTTTACAGTTTTATATTTCAGTAACCATTTAACAGAAACAAATTTAGGAATACCATTTAAGTGGATTACTGGTCCTTTCTCTAGAATAATATTTCCGAATTCTATCAAATTAGTGCTAAACAATTTCTCTTGTCGGCCAACTTATATTTTTGTGAAATTTTCAGATTTCTTAGTTCCATTATGCTCGGTTTCACAAAAAAATAACCAATCTCTAGTTAAATAATATTTCCTCCCTTTCTTCTTTTGTGAAATTGTGTTTTATTTCACAATACAAATTCAATGCAAGTTAATTATATTTTTATTTTACATAGAAATATTTAGCCTTCAGTTAAACAATTAGCTGCACGAAATTGGGCAGATAAATATTTAGCTCTCCAGTCAAAATTTTCATGTAAAAACCAAATAAAATTTGCGAGCGTTTAAGAAATTGAAATAAATCGCAATTTCATAAAAGAAGAAAGATATGAAATATTCACTAATTGGAGTTTGCCTGTTTTTGTGAAACCAAGCATTAGACTGCCACATACAAAACCAGTATCTTGAGCCAAATTCATTTGTTAAAATAAACTTAAAATTAAGGAATTTAATAATTCATTAGAAAACTAGGAAGTATTATCTTCGAACACATCTGGAATCATTGAACTTGTCTGTGGTGACGTTTTATATAGCTTTCTTTATGAAAGTCATGTACATATGTTCGTAAAATATTGGATAGTTAAGTGGTGGCCAGAGAAAATTATAAACTTAAAAATTAAGAATTAACAAAACTTAAAAATGCGGTAAATAGCTAGAACTTATGTATTCTCTCCTAGCGAAAAAGTTACGTCACTTAACAAATTTAACGAATTAAATCTGTCACTTAAACAAATTTAAGAATGCGTGATTTTGCGTTCAAACTTAAGAAATAAATGTCAAATCCAAAAAAAGTGTTGATGCGAAAGATACATACTTGTCATAGTCAAAATTATTTGCACCTGCTAAATTTTTGATGCAGCGTAACTCAAACAACTTTAAAAATTATATACATATATAATAAACTTTTTGAAAACATTAATTTTAATTCAATAAACTTAATTACCCTGCTTTATATAATTTCAATCAAATTTTTTTTAAATTTTAGTTCTTATAGGAGAAATTACAAATAGTTTAGTTTTGCTCAAGATTATTTGTACCCACAACTTTGTTCTGGTAGAATCTCATCCCACTATAGGTTTTCTTGCCACCCTGATACAAATTTTTGGTCTTTGTAGATCATGAATATCTTCCACTTTAACTTAAACCTCCGCAAGTTTAAATCGAAAACCTACCCTGGCCGAGACAAATAATTATATTCAAGATTTTTGTTTAATTTCATAGCAATGACTCAATAATTTTACTAATTTAGATTTATTTTTCTAGGTTTAACTGACTGAAATTAATTTATTTGTTGATTTAACAACATTTTTCTAATGCATTTTTTCTAAAGGATAAATAATCATCATTTTGTGGTCGCAAATTATGTAGCCCCATTTTGTATTGCACATAAACCATAACAAACCGTTTTTTTTTTGTTTAGGCTCTTTATTAAATTTATAATTTTTCGCTGGTTCGAATGTCAAAAAATTAAGAAAAATTAGTGTCATTAAAATTCCTTAATAGCGGATTTACATTCAATCTTTTCGTTCTTTTTCAAAAGAATAGAATCACGAAGAAAAGCGCAAATACATTTTACCCATATATAAAAATGAGACGGGCATATTCAAAATTTCATTTTTTCCTTTCAAAATGTTACTTGGATTTTATATCTTTTGAGCAACTTTTACGAAAAAAGATAAACCAGTTCATCTTTTTCAGGTTTTTCCGTTCTTTTTCACCAAAAAAAGTTGTGTGTTGCAGTAAATAGTATTGAAAAATACTTTTTGAGTATTCCTTCTGATTTTAATACAAGGGAATCATACTAAACCGCATTTTTTATCGTACATCTTTTATCTTTTGGAAAAGAACGAACAGATTGAATGTAAATCCGCTATAATTCATAATTATTTGCTGGTTGAGCTTTTAGCATTTATACCCAAATAATAAAATGTATAGTATTTAATGGTTCTAAAGCATTCGTAAACATGTACGTTTTCCCGCAAAACTCACACATGAATTATTTCTAAAGCTTCACGTATAAAAATAATTTTAAGAAATTCAGTATTTCCTTCCGTTTCGGCCGCTCCAACTGGTTTCTGTAGAAAAAATAGGTTGTAGTTTTTGATGTAATTAAAATATAGCCTATAAAGGTATAGTTATAAATGAATTTGGATTTTCTTTTTTTGGAAAAGCGAGAATTTCCTTTGTGATTCCTCTTTCCGTGGAAGAATGCACGGCAGAAGTACTAAACTAAGCGCTATTCGTTCATCTGTAAATAGAAATATTATTGAATTAAGATAAATTAGTCAAAACATTTTTTGCTTGACTAATACTAGCTATATACAACATAAGACTTAAGTATGGCTATCTTAGAATCTTTTTTTTTTTTTAAATTAGTTTGAATGAACTTTGTCTAATAGTATCGTGGGTAACAACCACCAAACAGTCATATCTAATTTGATTTGCCACATTTATTCTGCGGTACTAGTGTGAAGCTAAATCAAACAAAACAATTTTACGTTAAAAATGCACTAGACAATTTTTTAAATTTTTATGTAATAATTAGGGCAACCAAAAAAATGCACTAAAAAATCGTTTTTAAGCTCTTAAAATATGCTTTAAAAATGTTGAAATATGCATTCAAAATATGCTTTAAAAAACTGAAAATATGTAAGTTATCATGGTGTATATCCATTTTCTTTTATGTGTTTATTTTTTGTCACTTATAAATTTTATAAATAAAACAACTTGGTTATTTTAATTTGCAATTTATTTTGAAAAAACTTTTCCTTATAGTAACAATTTAAATTTATTCTAGAATATCGATTTCGGATTACTCGGATAGTCTTCGGATAGTTGTTAAAATAGAACCGAAGAAGGAGTAATCCGAAATCGATATTCTAGAATAAATTTAAATTGTTACTATAAGGAAAAGTTTTTTCAAAATAAATTGCAAATTAAAATAACCAAGTTGTTTTATTTATGAAAATATGTGTTCAAAATAATTGTCCCTTCTAATTTGATAAAAACGACTAAATAACACCTTACGACAGCAAAAAATATGAAAGCAGTCTGCAGCCCAGAACTTTCCAATTTAGTAATGGACCCGTCGAGAAAACCATTATTTGCTGCAATAAAAATTAATTCTGCCTTTACTTTTTTATGTCACATAACAGCTGTTTTGATATTTTGATTGAGGCTGCCTCCTCATCGCCCAATGCATCAAATAAACCAATAATCTCTTCAAAATTATTGGCGTACAACTTAACAGCATCTAGCCAAGTTCTCCATCTTTTGGTTGTTGGCTATGGAGGAAATGCCAGTCCGGGCTGTAGTTTTTAAGAATCTTGAATCTCGACGGAGCTTTTAAAAATATTTTTTTGATATTCGAGATAAGGCGGACCGGACCTTAGGCTAAAACCCTCTTATAAATTCGTATACACGATGAAGACCGTGAGAAAGGCAAGAAATTTAGATGTGTAATTTTGGGGTAAAAAGTTTGTATTGCCCGCGGGCCGCTTTCATCATGTACGGTGCCGCATCTGATATAAACAGCTTTTATCTTTCTCAAAACTATCCCCTAAAATTCTAATCGAATCTTCAAAATGCAGACCAATAGTGGACTAACTATGGAACCACTATGAAAAAATTACTATTGGTATAAACTAGCCACCACCGAAGAATACCTGAATCAGAAATTCGTATAACATGCACCATAAAGACAAACTCATTTTGATATTTACTGCTAGTAATTGCGCTACCTAGTTGCGGTAAATAGGAAATTTAAAAAATTAAATAAATAAATAAATAAAAATTGTCTGCGAAATTTTTTTTTTTATAAAATTTGGAAATTATGTAAATGATTTTGACAAAATATGCTTATATAACACAAAATATGTTCTTTTGGGTGAAATTTTGGGCAAATATGCAAAAATATGCCATTTTAGTAAAATATGCAAAAATATGCACTAACAAGTAGGGCTTAAAATGCTTGGTTTTTCATGAAACGGATTTATATCTGGCTCTTTTCAAAATTCGTGCACTGGAAAAAAATATGTTATTGCATATTTTTGGTTGCCCTAGTAATAATTATATGAAAATTGTGCCAAATTTTCGTTTTTTCAAAACACCATCTTAGCAAAAAATTACGAGAAATTTAGGTTAATTTTGTTGTCTTAGTGTTTAAAAGAACGAATTTTTAAATTAAAATTAAAAATTATTCTTGGCCTTTAATTTATTAACCACTTATAAAAATTAGTTTGGCGTGGGCCAAAGATATACAAAGATGATCTGGTTTAATCAATAATTTTTCGGAAATTCCACTGCTCAGAGGTGTCAATATTTGGATGTTTTAGGGTAGCACCAATGATCATCGGGAAATAGTGGAAAAATATTTATTAATATTGTTACAAGACGCAAGTAATTTATGCAACTAATCAATTTAGAAATTAATTCCGCTTTTAATGAATAAAACAGGTTCAAATCTTCAAATATTGCTATATGTGTTGTAACAAAATCCCCCAAAAGGGATTTTGTTAAACAGACATAACAATAGAGGTCTGGTTGCGGTATTGCACTGGCTGAAGCTCGCCGCTAGGCGTGGGGGTTACCAGACATATTACTATGCTTGAAAACCGCATAGAGATAAAACGAAGGGGACAAGAAAATTATTCTACTGTGCCACGACCACAGTGGTAGATAATCATAAAAACAAAATTTGCGTTCGACAGGGACGCCGGTGCCACTCCGGCGACCCTGCTCAAGGCCTAGGTCAGCACAAGGCCGCCCATCCTCACGCGATCACAAAGAACTAATTAGTTACACATCACTAAAAAATTAAAAAAATGATAAAAAGAAAAAACTGTAATTACGGATGGAAATCGAACGGTAAGAAAAGCAACGGAGAAAATGAAATGAAAGAAAAATTTTGAAAGAAAACGTTAGCCAAAAATCAAAAAAAATCACAAAAGAAAACGTGGTGCGAATCGATTTTTTTGGGGTACGTCGTACGGTACGCCACCCGAAACCTGAAAACCCCGTAAAAATTTATATATAATAAAATAAAGGAAAATATGGTAATAAAAAAACCGAAGAAAAACCAAGTCTAGCTTACAAAGATTTGAAATATATGTATATAAAAAAAAATCACGCGGTGCCCCCAAGTTATTTTTTATTTTTCTTACGGACACCTTACCTGAACAAACAAAAATTTGGCCCGTCCGACCACAAAAATTCAGCGCCGACGCAGGAACACAGCACCCCTTCTCACCGTCCTCGACCCACATGCGTTGCAAGGTCAGCTGCCACACAAAAAAACTCACTTCTCACTTAAATCTTAGTTGAATGGTCGCCACTAAGATTCCAATCGACGCCCTTGTTAGACGTGATAACTAGGACACATAGCCAAGACTACGCCGGGTTTACGTATAAATGTGGTTCTTCAGTTACAACTGCCCACAACACAACAGTTATATAAAAAAATTCTAATTAAATTTTTTTTTCATTTACTTGCACGTACGCTCAACAAAGCGAAAACAAAATTGAAACAAGCCAAAATTTACTCATATAACTTATTAATTTGGTTTTTTTTTTTTTTATTATAAAAGTTTATATAATATATATACATAAATTCATCCATTAAAGGTTGTCATATTTTAGACACTTAACTTTTTAATAGATTTAATTTCTTATAATTTCTTTCATAAAAACAAATTTTGAAAGAAGTAAAACAAAAAAAAAAATGTCTGCCACACGGCAATTAACTTATCACCAAAAACTTTTCTTTCGTTTTGTTTTATTGTTTTTTCTTTCTTTTTATTAATTTTTAATTCGAATAATTTTTATTCACAATACACAAAAACAGGAAAAATCTATGTCCTTACAAAACTTAAAATTAATATCATAATCACAAGACTCCCAACTTGGCTTTTATTTTATTTTCCAAACAAAAAAACTCAAAAAAATTATTTATTTACTTTTTTTTCGTTAATAAACAACACGACCTTCTTTATTTCAAAATCAAAACTAGACTATCCAAAAACATACCGACGCGTAACCAAAAAAAAAATATAAATTTTTCCCCCCACCCAAAAGAAATTTTTTCATATATAAAAAAAAAACCGACCGATAAATTTCGGGTGACGTACACATACGACATCACCCAAAATCGACTCGCACACACCAATACTATTTAATTTAATCACTGGAACATTCCATTTACATGGAAAATCCACGCGCTAACCAAAACAAAACAGATGAAGCAAAACGACAACCACTACACGTCATTACATACCATCAAACAAAAAATGATAAAACGAATCGAGTAACCGACCAAAATAAGGAGAAGTATAAAATGCTAAATGGTACACTCTACCAAAAAAAAATATATTTTCTATTACAAATTAAGCCAAAGAAAGAATGACGTGTAGTGGAAGAGATTTTATGCAGCGCAGTGGATAAACATTGAACCTTGTTGGGATTTCCAACCGCAATTACAGATTTTAGATTAAATAAAACATAACAACCACAAGCGGTTGTTACAGCGTGGGGACGACTCACACCCGAGAAAAGATCTCAAAGCCAGGCATGAAAGTAAGAGGGAAGGAGAAAAAAATTTCACTAATAATTTGTCACAATCGTATATCCTTGGCATGATAAACTCCCAAAGGTTTTCCATCAAGATTTCTGATATTATAAGAGACTGTTCCGATTTTATCAGTGATAAAAGCAGGAATAAACTTAGCAGCTAACTTTGCAGAAAATCTATCAGGAGCACTACTTTGTGCGAAGGATCGGACAAACACAGGTTGATCAGGCAGGAAATTCCTATTGGTACTTCGTAAATTATAACGAGCAGCGGATTTCTCATGTGCAACTTTCAGGTAATGAGTTATTTGATCACGAATAAGATTTAATCTATTAGACTTGGACAACACATGTATTTCGTTATCATCCTGAGGAGATAAAAGTTTACGTAAAGCATAATCTGAACCGTTTAAGGACATGTGTTGACCAAAGACCAAATAGTGAGGAGAAAAATTCGTGACGTCGTGTTTAACATTTCGCAATGCCGCAGTGATTTCAGACAGATGGCAATCCCATTCATTATGTGCATGATCATCAAGATAAGACCGAATACTAGACAGTAACGTCCGATTAACTCTCTCAGAAGCGTTGCTTTGAGGAGAGTAAATAGGAGTACGTATATGATCAACATTATATTTTTTCAAGAGATCTTTAAATAAGTTAGATATGAATTGTTTACCATTATCAGAAGTAATCACTGCAGGCACAGAGAAAAGTAAAAACACCTCATTTTCCAAAAAGCTACACAGAGAAGAGGCGGAAGCTTCTCGCAAAGGCTTGACTAGAACAAACTTTGAATAATGATCCAACACGATAGCGATACAGGTATTACCTCGTTTGGAGCGAGGATAAGGTCCAAGGAAATCAACGAACAATTTTTCAAAAGGTCTAGTAGACTCAGTTTGAGAACCCATCAAAGGTTGAGTGCTAAAATTTACAGGCTTATTCATCTTGCATTGTACACAATTAGAGATGAAAAGTTTGATTTGTTTAGTCATACCAAACCAGAAAAATTGCCGTTGAAGTCGTTCTACAGTTTTTTTAATACCCATATGAGCAGAAGTAGGAGAAGAATGAGCCAGTTCAATTAAGTTGGCAGTCAAGGACAACGGAACTACCAACTTCCATTCAGACAAATCAGTGGACGTATAACGAGAAGCGTAGGAAGGTAAGATCAAGAGTTTATTATCACGGATTTTGAAGTTATGATCACAATCTTTTAATTGTTGTACTCGATTGATCTGTTGTACATATTCATCGTCCTGAAAAGCTGAAGAGTTAAGATCAATATGTAGAACCGAGTTGTCACTTGAAGAATTTAAACTGGACACATTTTCTTGTATAACAGGAGAATTAACAATTGAAGAGAAAAAATTGAAGTGGCGGAAGAAAAAAAAATTTAAATTTCAAAATATATATAAAACTAACAAAACCAAATATTAAAGTAATCAAAAAAAAAATTAATATAAAAGAAAGAGAATAAAAAATATATCTAAATAATAACCCCAATTAAATTACTAATTAATTATAAGAAAATTAATTACCCAAATAAATTTATAAATGAAAGAAACTATTAACTAATAGTAATAATAAAAATAACGAAAAGAAAAAAAAATTTACAAGTTTAATTTGTATTATATAGATGATGTCATATAGGTAAATTTTGTCGTATAGGGAAATTTCGTCTTATTGGGAAATTGCGTCTAATAGAGAAAATGTTGTATAAATTATTTTTAAATAAATGGTACTAACCATAAACCTACAAACTAAAGTAACTGACACCTAAAACTAAATAAAAAAAAATTATCTAAAGAACAAAAATGTGGAACGCTTCACGACCTTGCGTGTCATCCTTGCACAGGAGCCATGCTAATCTTCTCTGTATCGTTCCAAATTTCAGTACCAAAAAAAAAATGAAAGATCATTTGTCTTATAGGGATTGTGTCGTATAGAAAAATTTGATTTTATAGAGAATTTTTGTCTTATATGGAATATTTGGTAATAAATGGAGTTCATTTGAACCTACCCATTAACGTAAAATTAAATACATAAAAATTTCACTTAAATACCTAAGTTGAACTAGGAAAACTAATTAATAATACAAATAACTGAAAAAACTAAAACTAAATCCCAAAAAAAATAAAATAAAGAAATAAACTTTAAACTATATGGCAACACTGCACTCAAAATAATTTTCTTAGAAATTGTATGGCAACACTGCACTAAACTATAAACTAAAACTATAACTACCAATAAAACTAAAGAATGAAATTGAACTGAGAAGAAGAAAAAAAAAATATTTGAAATGAAATAATGACAAGTTACTGATGCAATTGTCCCAAAACGGAAAGAGAAAACAAAGTTGAGCTTTACGTCTGCCTTCAAGAATGATGAGCCGAAATCTCACTCTAAAGTCAAATACCACAAAGGCAGAAGTAGTAGTGGATTACGGACACCACTCCCAAAAACAGAAGGAGAAATAAAAGAAACCACTTGAACTCGACTTTCTGACTTCAGGGAACCTATTTGACCTTACACACTAATTCAACGCAACAAGCGGATGTAGGAATGAATGTCAGAATCGGCACTTAAAGACCAGAGACAACAAAAGAATATAAAACTGATTTAATTAAAGGAACAATGAAACCAGCAAAAGGATTTAATGAAAATTTTTGAATTAGAAAATAAACTATTGAAAACATGTCAAAATTTTACGGAGGCGGTTTGTTAATCCGACCTCCAACCGTTTAGTCGCCTCTTACGACAAGCAATGGTTACTGTGGTGGTATTCTAATCGTGGTTTTGCCCCGACCACTGGCAGTCTGAATATTTACAAACAAAAAAAAAAAAATGAAAGAAATTAAAAAAAATTTTAGAAAAATAAAAGTTTTCGGAATAAACGAAATCTTTGCGCTGGTGTAACTGATTCATCACGGAAGAAAGGAAAACAAACAAGTTCTAAATCCATTTTCAAGATTGATGATCCGAAATCGCACTCTAAAGTCGAATACCCCAAAGGCAGAAGTAGAAGTGGATCCCGGAATCACCACTCTCAAAGACAGATAAAAAAAATAAAAAATTGAAAACAAGATATTTGAACTTTACTGCCTGAACTTGAAAGAATCGATTTGACCTCTCACCCTAATTCGAACGCAAAAAGCGGATGTAGAAGTGAGTGCCAGAATCGGTACCTCAAGAACAGGGAAAAAAAAATGAAACGGATCTAACAAAATAAACAATTACATCAGCAAAAAGAAAAAAAAATTAAGAAGATTTAAGAAAACTATGGAAAACATGTCTAATTTTTACGGAGGTGGTTGTTAGTCCGACCTCCAACCGTTTAGTCGCCTCTTACGACAAGCAATGGATACTAAAATGGTATTCTAATACGCCCCCATTTTTGGGCGCCACTGTAACAAAATCCCCCAAAAGGGATTTTGTTAAACAGACATAACAATAGAGGTCTGGTTGCGGTATTGCACTGGCTGAAGCTCGCCGCTAGGCGTGGGGGTTACCAGACATATTACTATGCTTGAAAACCGCATAGAGATAAAACGAAGGGGACAAGAAAATTATTCTACTGTGCCACGACCACAGTGGTAGATAATCATAAAAACAAAATTTGCGTTCGACAGGGACGCCGGTGCCACTCCGGCGACCCTGCTCAAGGCCTAGGTCAGCACAAGGCCGCCCATCCTCACGCGATCACAAAGAACTAATTAGTTACACATCACTAAAAAATTAAAAAAATGATAAAAAGAAAAAACTGTAATTACGGATGGAAATCGAACGGTAAGAAAAGCAACGGAGAAAATGAAATGAAAGAAAAATTTTGAAAGAAAACGTTAGCCAAAAATCAAAAAAAATCACAAAAGAAAACGTGGTGCGAATCGATTTTTTTGGGGTACGTCGTACGGTACGCCACCCGAAACCTGAA
Organism: Tipula helvola; assembly: GCA_963556165.1. NCBI lineage: Eukaryota > Metazoa > Arthropoda > Insecta > Diptera > Tipulidae > Tipula > Tipula helvola. The sequence continues at coordinate 222,818,154 of OY744483.1, read as the reverse complement.
AACCCCGTAAAAATTTATATATAATAAAATAAAGGAAAATATGGTAATAAAAAAACCGAAGAAAAACCAAGTCTGGCTTACAAAGATTTGAAATATATGTATATAAAAAAAAATCACGCGGTGCCCCCAAGTTATTTTTTATTTTTCTTACGGACACCTTACCTGAACAAACAAAAATTTGGCCCGTCCGACCACAAAAATTCAGCGCCGACGCAGGAACACAGCACCCCTTCTCACCGTCCTCGACCCACATGCGTTGCAAGGTCAGCTGCCACACAAAAAAACTCACTTCTCACTTAAATCTTAGTTGAATGGTCGCCACTAAGATTCCAATCGACGCCCTTGTTAGACGTGATAACTAGGACACATAGCCAAGACTACGCCGGGTTTACGTATAAATGTGGTTCTTCAGTTACAACTGCCCACAACACAACAGTTATATAAAAAAATTCTAATTAAATTTTTTTTTCATTTACTTGCACGTACGCTCAACAAAGCGAAAACAAAATTGAAACAAGCCAAAATTTACTCATATAACTTATTAATTTGGTTTTTTTTTTTTTTATTATAAAAGTTTATATAATATATATACATAAATTCATCCATTAAAGGTTGTCATATTTTAGACACTTAACTTTTTAATAGATTTAATTTCTTATAATTTCTTTCATAAAAACAAATTTTGAAAGAAGTAAAACAAAAAAAAAAATGTCTGCCACACGGCAATTAACTTATCACCAAAAACTTTTCTTTCGTTTTGTTTTATTGTTTTTTCTTTCTTTTTATTAATTTTTAATTCGAATAATTTTTATTCACAATACACAAAAACAGGAAAAATCTATGTCCTTACAAAACTTAAAATTAATATCATAATCACAAGACTCCCAACTTGGCTTTTAGTTTATTTTCCAAACAAAAAAACTCAAAAAAATTATTTATTTACTTTTTTTTCGTTAATAAACAACACGACCTTCTTTATTTCAAAATCAAAACTAGACTATCCAAAAACATACCGACGCGTAACCAAAAAAAAAATATAAATTTTTCCCCCCACCCAAAAGAAATTTTTTCATATATAAAAAAAAAACCGACCGATAAATTTCGGGTGACGTACACATACGACATCACCCAAAATCGACTCGCACACACCAATACTATTTAATTTAATCACTGGAACATTCCATTTACATGGAAAATCCACGCGCTAACCAAAACAAAACAGATGAAGCAAAACGACAACCACTACACGTCATTACATACCATCAAACAAAAAATGATAAAACGAATCGAGTAACCGACCAAAATAAGGAGAAGTATAAAATGCTAAATGGTACACTCTACCAAAAAAAAATATATTTTCTATTACAAATTAAGCCAAAGAAAGAATGACGTGTAGTGGAAGAGATTTTATGCAGCGCAGTGGATAAACATTGAACCTTGTTGGGATTTCCAACCGCAATTACAGATTTTAGATTAAATAAAACATAACAACCACAAGCGGTTGTTACAGTGTTAATAAATTAATTCTATAACTATTGTTTTTTACCAGCAGTATTTTCGTAAAGCTCCCCGCAGTCATCTACATTTTAAATAGTCAATGTCACCATAGAAATGGGTATCTATCAGCTTAAGAGCTTATTATTAATTTTCCTAAATTCGATATTTCACATTAATTGAGATGGTTCAGGTAGCAGTTGACGACATGGATTATCTTTTTATTAATTCAGAGCAAGAAAGGTGAGCTGTAATTGGTGTAAATAATGAATAGTTTTCCTGAAAATAAAAATAACTTCACGGAGCATTCTTATAAGATACTTTAATGCAAATTATATTGTATTACCTTTGGCAATGCAAACTCCGGAAGATGGAATAAAGTACGTCTCCTGCTGCCTTACTAAGAAAAAAGTCACATTTGCTTTTTTGTAGTTTTGTGTAATTTCAATTTAACTATTTTTGTTTGCCTTATCTTAATATGAAACCTGACTATTAAATAACGTGATTTTATGGCATTTGATGCTGGATATTTAGCTGTTTCAAAAAGCAGAAAGACAGGTATTTATTTGCAGAATCCAAATATGCCCCTAACGCATTTCTCGACTTTTGGCATTTGTGACTTTTTTCCTTAATACGACAGTGTAGCTCTTTTAGAAATAATTTCTGCACAATTTCGCGAATTTTGTAAAATCGTCCTTAAAAAGCCTAAAGAAACCTCAATGACAAATATTTATATTTTGATTCTAATAAAACTACTTACAAATTATTTAGGTTGCGATTGATGATATATTTAATTATCACCGCAGATACGTTCTTCCGTTCCTCTGTTACAAGCATAATTGGTTTGCCGATTTCAGCCGAAATAGGTGGATAGTTTTTGAATAAATTTGTTTTTAAGGGCTAAAAATTTGTTTAGTGGAATAAAATTTTAAATGTGATTGCAAAATTATGTCTATTTTACTTCTTTTGAATCTATTTTAGAAAATTAAATTTGTATTCTCAAAAACTATTTATGTACAATTGTTTTCTTAGAATTGTATTCCAAACACACATTAAGTAATTGGAAACACCCTTCATTTTAATAATTAATAACACTGAACGAGCAAACATTCAGAAAGAAACATGGTGCAATAACCAACACGGTGTTTAACGCTCTGTAGTATAAAAAAAAATTACTTACTTGCCGTAGTTTTCTACTGCAAGACACAATTACCCCTTTATAAGGTTTAATAACAATTTGTCCTACTAAAAATTCACTTTTAGATTTAAAAACTACTAACATCATTAAAACACTTTTTAACTATTAACGTTAATAATAAATTAATTAAATACAATAATTTATTTTTAAATTGTTATAATATTTTCTTTATTTAAGACTTCTCACGAGATTAGGTAATTATTGCACCTTGTTAGAGTACTAACTCAATTTGACATGACCGTAGCAAACACGAGGAGATACAAATAATTTCCAATAAACCTTATTTTGTTTTGATAAACCTAATTCTACTATGATAGACCCTGTTGTATTATGATTGTTCTAACCATACTTAAATATTACAGATCATATATAAAATCATACTATATGATTGTCTCGATTATATTAAATCATATCGCTTGATTGTTGTAATCATTAAAGTCGAAAATTATTGCATTTATCATATTTTAATAAAATTTATCATACATAGTTCTAGTAATTAGATAAATGATATTTATTATTATAATATATTAGGATATATCAAATATAGTTGAATATGATTTCCAGGATCATAACAAAATAATTCCAATCATCCATTTATCATATTTTTTCTCTGAGTGTAGTAATGACTCTTCTTATGTAAGGGGGCAAAACTATGCTGAAGGAAATATTGAGAACCAACTAGCTTATTATCAACCAGGGATGTTGCCTCATAAATTAAACCGAAATTGAACAGTCTCCTTGAATAGTTCTGTTTATAGAGGCGTCTACCCTTTTATTTGTTGCCCAATGGAATCTATCGGAGGCAGTATCCACACTAATTAATGCTCGATGTTTATGTAATAATAAAAATATTTCCGATATTATCAAACTAAGACAAATACGCACTAATTTGGGTATAAACCAGTTCTCCATGTTGCAATGGGCTTATCTTATGAAACCTTTCACGTTTTGTTTCCTGACGGTAGATCATATTCCGTTTGTGTGTAAGCCCTATAAACTACAACTGTTCAAGGCCATAGTTCAATTTCGGTTTATTGAATTAGGTACCATTCCTAGTTAACAATAAATTAGTTGGCCCTTAATTTCCTCTTCAGCACAATGATGCTACAATACATAAGAAGCATCATTACCATGAAAATATCAAAAAATTTTGAACGTAATTATTTGACTCGGCCAGTGTAGGGTTTCGATTTACGCCTGCAGATATTTAAGTTAAAGTGGAAGATATTCATGATCTAACAAGGCCAAAAATTCGTACCAGGGTGCAAAGAAAACCGAATGGTATAAGATTCTACGTACTGTTAAGAACAAATTGTTGAACCAGATGCGAAATCATATAGAGACTAAACAAAAACCGACCATTTGCATACACAACATTAGTGACTTTATCATTACGTAATTACCCAAAAATAATCTTAAATTTAATTGATTTACTATTTTATTTTGATTTTTTTCATACTGCACAAATAATTTTGTCCCAAAAATATGAGGCAAAAAAATGTTGTCCATTTGTTTTTTAATTTTATTTTAATGAATTATAAAGATTTTTAATTTTTTTTTTTTACTAAATGAAATATCAATAATTAACAATAAATATACAAAAAAAAATTTAGTTATTTTATTAAGTCTTTAGCCCAAGTTTTAACTTTTGCGAAATACATTATACAATTTTTGCGTGACACAAATAATTTTGACAACGACTGTACAAATATATAGGCGAAGTATTTGCAAACAAATTGTGCCGTGGTGGTGATCAATAACAACAACGACGACCACATAACGTTTTGCGGATATACATAGACCAGTGGTATATACAAACATATAGACGAAATATTCACATACAACTTGTGCTGTAGGGGTGATCTACAACAACAACAACAACGTTTAAAATACTGTATTGCGAATATATACCAGTTCTAGGTATAAGTATATAGGCGAACAGGGAAGCGAAACCATCGCGTGGTAGACGGAACACAGCTAGGTGGCCTGGGGTTCAGTGAATGCCAGCCACGGTGAGTTTTTCCCTTTCTATTTTATACTAATAGTTATTTGTTTTGATGGTAGCCTGAACCTGACCCGTAAGTCTCAAGCTTCAACGACTGAATTTCATTCGGGCAAATTACACGCGCGCGGACTGGCGCCTTATAAATATTTCATTGTCCGCTTTCAAAGGCACCGTAAGCCCAAATAGACTTGTCGAATATTGTTTTCTTTCCATTTGTTTTCAGAAAACGTGATTGATCGCAGTTATCCCTTTCGTCCGCAGATGTAAATACTCATCTCTCGTAGGAAGTAGAGAGCCTCACACAAGCACACACATATCACAGAGAGAACGCAGCGGTTTCAACTGGGTTCTTCTTACCAAACAACCATTAATTTTGTTGCTCTACGTTTTGGCAACGTAGAGATCTATACACTGCAATCCGCTATTGCAATTGTTCGTTTTGGGTTTTCCAAAAATAAAATAAAAAAATAAAAAAATAAATTATTATAACGTTGTCGGAAAATTCGTGTTTCACTGGCTTGCTCAGTTACAGAGAGAGATTTATTGTGTGGTAAAAGTCCAATAGTGGGTAAGTAGCTAGTGGCGTGTTACAATTCTAAGAAAATTTTATTAAAACTGATTTATATTCATTCAAAAAGGACCAATTTTATGTTTTGCCGGCCGTCAAGCAACAATCCGTCCGTCAAAATATAAAATTGGAGTTTTTTGAATGAAATTAAATCAATTTTAATAAAATTTTTTACGAATAAGGTAGAACTTATAGATTCAAACTATTTTTTAACAATTTTCATACTGAAAAACAAACAATTCTGTCAATTATTGGATTTGACGGTTTGAAATGCCGGTTCACCGTTTGTGCATGGGGCAATGCCTTTAGTCTACCCTACTCAACTTTGGAGTAATTAAGAAAAATATGCGTGAAGGTACCAACCCAAACTAATTTTCTTTAACGCACTGTATCTAAGTAAATATTGAAAATGGGCCCCCTACAAGAACGATTTTTTGCTTCAAATTAATCAAGGAATCATCCCTGAAAATATTTACACTCTAGTACAAAACACCCTGTATATAAAAAAAATGGGAAACAATAATTTTATATCATACTTTCATTGAAATTCCTTTAGATTATTTTCAAATCGTCAAAAACAAATTGTTTTAGAAACGCTACAAAACTGTTGCGTTTTTACAGGGAATCAAAAATCTCAATCAGCTAATCCACACTAGGTCTCAGAAGTCCGGTCTCATTCCTCGTTTTTTTCCCTTTACCTATAAAACCGGTTTTGTGTCGGATTCATTTTTCAACCAAAATTTTTTTGGTTTCTATAGTTTCACCACACTCACACAAACAAAAATGAAATAAAAAAAATTTTCAAGGACATTTTTGACTTGTATTTTTTTGTTTCAAGGTTGATTTACATATGCGACGTGCGACGTGTGACGGGAGCTTCTAGCCAATCAGAGACGAATATTTTGACATTCGTCACACGGCACACGCCATACGTCGAGAGATGGTTTAATTTTTTCTTTTCCGTCACGGTCGCACAAACACATACACATTTTTTGTATGTATAAAACGAAATAGTAGGCTTTGACGAACCTTTTTTGAAAACAAAAATTAAAATATAAAAAATTTTATAAAGTGTGCGTGGCGGAGCTCGGCGCAAATGTAAATTGTTGTCAAAAAATCATCACGTTTATTTCCACTTGTCACACGTCGCACGTCGCATATGTAAATCAGCCTTCATTGTGTTTCGACCAATGCCGTCTTGAATATATCTAGTATGCATTGGTACATCTAGTAGGCATTGGTTTTCGACATACACATACATATAAATTTATTGAAGAATCCGGATTCATTTCAGACTGTGTGTGGACGCGACTGGTATTTTGATACCAGAAACCAGTATCAAATGAGACCCAGTGTGGATTGGCGGAATTGCATGTAAATCAATAGAAGTTTACTAGGATACTTTTGATTTACAACAATTGTTTCCTATTTTTTTATATGCAGTTTTCGATTTGCGATTGATTCTCTACCGCGGACTCTATAATCGACATGAATTATTTATATTTTAATATGGTATAAAAACGTTGGTGCACTTATTCGATAGCGCTAATCTCGGGAACTACAAGCCCAATTGACTCCAGATTTTTGATATATGTTTGTCCTGGCTGTAAGCGGGTTTTTCTCACAAATCTCTTATAATAGATTACGCTTTGCGTACTTTGCCTATTTGGATCATAAAATAAACGGCATAAAATGATGACGTCAACTGAGAGTGAACAGTTTCACAATGTTGTTGTATGTAATTGAATCCAAAAATTAAATTAAATTAAATAAATAACATGGTGCATCGTATTTAATTGTTGTAATAACAATATAAATAATTGTCCATATAGTTTTCATTCTTTTCCAACAAATAAGAGATTGTTGAAAGCATGGATCCTATTTTGTAAGAGGAAAGAAATATTTAACCATAATATATCCATATTCAACCATAATACATCCATATATTATACATTTATTAGACAAATTCCATATTTTTCATACATTTCCTTTGCAATATCTTACTAGCAACTCTCAGTTGACGTAATGGGTAATGCGCAGTAAACTACGAAAACGAAATCCATCAAGGAGTAATCTATTATAAGTGATTTGTGGGTTTTTCTAAATTTTGGACCCGATAGGTGGCACTGTAGTCGAGATATGAAAAACGGTTATTTCTCTGGAACCAATGGACCAAATGACACCATATTTTGATCATATGTTAGTCTGACCCTAATACAGGTTCTTGATAATTTGGACCCGATAGATGGCGCTGTTATCGAGTTATAATTAAAAATATTTGGATTTTTTAGAGCACGCATAGCGCGATCACAACAATAATAATCACACTATATTCATCGTAAAAAAAAAAAAAATTAATAACTAACATAGCAATAGCGTGTGTTCCTGTCAAATAAATAATTTTCGTCCCATTTATTATTTTGTTAAGTTTTCGAATGTTAAAAATATATCAATTGTAATTCTCTGATTAATATATCAGAGTACGTGAATCACTTTTAATTAGGAATTAACATTGGTTTTTTAAAATTCGTTGTAAGTAATTAATGTTTTTGTAACTGATTGACTGTATGAGCTGACTGGCTAAATATACGGGCTGACTGATTGATGAGCGTATGTTCCTTTCAAATAAATAATTTTCGTGTAATTTATTTTTTTCAGCTTTCGATTTTTAATATTGTACATCGCGTGGATCATATTTGAATAGGAATTTACATTGTTGTTTAACAATTTGTTGGAAGTGTTTAATGTTTTTGTATTAGACTGACTGACAGCCTGATTGTATGAGCTGACTGACTGAAGTTATTTTATATTTCTTCCTCAGTTCAATTATAAAGAAATGCCGAGGTTACGATCAAACGTAGGCAGACATACTCAACGTAATCGAAATTTAAGATCCACCCGCGAAAATCTAACGCCTGCAAAACTTTTAGAACGCAATGAAGCAGATAGAATTCGTATGGCTGCATCAAGTGTTGAACAGCGCGCGGCACACTTGGAAACAATAAACAATGCGAGCAAATAGTAAACGACGTATTACTGATTTAAATAGACACCTGGGACAATTGCAAAATCGAGTTAGAATGCAATTATCCAGAGCATTAACTTTGTCTTCATTTAATCGTGTTACTTTCGCCTATGATTCAGAAATCAATTACAGTGCAAATGCCAAAATTAATATTGGTCATATGAGTATTGAATGTCAATATAGCCATGCACTGAAATTTAATAATGAGTCTGCTGCATTTTACCACCGCTAAATTCACTACCCGAACCATTACAATCATTGCAGTTGGGTCAAACTTCAGATTCAAAATTATTTTTGAGAAAAATAAGAAAATTTAATTCATGTTTCCAAATGAGTTCGTTTGCTGCCAAAATTATTTCAAATTCAGATGCGCAAGGTCGTAATTTTAATTCAACTTTTAAAATACAGGGGCAAGTATATCATCAAATTGGCTCTTTACTTCCATTACCAAATAAAGACCCAAAATTTCTGCAAATTTTTTTTTTTTTTTTTGGGTAACGAAGAAGAACAAGTAAATATTGTGCATACAATCATATTCAATAAATACAAGAAAGAGCTATTGTCGCGTCGTTGGAAACTTTTTTGGCTGAAAAGAATCAACTTCTTCAATTATTTAAACGTGCATCAGAAGGAATGCATAATGATAATTACATGATTGTGATTAAAGCAGATAATTTTGAATGAAGTGGCAGTTGTTATGGTTGGAGATGCTTTTAAAAACCGAGCCATTCGAATTATGTGCAGAGATAACAATCTTCAAATTATACACGTTACACATCGATCATATGATGCACTGCAATATCCATTAATGTTTTGGGAAGGAGAAGATGGATATCACATCAGTATTAAACAAGTGAATCCAGAAACTGGTGAAATTAATTATTTATTTCGATTAACAATAATACTTACTATTGTACGTATTTTTTTTATTAATAGGTGCTGAGTTAAATAAGAAAGTCGCCATTTCTACCACCAATTTATTGTAGATATGTACGCGAAGATAGAAAGTGAGCGTTTACGCTATATTCGCCACAATCAAGCTAAATTGCGTGCAGAGGAATATATACACTTACGGGATGCAATTAATAACAATGTCGACGGAAATTTAAATCACAATGAAATTGGAAATATTTGTATTTTACCATCTTCATACATCGGAAGTCCAAGACACATGCAAGCATATATTCAAGATGCGATGACAGCAGACTTCATTTGTTTATAACATTTACATGTAACCCGCAATGGGAAGAAATAAAAAAACTACTATGACCAGGCCAAGTTCCAAGCGATCGTCATGACGTTACTGCAAGAGTTTTTAAACAAAAACTGAAATCATTAATCGATTTAATTGTGAAACATCATACGAATTTGGAAAAACACAGTGCCACATGTGTATTTAATAGAGTGGCAAAAACGGGGACTTCCTCACGCACACATTTTAATTTGGTTAGTTGAAAAAATTAGACCACATAAAATTGACAATATCATTTCTGCGGAAATACCAGATGAAGATGTTGATCCTGAATTATTTCACATTGTTACGACTAACATGATTCATGGCCCATGTGGTGCCTTCAACATCAATTCGCCTTGCATGGAAAATAATAAATTCACAAAGCGTTATCCAAGGGATCTAATATCAGATACTATAACTGGAAATGATGGGTACCCTTTATATCGTAGACACTCTACAGATGTTGGTGGACATTCCTTTTTTTAAAGAATGAATAACCGATGGGTTGTACCATATTCACCATTACTATCAAAGACATACATATAAAGCGCATATAAATGTCGAATATTGTTGCTCTGTGAAATCCATCAAATACATATGTAAATATATCCACAAAGGTAGCGATATGGCTGTTTTTGCAGTTCAAGTTGTGAACGAAAATGACGAGGTAACACGTTATCAAATGGGCAGATATATAAGTAGCAGAAAGGCTGTAAAGCGTATACTTTCATTTCCAATACACGACAGAGATCCTTCGGTTACTCATTTAGCTATACATCTTGAAAACGGTCAACGTGTATACTTCACAGAGCAAAATATAGAACAACGAGCAGCTGCACCACCAAAAACCACATTGACTGAGTTCTTTCAATTATGCCAAGAAAACACTGATTATGGGCGATTTGCAATATTTTTACTATATGCTGAAATTCCAACTTATTTTACATGGAATGTATCAAGAAAAAAATGGGAGCCACGCAAACGAGGTAGCCCAGTTGAAGCTCATCCTGGCATCTTTCATTCAAACGCTCTCGGCAGAATATACAGTTCATCCTAGACAACGTGAGTGTTTTTATTTGAGGTTACTCTTGATTAATGTAATCGGCCCAACATCATTTGCCTATCTTAAAACAGTTAATGGCTATTTACATCACACTTATCAAAGTGCATGTCGAGCCTTAGATTTATTAGAGGACGATGGGCATTGGGATTTAACTATGGCAGATGCAGCACTAATTTCAAGTTCACATCAGATACGCAGTTTATTTGGTATTGTATTAACAACATGCTTTTTGGAAAAATATAAGGGTGCAATGAGTGAAATATTTTGCATGCTCTACGGACTGCACGTGGACATAATACCATAGGTTTCACATCTGATATATACAATGAAGCATTGATTAAGTTGGAGGATATTTGTATGATGATTTTAAATGAACCACTCTTAAAATTGGGATTGCCATCACCTAATCGAAGTGGAAGTGATTTATTCAATCGCGACATGCAACGTGAACAGCCATTCAACATCGATGATTTGACTTTATATGTGCAAACACACGAACCAAAATTATTACCAGAGCAAAAATTAATTTTTCATACAGTTATGCATGCAGTTGCTGAACAACAAGGTGGTTTCTTATTCTTAGATGCTCCAGCCGGAACCGGAAACACATTTTTAATTTCACTAATATTGGCTAAAATACGATCACAAGGCAATATTGCTTTGGTTGTAGCATCTTCTGGAATAGCTACCACCCTACTAGATGGAGGAAAAACAGCACATTCCGCTTTAAAATTACCGTTAAACATTCAAACAAATGAAAACGCAGTCTGCAATATTAAGCCACACTCCAGCGTGGCAAAAGTTCTTAAACAATGTCACATAATTATTTGGGATGCATGTACAATGGCTCACAAATACTCATTAGAAGCCCTGACCCGTACACTTAAAGATCTTAAAAGAAACGACAGACTTTTCGGCGGTGTATTGATTTTATTGTCAGGCGATTTTAGGCAAACATTGCCATTCCGCGATCAACGCATGTTGACGAAATAAAGGCCAGTCTAAAATCATCCTTTCTATGGCGCAGCGTCCAGACATTTAAATTAACAACAAATATGAGAGTGCAAATGTTAAATGATCCATCTGCTGCAAGATTTTCTACTCAATTACTTGAAATTGGTAACGGAACCATGAATGTCAACCTCACAAGCCAAATTTTGAAATTTCCAGATGATTTCTGCTGTTATGTATAAGCCAGAGACGATTTAATTCTAAATGTTTTTCCAAATCTTCGCCAAAACTACAAAAGCCATCAATGGTTAAGCAAAAGAGCTATTTTGGCGGCTAAAAATGTTGATGTTAATGCCATCAATATTAAAATACAAAATATGCTGGACACAGAAATACATACATTTAAATCCATTGATACAGTCGTATCATCACATATATTGCAACTAAAAATTGGTGCCCCTATTATTTTCAAAGTAGTTAGTACTCAAAAAATGTATGGGTAATATCATCGAGGCAACCATAATAAATGGAAAATGTAAAGGAGAACATGTATTACTGCCACAAATACCAATGATCCGATCATCCGATTTCCGATTCGTTTGGCATATGCCATATCGATAAATAAATCACAAGGACAAACAATGAGTGTATGAGGCTTGGACTTGGAAAATCCATGTTATTCTCACGGACAATTATATGTCGCATGCTCTCGCGTTGAAAAACCATAAAATTTATTTATATACACAGAAGCTGGCGAAACAAGGAACATAGTGCACACATTAGCATTGCAATAATCGTTCATATTATTATTTTACAACATTTTTCACTTGTTCTTTCAATAAAAACATTTATTAAAATTTACATTTATTTTATTTTAATTCGCTTGAATAAAAAATTAAATTTATCTAAAATTTACATAAACATTTATTACTCCGCCTGTGCGGGGCAACGTCCGCCGGGTCAGCTAGTACCATTATAGTATAATTCATAATTCAAAATTAATTAAAAAGGTATAAAATTTAAATTCAATTTGAAACAGCTCCTACATTTTCAATTCGAGCCGTTTGCGTCATCAATCTGTAATTTATCGGTCAAGTATAATTGTAAAACCTCAATTAGTGCTCAACGTCAGCCATTTTTTTTTTGTTTTATGTTCCGAAAAACATACATTTTTATTTTGGAAAATATTAATAATTTATAATAATCAAATTTAAATTTTTTTCAACATAACAATAGAATAATACAATAATTTCGACAAATGCAGCACTAACATAAAATAAGAATTAAATACATCAACTAAACTAATACACATTTATAAATCAACATCAATCAATCAAAGAACAACATGGTTCGTTCTATATTGCTGAATAAACTCAGAAAGCAATAAATTTTTCACATTTATTTTGAAGATACCTAATGGCATAGACTTCCAATTATCTTCAAGGTTATTGAACAATTGCAATCCCTGATAGAAAAAACTACTTTGAGATATTTTATAAAAATATGTGGTAAACGAAAATGAGCTGCAGATCTAATAACGCGTTCGGTTACATCAAAATTTGTAATTAAAACATTATTATTATTGATCATATGTTTATAAACCAACATAATGAATTCATATTCTACCATCTGTGATATTGGTAACAGTCGATTGGAATAAAGGAAAATGGTTGGTGTTCTCATGTCAATATTCTTGATAGCCTTTAAAGCTTGGTTCCGGTATATTTGTAACTCCTTTACACTAGTACTAGGGCTAAAGTACGACGCTAAAGGAGAAAACTTTGACAAAAAATCCCTAATCTAAGATGGAACAGCATATGCCGATGGATGAATGGCTGATAGGTTAATCAGTCTATATATGCGGACTCTGGATACCAGGCACCCTCCAGTTTTATTTAGCCTTCCTGTAGTAAACCTGGGTGACCTACAGGCGACTTTTTTATTCCCACCAACTCGCAAGAGTTAAATCAAAACGGTAGACGAGGCACGGGAAGGAATACACGGGAGTGGGTCTGCCCTCTCAAAGTCCTTGAGTCCCAATGCTACCGCTTTCCTAGCAGAAGTAAATGTTATTACATCTAGGAGGGAGAGCAATGAGCCCAGATAGTATGTAACGCGTGTAGAAGTATTTCCTACAGTAAACATTTAGGAGGGAGAGCAATGAGCCCAGATAATATGTATCGCGTGTAGAAGTACTTCCAACAGTAAACATCTAGGAGGGAGAGCAATGAGCCCAGATAGTATGTCCCAGCAACTCGCAAGAGTAAAATCAAAATGGTAGACGAGGCATGGATAGGAATATACGGGAGTGGGTCTGCCCTCTCGATGTCCTTGAGTCCCAATGCTACCGCTCTTCTAGCAGAAGTAAATGTTATTACATCTAGGAGGGAGAGCAATGAGCCCAGATAGTATGTATCACACACCGGTCGGCAGTATTATCAGGTTCTTTAAGAGTCTGAATATTGGCTGGACGGATAATTAAAACATCTAGGAGGGAGAGCAATGAGCCCAAATAGTATGTATCACGTACCGTTAGGCAGTATTATCAGGTTCAATAAGAGCTTGAATATTGACTGGACGGATAATTAAGTAGGGCTTAATGCACAAAAGATCTTTTAGGTCGCAGTGCGGGGTGGCTTGAGCCCCCACATGGCCCTGAAGTAATAATAATTAGGTAGAATTAATTACCTATTTATTTTAATTACGTTTAATATAAATAAAACACCACCACAGTAAAATTTTGATTTAAGCGTATACTGAATTATATAAAATTTATTTCACCAGTGGCCCTATTCTGGCTATTCCCAGGGAATTGAGAATTGGAAAAATATTGCTATATTTCCAAACTTTAATAATTCCCAATTTTTTATTTCCCCAATTCCCAAAAGTGTATTCTGGCGTAATTGGGAATAATTTTCAATGGGAAAAACAATATTTCAAATTTTGCAAGCGAAATTATTTAAAAAATTTATTTTATACATATGAAATAAAAACTTTACCGATACTACGTTGTAAATAAAATAATGAAAACACACAAAACAACCAGTTTCATCTAATTCCCCAAAAAAAATTTAGGGAAAAATAAACGTCAAAACTTACATAAAATGGAATTATTTGTCCCTACATTCAAAAATTCCCAATCGCCAGAATACACTTTTGGAAAAAATAATTCCCAACTGCTAGAATACTCTCAAAATAATTCAATTCCCAATTCCCAGGGAATAGCCAGAATAGGGCCACTGTAGTATAAAATTAAACGTTTCTGTGTTCTTCATACACAATAATAAATAAAATAAATAAATTGATTCATTCAATATTTAAAACTATTCATATTCGCATTGATTATATTTAGCCGACTGATGTACTTGTTTTAACAAATTGCCCTCGGTTTTAATTAAATCAGCAAATTCCCCACAAGATAATGTTGAATTACATTTGATACTAACAACGGCTTCCCAACAGTCCATTTTAAACTGTGTCTTTTCTGATGACCAAATATCATTTATAAAAACTCTTTCTACTGCAGCATTAGTTCCAGGGCCCTGATTCTCTAAAAAATAAGATAATGTGTAAACGTGTAAACTTGCAAAAAGCGAAGCTTACTTTAATGAGTTTGCAATTTTTTCATTTGGTTACAACTTCAAATAAAATCAAAAATTTCAAATTAATAAAAGAAAGCAAATCTTTTTACAGGTTTACACGTTTACCCATTATCTTATTTTTTAGAGAATCAGGGTGCAGGTAGCGATTAAGTAAATTGAATGATTTTGATCATTTCTGAACATGAAATCGTTTTCTCTTTCAAATGTCTAAGAACCTCAACCCATCTCTGATTGCAAGGTTTCCCCAGTTCGTTCCATTCGTTAATTTTATCCTGATTACAATATAAATTGATATACCTCAATTCATCTACCAACTTGCCGTCATCGAGATTCAGTTTAGACAGTATTGGATTCATATCATCTATAGATTGTCGCACATCGTCCCATTCAATTTGTCTTTGCAGTAAACACCACTCTAAACATTCTACCATTTCGAGCGATTTGGTCTATTCTTTAATGTAGTCTAACGGAGTTTTATAAAAGTTTTCCACATTTTTAGAAAACTGTTTTTCGAATTCATGGTTAGATTCAACTAGCTGTCGAATTTTGCTTCTTATTATCAACGGATAATATTTATTTTGATGTCTCCACTTTAATGTTTCTTCCAGTTCTTTTAAAATTTTAAATGCCTCTACAGCACTTAAATTTTGGATTTCTAATCTCAATATGAAATTTTTAAACATTTCCGCCTGGTTATGTTAAACTCCAAAAAAATTACGGATCCATCGCTGCTAAAAAAAATTTCCAATAGTTTTGGTGGTTCCTCCAAACTTAAGAAATAGGTTCGAAGCGGTATATACATTGATAAAATTCTCTCAGCGGCATTTGCAAGTAAAAGCCACCACCCAGTTGATGAGTGGCCAATTCATTTTTTATACTCGATTTCAGCCTTTTCACACAATTTTTTTTAAATTTTCCTTTCTGACAATATATATATTAAAAAAACAAATAGATTTGGGGGATTATATGACCAATATCTACAGGTAATTGAGCGATAGCAGTGCTAATCGCGTTTGAACTGATGTGACCATTACATCCAATCCCAATTAGATCCCGCTCGCCGCAGTCCCCCAAAATTTGTATTGATATTGTCAGCTGACCAACCGGTAATTTTATGTACTAAATTGTTTTCCTGCAACACATCGTAAATTTTGGTACCGACGACTTCAGAAGTTTCACCTGGAATTTTTGTTAACTTTAGCAATTTGACTTGTACACCACGTTCGGGGTCAAAAAATTTAAGAACGCCAGGATATAATTTTTCGGCTTTTGGGTTCGAAGCATCCTCCATTATCGTTTTGCAATTGGTTTTCTCAAGCAATTGGCGAAGATTTTCGTTAAAATATGTACAATCCATGATGCGGAACGATTGATTATGCATAACCTGATGGAAGCAAAAGACAATTTCTTGTACAGCTAGTTTCCGCTGACCTTCACCGAATTCTTTTGTTCCAAAAAGGACGTTATTTGATTTGATTTTGCCGCAGCTTCTGCGCTACCCTTGTGAAGTGCTATTATGTTGTATAATATCTTGTCGGCCCTTGTTGGCAATTGAAAAAAATTGACCACAAATTAAACAATGCGCTTTAGATGGATCTCGCTGATCTCTGACAATATGCGGAAATTCTTTTCTGTGTTGCGCATTTAAGCATACTTTCCGTTTTTTTGGAGCTCATTTTTATTTTCTCAACTTATGAAATCGGAGATAATAAATTGAAATTATTATTACATCAATTATTTATAAATAAACTAGTACCAAAAATAAATAGTTACTCTTACCGTTAATGTGTTATGTCCTTATATTATTGCACGAATTGTCTTAAATTATAAATAATGATATTATTTAATTATAAACCAGTGAGTTACACTCAACGTTTTAACTTCATCAAAATTACGTTTGAACTACAAAATGCAACCATTTCTATTATGTATTTTATGAATTGACAATTTTGACAATTCAAAATACGACTCACTAATTACTCATAAACGATGAAAGAATAGTTTAAAACATTTTATGAAGATGTCACTGCTACAAATTAAAATTTCAATCACGACAACTAAAATACCAATAAAAAAAGATGACAAAAATTGAAAGAGGACAGCAATTTTTAAGATGACACAACTCTAAAAAGAGGACTATCCTCTTAAAAAGAGGACGTGTGGTCAGCTTAGTATTATAGGGAAACACACCAATATCATTGAAATATTTGTTGAAACTATTTACAATTTCTTTTTGATTTGTGATCAATTTACCATCAACAATTAAATTGATTGGTTCTTTAAATTTCACATTACGATTTTGCAAGGTTTCGTTAATCGATGACCACATTTTCTTAGGAGATCGCAAACTGTCTTCTAATTCTTTGGTATAATAATCAAAAAAAATTTTTCACTATAAGGAAGAAAAATAAAATAAATAAAATTTTTAAAATTTTTTTTTAATAATTTTGTTTATAATAATCCCTTTTTAATTTAACCACCATATTATAATGTATGTGAAGTTAGCCCGAAATTCAGCCCGAAATATTTTTTTAGGATTGTGTCTCGGCTAAATTTAATACAAGTTTCGGGCTGGCCCGAAATTTTCCTAATATAAACACATTTTTTAGTTTCATCCCGAAAAAAATTAAAATAATCAAAAATGAGCTTGATAATTCAATTAAATCTGAAAAGCATTGAATCTAAAATTATTTGATAAGAAATTATTCCATACCTACCAAAAAACAATTTGTATATATGTATAATTTTGTACCAAAATAATATATAATGTGGAGATACGTTTGGGAATATTTGCTTACGTGGTCGTGGCAACAACGACGTCCAAACATATGTGCGGATGCCAAAAGGTAGTTTTGTCTATCCTGAGTGCAACCTATATATCACCATTCCAATATGAGCTGGCTACAATATCTTTAGGAATTATACAAGAAAGTACGATTCATATAAAATTGTACTGAGATACGTATGGGAATATTTGCTTACGTGGTCGTGGCCACAGGGATTTCCAAACATATGTGCTGATACCAAAAGGTAGTTTCAGAATTAAATTTTCCACAATTATCGGTCCCATTAAAGAAGGAGCCACGTACAAAATGCGAATGAATCACGAGGTCAGAAATGATCTCGATAAAGTTGACATCATTGGATTCATAAAATCGTCAAGGCTAAGATGGCTTAGGCACGTACTTCGTTCACAAAATCGGACCACCAAACAGGCCTTGGAGTCGGCACCAACGAAAGTAGGACCTCGTGGGAGACCACCTACCCGATGGATGGACGACGTTGAAAGGGACCTAAACACACTCGGTCACCGTGTCTGGCGTTCTCTTGTGGCGGATCGAATTATTTGGAGGAGCCTCGTTGAGGCGGCCAAATCCCTTCATGGGATGTAGCGCCAGCGGAAGGAAGAAGAAGAAGGAATATTTCAGAATTAGCAAAAAAAAAAAAAAAAATTAAAAAATTTTGAAATTCAATAAAACTTAAAATTAGTTAAAAATGGAGAATATCGTTCCTCTAGTAATGAAACAGCGTATAAGAAAAATAGTAGCTTTAAAATAATTCGCATTTAAATGTTTATTGAAAAATCTTTTTGAAATAATATCTTTTATTTTTTAGAAAATTTAATTTTTTATGAAATAAAAGATTTTATTTCAAAAAATCTTTTCAAAAATCATTTAAATGCGAATTATTTTAAAGCTACTATTTTTATTATACGCTGTTTCATTACTAGAGGGACGATATTATTTATAGTTATAATACAAAATTCAAATACAAAATTCACACTTCAATATCTACAGTTTAACACGGTTACAGTCACTACTCTGCATTAATTATACAAAATGCACAGTTGTAATACTGCCTCGCTGCAAGATGAGAGCGCGACAATCGGCATGTTTTTATACAAGTAGCATGAATAATAATGAAACGAAGAAATAACCTTGAATGGTACACAAGTCACAAATCCATTTTTTCGTTTGTTTTTTAAATTTTTTTTTATTTTCATTTTTACAAAACATCATACATGTACACCTATCCATACTCAACCACACATAAGCAATATTATTAAATATTAAATTGTATACATTAATCGTACATCATGGATGAATATGGATAATTCCTAAAGACATTGTAGCCAACTCATATTGGAATGGCGATATATAGATTGCACTCAGGATAGACAAAACTACCTTTTGGTATCAGCGCATATGTTTGGAAATCCCTGTGGCCACGACCACGTAAGCAAATATTCCCATACGTATCTCAGTACAATTTTATATGAGTCGTACTTTCTTGGATAATTCCTAAAGACATTGTAGCCAGCTCATATTGGAATGGCTATATATAGGTTGCACTCAGGATAGACAAAACTACCTTTTGGCATCAGCACATATGTTTGGAAATCCCTGTGGCCGCGACCACGTAAGCAAATATTCCCATACGTATCTCAGTACAATTTTATATGAATCGTACTTTCTTGGATAATTCCTAAAGACATTGTAGCCAGCTCATATTGGAATGGTGATATATAGGTTGCACTCAGGATAGAAAAACTACCTTTTGGCATCCGCACATATGTTTGGACGTCGTTGTTGCCACGACCACGTAAGCAAATATTCCCATACGTATCTCAGTACAATTTTATATGAATCGTACTTTCTTGGATAATTCCTAAAGACATTGTAGCCAGCTCATATTGGAATGGTGATATATAGGTTGCACTCAGGATAGACAAAACTACCTTTTGGCATCAGCACATGTGTTTGGACGTCCTTGTTGCCACTATTATTCCACATTATATGTTATTTTGGAACAAAATTATATATACAAATTGTTTTTTGGTAGGTATGGAATAATTTCTTATCAAATAATTTTAAATTCAATGCTTTTCAGATTTAATTGAATTATCAAGCTCATTTTTGATTATTTAAATTTTTTTCGGGATGAAACTAAAAAATGTGTTTATTAGGAAAATTTCGGGCCAGCCCGAAACTTGTATTAAATTTAGCCGACACACAATCCTAAAAAATATTTCGGGCTGAATTTCGGGCTAACTTCACATACATCATATTATAAGACTGTTTTTTAAGATTCTTAAACTTGGCTTTAAAGTAAAAGTTATCAGGATATTTTGACGTGATAACGTTTTACACCGCATGTTCAGAAAACTGACCCGAAATTTAGCCCTTGGTCGGGGGCAATTACTCATCAACTATAAGCATTACCTTTAATTTAAAGATATGATTGCTTTGATTGGTCCTTCGGCTTTATGTGTCACGTATAAAATTATTGCAATCACGTCATCCGGCGGCACAGGAACCCGCGCCGCGAACCTCTGATTTCGACCGATTTAAATGCTTGAACCAGTGTAGCGAGAGAATGGCCCATCCGATCGGAGATCTGATGGTGTCAATTTTTGCGTAAAAAACCAGTGGTGGTTAATTTATTTTAAATTAAATTAATTAATCATATCATAAATTTTAATTAAAAATTCAAACTAGAAAATTGCGATTGTAGTTTAGCCCTTGGTCGTGAGCAATTACTCATAAACTATAAGCATACCTTTAATTTAAAGATATGATTGCTTAGATTGGTCCTGCGGATTTATGTGTCACGCATAATATTACTACAATGACGTCATCGGGCGGCACAGCAACCCGCACCGCGAACCTCTGATTTCGGCCGATTTAAATGCTTGAACCAGTGTAGTGAGAGAATGGCCCATCCGATCGGAGACCAGATGGTGTCAATTTTTGCGTAAAAAACCAGTGGTAGCTAATTAATTTTAAATTAAACTAATTAATCATCACATAAATTTTAATTAAAAAATTCAAACCACAAAATAGGGATTTACTGAGATTGAGGGCACTATAGCAAGAGAATGCCTCATCAGATCGGAGCAATTCGGTTATTAATTTGTGCTTAATAATATTGTGGTAGATAACTTATTTTAAATTAAAATAATTAATCTCCACACTAATTTTAATTAAACTTACAAAGTACAAAACAGCGATTTACAACCAACCATGAGAATCACTATCTGACCGTAGTGATTCTGGTGTCAATTTGTGCGTAAAGAAACTTTGGCAGATAACTTATTGTTAATTAAAATAATTAATTTCCACATAAATTTTAATTAAAATTACAAACTAAAAAATAGCAATTTACAATGCTTGAGAACACAGTAGCGAGACAACCCCTCATACCTCTGATCGAAGCAATTCTAGTGCTAATTTGTGCGTAAAGAAACTGTGGCAGATAATTTAATGTAAATTAAAATAATTAATTTTCACATAAATTTTAATTAAAATTTAGATCTACAAAGTGGCGATTTACAATGCTAGAGAGCACTATAAAGAGGGAATGCCTGATCTGATAGGTCATATGTCAGTGTGGACTCTGATATATATTTGACCTAGACTACGTATCCACCACACTAGCCTCGGTGACTTTGGGAGGCACTTGTCTGCGGAACTCACATTCATCAGGCACATCTCCGCTGAGACCCTGCGCTTCATATCGTACTTCTCATACCATCACCCAGTACTTAATCGTTTGCAAACAATCAATGTACTCTCATTTCATGATGCTAATAATAAAGAAATTTATTTTAACAAACCCATACATCGTGCCCTTTCCCGCACCTCTTATAAACGTTAGCACGGAAAAGACCTACGGCCGTGTAGAAAACACAGCCTACCCCGAATTTTTTTTTTAAGTTTTTGAAATTTTGTAAGACATTTAATGATTTGCTTAAGTTCATTTGTAAATCAAGGCTTGTTGTATATATACAAATTTAATACACGTTCTAGTTTCGTAGTGTTCTTATCAAGTACACTTATTAATAATAGGCAGAAATTGTGAAATGATATGTTAATAACGTCTAAAGTGTCCACGCAATTATCAATGTTTTGCTGGTTACAAAGTGTTAACTGTTCGTTGACCCGCATCGGTTTGATAGGAGCTGCACAACGAATCAATAAATATTCGTGATCACTCAGAACAGTGGATGACATGAGGATATGAAATTGATGCTGAGTTGACGAGAGAATATGATCTATGATGGTACTGTTACTGTTAGAATATCGCGTAGAATATTTTTTATGAATTTTGTTTTTAATTTTAAATGAATACATATCTAAGGTTGTCTTGTAATTGATAATATCATTTTCATCTTCTTTTAACATATTCAAATTAAAATCACCAATAACAATATTATATTAAGTCAAAAACGAAGATAATTCGGTATGTGGTGGTCTATAAACGCCTATAATATTAAATCTAAGCTTTCATCCTTCCACTTCATCATCAATACCATTTCATCCTTCGATGAAGAAAGCGGCGAATTATTTGATGAAGTTTTGGAAGTTGCCCAAAGTGCTCCGCCTTTGGTAAATATTGTTAATCGCAAAAGGGCATTGAAGGACTATCGTCAACAACATTTGGATATTGAAAGGTCAAAACTGGCAAAGATGGACCAATTGCTGAAGGACATTGAGAAAAATACCCGCGTTCACGAACAGCGAAACAATTTGCTTCAACAGATTATAGATCTTGGCAGTTCTTCATCGATAGATAATGAGCTGGATATTTGATTTATAATAACTGATGATATGAATACGAAATGATTACAATAACTGATTTTAGTGATTTTTTAGGTACCTGAATTCTATTGCATAGTACAAACTATGATTATTTTTTATTATAACAAGTTTGAATTTTTTTGTACTCACAAAATGAAAATAAATGTGATTTATTATAAGTTTTTATTTAAATAATTTTATTAACGTGTTTCATTACCAAATAAACCTAATAATAATAAGTCGTTCCTTCTGTTATTCACTTTCATCTTCGTTCGATTCGAGATATTCGATGAATTCATAGCCAGCATTGTTTTCGTTTTGCAAAATAAACTTGTGTAACACACAAGCCGCTGTTATAGTTTCGTTTATTCTATGGTGGTCCGACATATCAAGGTACTTTAGTTTTCGAAATTTTCCTTTTATTAAAGTGAAGCTCTTTCGATGCATGACCTCATTGTACTAATCTTAACGTTGAAATTTTCCTGTGCCGCAGTAAGATGTCCATTTTGCTTAAACGGCGTAACCAAAAAAGTACTGTTGGGATACGCAGTGTCGCCAAGTAAATAGAAAGAATCTTCCAGTAATGGTTCTTCAGCGTTAATTAGTTTATGGTACACGGTGTTTTCTTAAAAACGCGCGCATCATGCATTCGACCTGGACTACCGACATATATGTCGGTAAATTGTAAATTGTGTTCGCATATACCTAAAATTAACCAAACGTATAAACAGTAATCCTAAATAAAAATCATAAATAAAAACCTTGTAGAATAACTGAGTGGAAAGATTTTCTGTTGTAAAAATCTACAGCATTTCCGATCGGCTGCTTTATTTGGATATGTGATCCGTCAATAGCTCCAACGCTCCCTGCAATACCCGATTGCAATTTAAATTCCTATAACAAAGAACGCAAATATATGTTATACATATTAGGTAGTCAATTTTAGGTTCTATTTTACTTACACTAGTGATTTCAAGCTGTCGATCAGCGGAGGGAAACTTTACGTATGCCGATTTTAAATTCGATATTTCTGTGATTATTTGGGTGAATATTAAGTGAGCAGTGCTCAAAGCTAACCCGAACCTGTCGCCGGTAGATAAGAAGGATTCCTGTTTGGCTAAAAACAACAATGTAAATAAAAGTTTTTTCTTCAAAGGCACTTTGCCGTTGTCTCCTAACTGTTCTCTTATAATATCGTGAAGTTTCTAAAATATAAAAAATCTTGTAAAAAAATGTGTCACAAAAGAGAATATGTAGCATATTACCTCAAATGATGATCTTGAGATACGAAAATGGTCATAGAAGTCATCAAGACTATACTGAGGTATTACACAGAAAAAAATTAACTTGCTTAGAATAGAAAATCCTATTTGTTAATTCAAGAAAAGAATAAAATTTAAATCTAAATCAGTTGTTTGCTTAATATGAGCTAAAAATATTTGATTTAACAATTTATCTTAAAATAGGAATCTATAATAATTATAGAATCAAGAATTCAATATTTAAATTAAGAAATGTAATAATTGATTATCAATAAAAATTCCTGACTTAATACAAGAAAGCGACTAAATGAAGTTTACAATTTAAATTTAAAAATGTAATAATTGCTTGTCATTAAAAAAACTTGACTTAATACAAGAAAGCGACTTAATTGACAGTACAATACTAAACAATAGTGGTTAAAATTAGCATGCGTTTTGTATTTACGTTTATCCAGAAAAATTTTGCTTAAACCACTATTCTTTAATATTATTTTAAAAATATAACTTTTTTGGACATTTTTCAGCAAAACTTAAATTCAACATAAATGAATATGCTACACATAAAAAAAAGATTTCTATTATCTATTCTATTAAAAAAAATCCTATACAGTCAAACCTGTTTTTGTGCAGTAGATAGGGACCGTACAAAAAAAAACGCACAAAAAAAAATATTCACAAACTTCATCAATCGCTATAATAAGTGATGTTGGACAAAAATTTAAAAAAAAAATTTTTTATGCGGTGGATAGGGACCGCATAAAAAAAGTCTCCCTTAGAAAATATGTCAAAATTTTACGAAATTAAATTACACATGGAAACATTTAAACAAATTTTATTTCTCATTTTAAAATAAAACGGTAAATTTCCTTTTTTCTTACATCATTATTGTATATTTTTTAGTTTATGTTCAAGTTTAACAATCAGTGTGGCTATTACTACGCATTTAGTTGGTTGTGAAGTAAACATTTCTTTTAACTAAATTACTTATATTCTTTGTGTGCAAGATAATAGGTAATTATAATTACATATTGAAATTTGCTGGAATATGTATAAGAATATTGAGCTTGTCTAATGATTAATGAACTTGGCTGATGCAATAGGTATGAAAATGGCTGAACAGAATCTCGATATTCATATACCGCATAAAAAAAAATCGCACAAAAAAAATCGCATACAAAAAAAAATCGCACAAAAAAAGCGCATAAAAAAAATCGCATAAAAAAATACTGCACAAAAACAGGTTCGACTGTATTTAATAGTTTTTACCCCTTGATTTTCAGCTAATTAAGCCCCTTTATTAAATGGAGAATTGAGTCGAAAAGGATAATACATTTTGGTTTTTCTTCCTTTAGGAAACTCATTTTAAAAAACTGAGATGAAAAAAATTAATTATTTTGCTAAATTTATCATTTGTTTTTAAATGATTATTGTTTATGCTGAGAAAGTGGCTCTTGCTTAAGCGAAGTCCAATTTCGATTAAATTTAAAACGTCTTGACTTAAAATAAAATTTTAATTTTACTTGAATTAAGAAATATGTAATTTGCTTCTGATAAAAATTTTCTATTAAATTTAAATCAGTATATGTACTTGCTTTATTTGAGAAAGAGTAAGATTATTTTGATATCATTCTTGCTTGAATATAGAATATTACTAAATAATTCATTAGAATCTTATACGAAATATTCTTTAGTGTTACTTAGAACAATTACACAGTACAAATATTACATAGCATAAATCTTCTCAGCTGAAACATATACCACTGTTGAACTTGAACTAAATATTCCTTGCTTTATTTTGTTTCTGCGCCCTATATTTTAACTTTTTATTTAATCTTTAGGTTGGTTGGCGAGATATAGTTATGTTTGTATATCTATGTCAATATATATACATTTTCAATTATTTTGATTTCTTCAGTTTCCATAAGCATTAAAACATTAAAAAGTGCGTCTTAGAAACGAAGAGTTACGATACCTTTCCATATTAAGGTACGGTATTTTTTAGCAATCCAGTGATGATGATTAATAAATCGAAATATACGGACCAAACAATAAATTGTTAAAAAAAAAAATTGAACTTGATTTTATAAGAATCAATTTTTTGCAATTTTTAAGCACAGTTTTCTGACTTGTTCAATCATTACAATTTCAATAAATAAAATTATTAGTGCATATTTTACTTAGCTTAAAATTGTCCGCTTGAGAAACTTTTTCAACTTTACCATTCGTTAATTGAATTTAAAGAATGTACGTTAAACGTACGTGTTATAATTTTATTTGTAAACCCATATTTGGGTTTTCTAAGTTATTATCAAGGTTTTATATAATAATTTAAAAAATAGCTAAAAATTAGAAAATACAAACCGATATTAAATATATCTGATTTTTACAAAAATAAATTTAACGTCATAAAATTTCGCAAAGATACATAGATTTATGATTCAAATTTATTATTATGTATAATTTTTAATAATTGTGAGGTAATTAGCTTTTAGTCTACATATTTGTGTCGACTTAGACTACAAGTTATATACCTCAACATTATTTAAAATTATACATAATAATAATTTTGATTGATAAATGTATATATCTAGTAGAAATTTTATGACGCAAAATTTCTTTTTGTAAACATCAGCTGTTCATTAATTTGAATTTGTAAAATAAGGTCAAGGCTAGCCAAATTGGAAAATTGTTTTTTTTTCATCTGTTAGTATGTATATGTAACTACCACGGCTGTACTGTGTCCTCTTAATTTAAGATTTTTCTTGTAATGCGACGCGCGGTACAATGTTACGTTACACTCTTCGAGTGTTTATTAGGAATTTTATAAAGGAGTAACATCTGAAACGGTCATTGAAGCTAATATAACAATATTTTCTTTGTTAAAAATATAATTATGTAAATGTGGTAAGTAATACTCGCCCTATAAATATAAATGCAAGTTTGAGCTTATTACTAATTATAATTACTATAAACTTAATCAGATATTTCATAGTGTATTAGAAAAGTTTCCATTAAAAGAAATGTAAAGTTTGTAAAATGAAAACTTTTCTACTAAAATTATAAAATCTGATTGGTTTTGTAAAAAAAGTCCTTAAATATTAAAATTGATGTGAAAATTATATTCGAGACATGCCGCCGCTGCTTACTGTGATATGTCCTTAAGTTGCTTCAAATAAGCAAGGCTTAGTTAAATTAAAGCAAAACATAATAAAATACAAAAGCATATTTTAATAAACGAGAAGGGCTCCTGTTAAATTCTAGTAAACCTTTCTTAACTAATAACATATTTTAAATACAGTTGCTAATATTTAGCAAGCTCTCTTTAAAATTATTTATTAACTAAGCAATATTTCTAAATTACAGCGAACATTTTCTGCAATAAACAGACACTCGCTTAATTCTATAACGTATGCTTGTAATAAGCAAGCCCTGCTAAATTTACGCATGCGTATTATTTTTTCACTTCAAAATCGTAAAACAATTTCAAAACTGAAAATATTTCAGGCTTTTCTTGTTATGTTGTTGAGTTGAGAACGTGCTAAATGCTAAGTAGTGTCTGTTTTGAGTTTTGTGTTTTAATACATATTTAGTTCACATTTTAAAATTAGTTATTGTGGGAAAAGTGAGTATACATAATGTAAGAATTAATTTTGTAATAAATTAAGATTCTTGGCATTTCTTTTTTTTTTATCCAACAGGATTATTATCAATGAAAATTTGCAACATCAACTGTGTTGTAGAAAAACGCCATATGTGTCATCGCCATCTTTCAGTTTTCTTTTTGGTGAGTAGTGCATACTACATATATATATATATATATATATATATATATATATATATATATATATATATATATATATATATATATATATATATATATATATAAGTTAATTTATTTATTATTTAATTTAATAAAAAAAATTAATTTTTAATTTTTTATTTTTTATTTTATATATTTTTTTATTTATTTATTATTGATTTTATTTAACACAATTTTACTTTATTGAATGATTCATTTAATACATTTTTATTATAAAACTTAAACATCTATCTTAAACTAAATTTGGATTACAACTGACTTTATTAATGTAATTAACTGAATACTTGCAACCGCAAGTGGAAGAATGTGCTGAGTTGCGATAATGTTGATTGCAACGTGCGATGGTTGTTATCTTCAGACAGAGGAATATGATCCCTCACATAATCGTGGGAACCTAGTTGCTTGATGTGTTAACTCTTCCCCTCTTAGATTCAAATGTCCCATTTGAACTTTTAGAAAAATGGAGTTTCGTAGAATTTTCTTCTAGGGGGAGCCGTAGCGGCTACCGTTGGTAGATGAGTTGTTGTGTCCTGCTGTTGGATACCATCGTTCTTTATATGTTATTTTGCTTGTTGGTGTTTGCCTTCCTCTAATGCTTCATGATTGATAGAATTGGTGATTCGCAATGTTCTTTTTCTATTTAATAGGGCGGCAATAATGAGTACTGTGATGATAATGCTTATTGAGGATAAGCTGATGCCCATGTATTGATGACGAAATGTTTCTTGTTGGAGGAGTTCGATTGT
Source organism: Tipula helvola (assembly GCA_963556165.1). NCBI lineage: Eukaryota > Metazoa > Arthropoda > Insecta > Diptera > Tipulidae > Tipula > Tipula helvola. The sequence continues at coordinate 222,789,606 of OY744483.1, read as the reverse complement.
TTTTGTGTTATTAATGTTTAAATCTTTCATCAGTTGTATTGATAGTATTTCTCTATATTCATCTTCTTCAGGTGTAGGTTGTAGAATTGCGGGGAGCGCTTGAGTTATTGATTTTTCGTTGGCAATATATTTCAAGTTACCAATGGTCAGACTTGAATTGGAAAATTTTATCAAGTAAGTACCATTCAGCTTCTGCATCTCGTTGTTGATGGAAATTTCTCCGTCGTATTGATTTAGAAGTATAAGACCTTCCGATACTTCCTCAACGTTTGGTATGTGTTGGCTATTGGTTTGGCTGCATTTCGACGGACGACTACTGAGCAAGTTTGGCAGGCATGCGGTGTTACTTATATCTAATACATTTTTTTGATTACAGATTGACAAGGAATTGATTGTTTTACAATCACTAGTAATACCATATACTTTGTTATGGTTTTTTAAAATATGTTCATATTCAATTTCAATGATCTTTTGATTTCTCTTGACTGCTTTTAATAATAACCTATCGTAAAGTTCAATAGTTGTTAAAGGAATGTAGACAATATAAAGGATACATAATTTATTAGTGATAATTTTAATGGTGGCGAAGTCTAAGGCTTCTTCCGGAGTTGCATATGGCAAATTTTCTTTCTCAATTGTTTGTATAGCTAATTTAATTTCAGAATCTGAAAGAATGAGAGAGTTTATCACTCCCGCCTTGGCCCAATGGATGGCGTACTTAATATTAATTATTTCCTCTTTCATTAACCTTAATTTATAGTGTATTTTTAATGCCAATTGATCTGTTAATCTATTTTCTTTATGTATAGCGTTTGTAATTTCATTTGCCATTTTGGTAATATTGTTAATCCTATCGTTATATAATTGATTAATAATGACTTGCTTATTATTATTTTCTAACACATTATTGATTTTGCTTTTAATAATTTCAAAGTCCTCGTGGTCTGGATTCCCGGCGATCCATTTCCAAGTAGTACCTATAATATCCAGTGATGGTTTGTTCTCATGGGGTTTCAGTCCGTCGAGTAACGTTTGCAAAGTGGTGAGCTCGTGATTTAAGTACGAGTATAATGGATGTACTGTCGTGATTTCTTGGTTCAGTATCGTTTGCATTCTATCTATAAAGTTTTGGTGGTTTTCTAACTCTATTACGTGAATCAATTTAAAATTCCCTTCTTGTATTTTACCCTTCCCGCTATTGATCGAGATGATTTGGGAATTCGAATAATCTAGCATTTGTATTTCCGCGAAGATGACGCGTGTCGCGTATCTGTAAGAGGAATAACGTTATGATTTAATATTATTTTTATGCACTACTTTTCCTGATTCAGTTGTTACAGTTGTGTTTCGGTCTTCTTTGACTATTTCTTGTTTATACCTAGCTGTTAATTTTGACCCTAGTCTAATGTTTCGTTTTACGTAAATAAATTGCCCCGGTTGGTATGTTTTGACCGGTTTCCTTTTTTTGTTATGGTACGCTATGTCCTGTTCTTGTTTTTGTATTAATCTTTCTATACTGTTGAGGCGTGCTTGCTCGAACTCTTCTGGGGAAATGTTTGGACTTCGTCCGAAAAATGACTCTACGGGTTTTTTCTTGGTGGTCGAGTGTATCGAGTGATTATACAGGGTGTTCGGCACATGGACCGACACAATTTTTTGGGGGATTGGTTGGGTCATTAGCTAGTTTTCACCCATACGACCCTACGTCCTAAGTGACACGGTAACTGAGATATGAATTTTTTTCGTGTTTTATTTAAATTACCTGAAATCTCGCCTTTAAATCGTCATATTTTTTTTGTTTGTGATTGTAATAGTACGAAATAACTTTTATTGTATTCTGCAATGTATTTTTAGTCTAAATAAATCATTATTTGGTACAAATCGCTTCAAGAAAATAAATTATATGAGGTTCGAAAGGCTTGAAAATGTGTAAATGTATGAAAAATTTCAACTTCTAAATTCAATATAAAAAAAAATGAACATTATTTTGAACATAGGTTTATTTTAAAAAGTTGTCTAGTTTATACCCTTTGCAACGGTATGCTACATATTGGAGAAATTATTTATAGTATGGTCAAAATAAGAGATAGAAGTTGTAGGGTCACGAAAATTCTTTTTATCTTTATTATGTTTTTATTAAATATGAGTTATAATATTTGTTCGAATTGTTCTCCTCTACTCCGTATGCATGCACGACACCTTTTCCTTATTTCAAATGTTGTTGTGCGAAGTCGCATTTCTATTTTCATTATTTCAAATGCAGCTGTAATTCGCTCCATTAAAATTTCTCGTGAGGGCACCTCTGTTGCATAAATCAATTCCTTTGCACGTCCCCAGACGTAAAAATCGATTTGAGCGAAACCGTATTTGAGCTAAGTGATGGTTCGTTGTCGATTACCACCACTTCAGGTACGTTAAAGGAAAATAGGATATCCCTGAGTGATTGTTTAAGATCTTCTATTGCCCTGGATTTGATTGGCCTGCAAATAGCAAATTTTGTCAATTTGTCTATGGCCGTGAGGACTAACTGGTTCTCAATGAAGTAAATATCTACGTGGATAGTGTGTCCCGGATAGTTGGGAATAGGAGTAGGAGTAATTTCTTGTTTATTCGGGTGCCTGTCGTATTTATTTTCTTTACAAGTGGTACACTGTCTTACCAAACATTTTATTTTCTTACTCATCCTTGGAAAATAGTAGTTCTGTATGATTTGTTCCCTATTTTCTTCGGCATTGCGGTGGGCCCGTTTGTGTGTTGTTAGGATTTTATCATCTTGCTCCTCTTCACTTATAATGTCTGCTACCATCTTCCGAGTGTAGCGTATTTTGTAATTTCTAAAATGTATTGGGTATACTTCCTGAATTATTCCCATAATTCTCTATGTGGTGTTTAGGCCATTTATTGTGTTGGGGTTTAAGTATCTTTTAAATATATTTATTATATCGGAGGAGGTGAAATTTGGTTTGGTTATAGTATGTCGTAAGTAATTTGGAAAAGGAGTTTGGATCTGGTATGAGTCTTCGTCGCCTATTTTTAATATCAGTTGGTTTCGGAAAGCATTAACAGGAGTTTCGATTATAGGAATTCGATCGTGTGCGGAACTTTCGTCGCTATGTTGCGTTGAAGTTATCGTATTCGCTTCAGTGGGGATAGTTATTAAACTTATATTGTTCACAGAATCCGATATGTGCTGTTTAAGTGGAATCTTAACATTGGAGTAAATAGTCATAAATCCACTACTTGTATGAATGGTGGCATTGAGTTCTTTCAAACTATCGTTACCGATTATTCCTCCAAAGGATTTGAGACTAGGCAGAATGAAGAATTTTAATTTTTTTTCGGGACCGAACAGGTCAATCATAGCATGATGAGTGATTTTTATGCTACCTGCTATTGAGTTGGCTATAAATGGTTTTTCATTTAGGATGGGATTACGAACGTATTGAGGTTGTATATAATTTTTATTGGACCCTGTATCTATTAAGAACTTAACAATTTTGCCGCTCTTCGCTTGGTGTTCTAAGTAAGGAAGCGAGGAGCTCTTTAATCTAAAAAATTAATAGTATCGTCTACTGATTCGGATGTCTCGTGGTTGTCATAAATTTCTACGGTATTGTCTTCGTTCGGTTCAGGTATGGTTTCTGCGTCAGTATATTCCACGAGAGTTTGTTCATGTTGTGTATCGTATTCTGCTAATTCCTCTTGGTATTGTTGGAATGCTTGATCTTTTGCGAATGGTTCGCAGTGGTGCACCCTTTGTACTTTATTCGGGTGATGAATTTGTTGTGAAGAATTAAATAAAGGTCTTTTCATGGGGTATTGATTATTTTGAGGTCTATTCATGTAATTCACATTTTTTGATTGACCGCTACCGTCTATTGACATTGGTGTTGGTTTTGGTAATGGTTTAGGTGGATACCCTGGTGGGTGATTTGAATATCCAACTTGTGGTCTAAAAGGTTGCTGGGTGAATCCTGGAAATTGTGGGTTCTGATACCCGAATTGGGGTCGGTTGGTTTGGAATATATTTCTTCGTTCGAAAGAATTCTGTGGGTTATGTAGAAGATGTGGGTAGAATGGTTGTGGTCCGTTAGATATTGCGATATGATTTTTACGAAGGAAGGGAGGTGGTGGACCTGGTAGTTTCCGTTGTGCATTTTGGACACTGTTATTAGCATACTGTGCTCGATAGTCCATATTTTGCAGTTTTAAGCATAAGTGTAATGCTTGGGGTAGGTCCGACGGCTCTCTGATACTAAGTAGTCGTGGTAAATCTCCTTTCAACCCCCTAATGAACGTGTCGAGTGCCTTATCTCTATAACTTTCTGTTAAGTTATTTAACGATTCTTGCCCCATTTCCATGCAGGACAGTTTATTTAATATCAAAGATAGGTGTTGATAAACCCTTTGATAAAACTCGGGGATTGTTTGGCTACCTTGTATCAGTGTCATCATTTGGTACTCAAGAGTACCTAAATCTCGCTTATCCGCATAATGCAGGGTTAGACATTTGGCGATTTTTTGCCAATTGAGTGGAGTATTATAAGATTCTAACGCAACGTCGGCTTGGCCTACTATTTTGTTTCTAATTACATTTAAGATACCGTAATACTTCGGGGTACCTTTTAGATGTTCATATATCAGTAAGACCCTGCACTGAAAAAAATCCTACATCAATGTAGACAAAAACTGCATTAATAGTAAGAATAATTCGTTAAAAAGGAACCAATACGACCCTTCGTTAATAGTACGAAAATCATACGTTAACATAGTGAAACACATAAATTTTTTTATTTTAATTTTGACTACTTACGTTGTGGTATTTATGAATTGCTTCATATAAGATACGAAAATTTTTATTATTTTAATGCAATTATTCTTATTATTAACGTAAGAAATTAAATATACCATGAATTTTTTCATAATAATAATGAAATGTTAAATCACATTAACGAATAAATTCATACATATACATAAGTTTAGAAATTCATTCTTGGTATTTACGAAATTATTCGTAAGTGGGAAGAATGGAATATTCAGTGGTTATGAATAATTCACAAATATGATGATTATTTTCATAAATACAATGAAAATAATTCATAAAATGTAGGAATGGGTTCATAATTGGTACACAAAACTACGTAATATTTATATGTATATTGTTAAATATTTGGGTCGTTTGAAGAATAAATTCGTGAAATCTAAGCACCTCAGATGTAAAGAAATAAAAAACTTAAAATTTCATTAAAAAAATATATTTGTATCAAAAATATTGCTCCTATTACATAAAAGTTAACATAAATGCCGAGTTGACCATACATATTTCAATTTGTGATTCCTCCCATTTTGGTATTGATGAGTGGTGAGACGTCTTTATATGTTGAACTGCCTGGGCTCTTCTATAAATTTAATAAATTAAATAACAAACACATGTACGCGTATTTTCTAATTTTTATTACCTGATCTGGTCCAAATCCAAAAACAATTTCAATTCATTGTCTTCTCATGGTCATGGTTGATATTTTTTTGTAAGCAACTATAATAAATTAGAAGTATTAATAATGCAACAAATTTACAGATGATTTATGTAATGAATTTTAGTATTTCCATACGCACAAAAGTAATCGCGGAATTAGAAAATCAACCATCAGACGATGATTTGATTTTATTAAAATAGGAACACGTGCAAAACGAAAACACTTATATAACACTGATATAAATTACCATATTTACCTGATTTATTTCAAAATAGCTGCAAAAATTTCTTATTTTATGCCTAACGAATTTTAAATGTTAAGCGAGTCCTTTCAAGCTGCATGAAATTTGTAAATTATACGAATACAATTTATTTACTTTTGTTCTCCCAAATATGATTCAAGTTTACGCAATTTTCATAAATGCTACGAATAACTTCATCAATTTTAATAATATGAACAAATTCGTACACATTATGTAATGATGAAATTTAATCTTTTTGCACAAATAACATATAAACGCAACAGAATCTTAATCAATATAACGAATTTCTTCGTATTATTAACTCCAGGAATTTATTCATATTTACGAAAAAATACGTGAAATTTATAATTCAATTGTATTATTTATGAATAATTTCATCACAATTAAATTGAGATAAAGAAAAGAACGCTGAAATGTTAATTATAATGTTGAAAAATTATCTATACCTGGGGTTTATTTAGGTTAGGCTTTTATTTATTTAGGAAATGGGAAATCATTACCATTTAGATAAATAACACAAATTTGGTGTACGACGATGAAAAATCATAATTAGAGATGGAAAAGACCGAAGAAAAATTCTTTACAGCTGTCCTAAAAGTGGGATTGCTTCAAACATACAAAGTCGACACACATAAATAACATTTAAAATTTGAATAATAATATTCATGTATTATAGGGCTAAATTCGTTAATATGATAAACAATACGGTTTTAAAACATATTTTCGTAAATAGTTTTATTCATAAATAGTACGAATTGTTCATAAATGTACTTTTTTAATAAAATCTTGCAAGTTACACTAATACACATACAAAAAGTGAATGTATTACACGTTTAACACAATAAGCTAAACCATTTTTTAGTTTATGAACTAAGATTCGTACTATTAACGCACAAATGTTTATAATTTTTTTGTAAATTTTGTTTCTTTACGTAAATATAACAATTTTTACATTAATAGTACGATTTGTAGTTAACGAACGCCATTCGTAAATATAATGCACCAAATTTTTTTCAGTGTGTCTACGCTTTTTTTCCAGGAACTAAATTCTCCTGGTTGGCCTGAGAACTCTCTTATACACTTTACGATGTCGCAAATTTTATCTAAATCTGTGAGGTTCGCTCTGTATTGGTCGTCTATAGTTTGGTCCGTTTCATTCTTTTGGTTATTAATCTTTTGGTTTTGGTCGATTACTATTGCTGTTATGATATCCGTTAATTGTTCAAGATCGAATGGTTTAGGATTTCTAGAGTCTGTAGATAAGCTAGCATTTGCAGCTTGAAGTTTTGGCTCGTTAGGCATTTTTGTAACGAGAAAGGGATTTAACTAATAATTTCGATTTTTCACTTTGGGCACTAAAATGTGTGATTGACTGGGCTAGATTCCTAATATCAACTATTGCCTTTACAGATATAGGTTTGAATATGGAAAAATTTATACTATGATTTTATTATATTTAAATTATGTCAAGTTTGGTTATCGAAAGAGAAAAAAAGTTTCTTAACAAAAATTTTCTTTAGATAAAAATTTTGTCTTAATTTTACTCTACTTTTGATATATTTCGTTTAATTTTCTCTAAATTGAAATTGATTTTTACTTGATTTCACTGATAAATTCTCTAAATTCGATTTCTTGTATCTTAATTTTTATAAAATTTTCTTTAGCTTAAAATTAAATATTGAAAATCTTGATTTTACTTAAATTGAATTGACTCTCTAAATTGAAATTGATTTTCACTTGATTTCACTGATAAATTCTTTAAATTCGATTTCTTGTATTTTAATTTCTATAAAATTTTCTTTGGCTTAAAATTAAATATTGGAAACCTTGATTTTACTTTTACTTTACTTTTAGTACATCTCGTTTAATTTTCTTTAGATTAAAATTGATTCTTACTTGATTTCATTTCATTTATAAGACTATAAAAATTGACTCTTAATTTTTCACTTGTTTTACATATAATAGAATTTCCTTAGATTAAAATTGATTCTTACTTGATTTCATTTCATTTATAAGATTATAAAAATTGACTTTTAATTTTTCACTTGCTTTGCATATAATAGAATTTCTTTAGATTAAAATTGGAATAACTTACAAAATTATAAACAAATGTATGGTTAACATTTGGAGTTGTAATCTCGTTGCCCCTTGCTCAGATGTCGTCGTTAAAGATGATTGGGCCGCTGTTGAATGGTTTATGGCTTGGTGTCCGTGGTCCTGTTTCAACTCCCTTTTTTTCCTGGGTAGAAATACTTGGGCGCTTCGTTTCCCAATTCTAACACTTTAACTTGTTGTAGTAATTTTGGTTAATTACTCTTCACTGATGTGGCATAGGTAACCACAAAGCCTTACACTGTTCACTTTTGATTATTATGATCCCCTTGTTGAGTTCACTTTTAATTATTATGATCCCCTTGTTGAGTTCACTTTTGATTATTATGATCCCCTTGTTGAGGTTAGTGGGCACTTTTTGGTTCAGTTAAATTCGTTAGTTACTACTTAGTTATTTTTTATTTATTGACACTGCGCAAGGGTCCCTGTTTCGGCGCCAGTTAATTTATTTATTATTTAATTTAATAAAAAAAATTAATTTTTAATTTTTTATTTTATATATTTTTTTATTTATTTATTATTGATTTTATTTAACACAATTTTACTTTATTGAATGATTCATTTAATACATTTTTATTATAAAACTTAAACATCTATCTTAAACTAAATTTGGATTACAACTGACTTTATTAATGTAATTAACTGAATACTTGCAACCGCAAGTGGAAGAATGTGCCGAGTTGCGATAATGTTGAGTGCAACGTGCGATGGTTGTTATCTTCAGACAGAGGAATATGATCCCTCACATAAACGTGGGAACCTAGTTGCTTGATGTGTTAACTTATATATATATATATATATATATATATATATATATATATATATATATATATATATATATATGTATATATATATATAATATTTATTTTCAAGACCTATTTATTTAAATTTTATATTAGCTATGTTTTTTAAGGCATTTTCGAGTCCGTGATAATTATGTTCTGCCTTATAAGGCGCCTTAAATGGGCAAAAGTGAAATATGTATGTGATGAAATATAACAAAAATTTGCTATATGAAGTTAAATGGATTTAGTGGGTGTTTCCGAAAAGTGATTTTAAATTCCCATTTTATGAAATGTGCATTTTTGAGATAAATTATGTTTTACTAAAATCGTAAAATTATTCAAATTTGGACCACTCCATATTAATATATCGATAAATATGATTGCTTAAATTATAAATTGATATCAGACAACATGTATTAAAAATGGACTCAAAAACTACATCGCATGCTGCTTTTGAAATATTTATTCGCTAAATGTGCATTTTGCATTTCGGACGCACCCAGTGTTTAATTAATTTAAGTTTTATTTGTTAAAATTGTAATGATTAATATTTAATTATTCCAATATGTAGCTTAAAGTGTGATTTTTTATATTTGATTGATTTGGAACAGTTTTGTCATTTTAAATACCAGAAATTTGTACTTAAAAATTGCACAAATTTGAAATAAACTAGTGACACTAAAAACATAAATATTTTTAAAATATTAACTGTTAGCTTGTATTTATAAGTTGAAGCGTTACATGTTCCAATTTGTATAGCCCCAAAATTGTTTAGTAACCCACTTACAAATTTATAGTGAACTTAACTTTAAATTTCTGCAATTTTCTAGCATTTAAAACGATCAAACTGTTCCAATTCAATAAAATATAAAAACACATTTTAAACCATATATTGGAATAATTAAATATTGATTTTAAATCATTACAATTTTCGCAAATAAAATTTTTAATTAAATTGACACTATTTCCACATAACTTTATATAGCAAATTTTTGTTGGAGTAATTTAAGTTTATGGGCATGAAAATCAGGTACATACCATATATCGCGTATTTCTGATTTTTTTTAAAGAATCGTATATCTGTACTTTTTTGGAGGTGGAAGCCAAGAATTCCGGAAAATTACCACATTTCAGGAATGTTTTCAAAAAAAATACTTTTATTTTTGAAAAAAATTGAGAACGTTGCATTTCTATAAGTTTTAAAAGATGCAAGCTAATAATCTCAAAGAAGTTGCTACAATTTCCAGGAAAATTTCAAGTTTTTCAAACAATATATAATAATAATAATTGCTTTGTCAACCTTGCAGACTCAGATCAAAAAGTTTGTAGCGCTATTTTCGCTTTTAAACATAACAATTTTTTTAATGTAACTTTAATTCGTTGTATACCTTAGAGAGTGGCGGCTATCGCCCCACCCACCGCTTTTCCAGAATTTATACAACTTCCTACTTCACTTCTTATTTATAATTTTACACTAAGTAAAAGAAATTGAAAAAAGAAAAAAATTCGGAAATTTTCCCAGAAAACTTTTAAAATTTCTCCAGGAAAATTGCTTGAACCTTCGAAAAATAATTGATAAGCAATCCTAACATCAAAACCTATGAAAAAATTGCATATTTTTAGGTATTTTAAATAAACTCGTAATATAAAAGTGTTTAGGTTTTAATTTTTTCCCCCGAGTCGAATTCCATTTTTTACCATATTAATTCCTACGACCTTAATTCGTTGTCCCAATTAAGCATCTGTCCTGAATTATATTTTATTTACATGAATTTCCTTTTATTTTTTTCGGTATATTTTCTAATTTAACTCTGATTGTAATAAGCAGACCCAACGGTAACACTTTTTTGCTTAGCTCCTTTCTATGGTTTGGTGTATCATTCATACTGGCCTTTTAGTTATTTCTATATTTGCGTAGGGTGTTTTCTTGGCGTTTCATGTTTTGTCGACCCAGTATGATTGATAACCTTGTGTATGATCTAGTTTTAATTATATGCTAAAAACGATAATAATACAGAATGATGGCTCCTCGCATGTGGTCAGGGAGAGGCCATTTTAGTGCGACATATTATTATGGTATTATTTAAAAACGAATTTTTGGTTTCAGTAATATGATCTAGTTTTGGTTTATTTTCTAGATTATTATTTTAATTTTATAAGTACTCAAAGTGTTTTACTAAAATAAATTAATTACCATATTTTCTCTCTCTATTTTCAGACATTACTAAATATTTTATTATAATTTTATATATTTTATTACATCTTAATATTAGTTTAAATTAATTATTATTTTATATAAATTGAATTTTAATTAAAAACGAAATATATTGTTTAAAAAATAAATATTATGTATTTTTATTACATACTATACAATTCACATGCACAAAATACTCATTTCCCAAAAATAAATTTTCCTTAGTATTCGACATCTCAATCTGCAGTTAAAATTAATTTTTATAAAATTTAATACGTCTTAGTCCACAATCCACATCCCAATTTCTATGCAATAATAGAAAATTCTTATCAAAAGCAAATTATCGTATTTCTTAATTCACTTAACATTGAATTAGGATATAATTTGCTTTTGATAATAATTTTCTATTAAATTTAAATCGGGATACTTGGTTTATTTGAGAAAAGGTAATGTTTATTTGATATCATTTTTGCTTGAATATAGAATATGAATTAACTATATTCAAGCAAAAATGACATCAAATAAATCCTATTTTTCTCAATTTAATACAGCTTCATCTAAAATCAAATTTTAATTTTATTTGAATTAAGAAATAATTTGCTTTTGCTAAGAAATTTCTATTAAATTCAAATCAGGATACTTGCTTTATTTGAGAAAGGGCAAGATTAATTTTACATCATTTTTGCTTGAATATAGATAATCCATATTCTATATTCAAGCAAGAATGTATCAAATGAATCTTACCCTTTCTGAAATAAAGCAAGTATTCCTATTTAAATTTAATAAAAATTTCTTAGCAAAAGCAAATTATTTCTTAATTTAAATAAAATTAAAATTTGATTTTAGATGAAGACGTATTAAATTTAATCGAAATTGTACTTTGCTTAAGCAAGAGCGACTTGCTTGACATAAACATGAATTTAGCAAAATAATTTGAGATTTAAGAAATGATATTTTCTATTGAATCTATAATGAGTTTCTTAAAAGAAGAAAAACCAAAATTTATTATATTATTCGACTCATTTTTCCATTTAAACAAGGGGCTTGATTAGCTGAAAATCAAGGGGTAAAAAAGATTATATATAGCAAGTTTTGTTTAATAATAGCAATCTTTTTTTTCTGTGTATAACCTCAAAATAATTTTTAATCCGCAAGGGCGTAAATTTGCTTCTTACTTGGGCTAACATTCCCGTGTTTAAGGCACTTTCAACCACATTTGAAACCGAATCCATACATATTGTATTATTGTCACATTCACTAAATTTTAAGAAACATATACAATCACTTTTTGTTAAAATTCATGTTGAACTACACTTTAATAAAACAAAACAAATGAAATTTGACATAAGTCTAATCAGTTGCATTCAGGTCACAACTATGATGGCAACGTGTATCATTAAAATATATACACAACATGTTGGCGGACCTGAAAGCGCCCATTGATTAAAAACCAGTGTTTAAATTCAATTTTTCGTTCCCTTCTTTAATCTTTTTTACTCTCTTTGTGAAAGGAAACAAAAAATATTTTTGTTTGTTTCTTTCCCCGGGTACGAAATCGAACAAAGTAAAATATCTATCCTCATATAAAACACAAAGGATAGGAGAGGAGAGACATTTTTGTTGGATGTCGTTCCAGAGGAAAGAAACAAAACAAAATATGTTTTCTTTCCTTTCGCAAGAAGAGAGTAAAGAAAGGAACGAAATTTGAATTTAAACACTGTTAAAAACTCATTTTCCATATACGTTTTTCTGCATTTATATTCGAAACAAGGCCGATATTTACGAAGATTATAATACCACCGCCATTTCTATGTTAGTGTGTTATGTGAAAAGTTTTATAATTTTCCAAGTTTATGAAATCGGTCTGATCATTGTAAAAAAAATTCGTAATACATTTCCGGTTGCTTATTGTCAGATGTTTTATTTAAGTTACGTTCACTACCTGACCTCTATATTTATCAGCGGGACATATTGGTCGATTACCATTTGCAATAAATGCCAAAGTCAGGCCTGAATCGTCTGCTGGGTATTTGTAGCGAAAAAAATATTTTTTAAGTTGTGAATTTGTGAAACTTTTATGTTGTGCGAAGTTTATACATATAAACATAGCTCTACATATCCGTGCACCATTTGTAAATGTATAATTCAGTTATGAAAATTGAAAAAAAAACTAAAAACATAGAAGGAAGGAAATTGAAATGGATGAATGGTCACACCAGATGGATTCGAGTATGATATACGTTCTCATATCAAGCAAAAAATACTATCATTATCTCTGTATTATCTGTATTCAAAATAATTTTGTAACCATATATTGTTATTTTTTAAAATTATATAGCTATATGTATCATTAAAAATATTTGAATATTTTTAAGCAACACAAAAAATATGGGAGTATAATAAAAGGATTATCTTTAATCTTTGACAATACCTAAAACATACTCATATTCCTCGTTTTGTGAAAATATGAAATCATTATTTTTATGATTTATGCATATTCAACTGTTTTCCACTTGTATATCCTCCATTATTATGTTGTGTTTATGGGTATGTAACTACTAAATTCTAAATAATAATAATAACAATACAACAATAATAACAATAAAAATAATCTTCTTGAAGTGATTCGGTATTTCTTAAATTATGGATATACTTAAATTGGCGTTAACGTGAAATTTTATATGTTTTCCAATAAGCGACGATATCGGATCCAAAAAAAAAACAAACAATGTAAAAGCCGGCTCGTCGTTGCTTCTTTCTTTTGGTGTGTAACTAATTTATGGACCATAATATATAGATGAACCAAGTACTATAATAATAATAATAGTAATCATTACAATAATAATAACAATAAACAGAAATAAATGGAAAAATAAAATTTAATTGAACGGTTTTTATTGGAATTTTGAGGAAAACTTACCTAAGCGAGCACCAAATTCGGAATAAGAAAAGAAAAAACTAACGTAAAAGAGTGATACAGCGAATTTATGTGTATCGAGTATCGACCATACTAATAAGAAACTTATGTGGTTTTTCAGTTGAAACAAAAAAAAAATACTCCATTTGTCGTAAATAGTTTATTAGTTTTTAAATATTTTATTGTTTTTAAAATGTATCTTTCCTGCATTTAAATTCATTTCGATCACATATAATGAAATCATCGCTCTGAAAAATTTGACCGAGCGACAAGACAGCTGCTGTTACTTGCTTTTCGCTCGGAGACTTTTTATATGTCGATTGGAAAACTAAAATAAAGTTTGGTTGGTGGCTGGGTTCGTTAAATTTTAGCTATCATTTAAAAAAATTTAATTAAAAAGGGCGAAATTTTTCGTATAAACTTTAAAAAAATGTTACACAAATTTTTACTACAGGAAGTAAAATCTTGTTTGGTAAAATTTTTTAACATTTTGATTAATTATTAATAAATAAATTTAAACGGGAATATTTAAACATTAAATTAAAAACTTAATAATTGAGTAATTATAATTGATTGTTTGATTGATTGAGAGACGGAGCCTCAGGCAAGTTTCTCGGAACGCGTCGGGTACACTTTACATCCTTGTACATATGTACATATAACAAAACCAAAATAATAAATGAATAACATTAAATTGTTCTATTTAATGTTGTTCATTTATTACTAATATACTTGTCAAATTGTCTTTTAAATAAAAAATTGCGTCTCTGTATCTCTAAGTAACTCCTAAAATTATTAAAAAATCCAACAAACATGCACTCCCAATCCGCGAAAGCTTTTCAATTTTTTTTTAAACCGGTAAAATTTTTAACGGTTTTTTCTGTGAAATCAAAGAGTGCCATATGGTTACGTATTTTAAGAACCAAATTTGGTGTTTTGAGAGAGAGACCCTTTAGCTTTCGTTTTAGATTTAAAATAAATGTATCAATCAAAAATGCGTCATTAGAATAGGTTCACGTAAAAACCAACAAATAAAACAGCGTTTATGTTTTGGGAAAAAATTATTTTTATTATTTAGTATTGAGTACCTCCATTATTTGGAAAAATCCTATTTGGCATTGAATAGTATAAAGATTTTATGTAAGTAATTTAATGATAGTTCCCTTCAGGCATCTTTATAGCCGCGATGAGCGACTCCTGGTCTTCATATTGCCTTTCAACCTTTCTTGTCATCCATCCCCACACAATTTCAATAATTTCAATTATCATTTCAAATTTGTATTTCATCGTCTTTCTTCACCAACTTTTCCCGGCAGCTTTGGCAATTTTTTTTTTTTTAAATACAGTAGCCTGTATAGTATACTAACGCATTTTACCAGAGCCTTCTAGAGTATAGAGCCATAATCATTATGACGTATTTTTTAGAAGCTTTTTTAGTGGTATAACTTTTCACTAATTTTCATAGGAATCCATAGTAAAAATGGTGTTTTTAGCTTCAAGTTTTTCATTGAAAAAAGCAAAAATGTTAAAAAAAATTTATACAAAAGTGTTCTACATACCTTTAGCAGCAACATACATGCAGTGTTTATTGGTATTAAGTAAGTATTAATTGCAGAAATATTAAAATTAAATTATTTCTAAAATATATTTTTCGAACTTTCATTTTGAAAAATACATCAAAGTTGGCTCTGACGAATTAAAATAATACTTGCTACATTTATCTTTAGTTTTACTAGTGTACGTTAGATGTCTCAGATTTATACAGAAAAATACGAAAAAAAATTGTTTAATCACAAAATTATCACACGTTCTTAATATTTTGAGAATTTGTTTTGCTTTTCCTACAATTTTTGAACTTAAAATTTTCCCAGGTGGCAATTTTTGGTACGATTTTTAAAAAATGTGTACTGCCATCTATGTGATGTATATTGACTTAATGCACACAATTTGTAGTAAGCTTTTCTTTTTTATTTGACCAGAATGCTGTTGTTATGAACTTTTTTTTATATTTTGGTTTAAATAAATCAATTATTACAAGAAAATGAAAACGATTTACTAAAACGAGATTTATATATGTTGAAATTCAAACATTTATGAAAATATTTCAGAAATCATAATTAAGAATTTGCAACGTTTTCATTTACAAATTTGTCTTAGGAAAAAAGTGAATTCCCATATGTTTTATGTGTTTTACTATGGAAATTTTGGTTTTTTCGTCGTTTCTAATTCCCTTATAAAAGCTTCGTTTTTTAGATTATGGCTTGTATAATCCAAGTTGCTTTGATTTTACTTTAAAACATGGATATCTGTCTTCTCAATGATATTATCAAGTGGTAAATTATTGGTACTGTTGGCATACTCTTTAGACTTTAGACTCATTTCAAATTCCGTTTTAAAGCTATTCCAGTCCAAATCAATAGCTTGCGATTCGTCTGACAAGCAATTTTTAAATGGAGAATTTAAAGTAATTTTTCTCACTATGATGTTGGCAAAATGCACACCAATTTCATGACTAGATGGCATGTAACTAAATCCACTTTTCCCACGAAGAATTGAAAAAAAAATTTCCAAACAATCTTGGTTGGTTCGCCCTGTTAATATGTATTCCACGTCGAACTTTTCCTTCAAAATATCAGCTAGTAAAATGTTAGCTTTTATGCTGATTTTAGACCTCTGAGAAACTTAAAATAATTTTCGTTCTTTGAAAGAATGGTTACTTTATCTAAGAATGCTAAGCTGTCTTCAAGAAATGGGTAGACATTATTACCAATCTTGAGTGGTCGTTCATAAGGAGCTGAAGATTTGAAATGTCGGCAATTTAAACAATCGAACAGATCATTAAATCTTTGCACCATTTGAGCGGTTGGTATAGCGTTGTTCAGAAATTCACCAAACGTTTCCGGTTTAACTTTCAATGTTGTCCTAATTGCACTGGCTACTGTACTGCTCAATATTTGACCTGCCAAACTGACATTCATTTTCTGAAACGTATTTGGTTCGAAATGGTGGATGGTAAGTTTTGGCATCAGTTTAACATTTTGTTTTGTGTTAAATTCGAATATTTTTCGAATAACATTAACATCGGCCACTCCAAAATCCAAATGTTGAAATTTATTTTTTAAAATGGCGGTTCTAACCTATTTAATTAGATGCGGAGGATCGAACTGCGCCAGAATTTGTGTATCGTTAACAAAAAAATATGGTGCTTCTGGAGTCACTCCAAGTGGCGATGTTATAGTAGCTGCTTGATCGCACGTTACAAAAGCTTTATATTTTCTTTTATTAAATTTGATAAATATAAAGATCAGCAGATTTGTTAATTAAAATATAGCTGAGAACATATTTCCAGTCATCCACCAGTCTGCGCAGCATAAAAAACAAAACTGACGTTGCCAACTCATTTTTTCTTTCACGGCCATCGTCACAAAACCCTTCAACGCGATCAAAAAATATATTTACAAGTTGGGCCTTTCTTTATGCACATTTCGTCAAAAGATAATACACAAATTTTTGATTTTGATGTCATATTTTGTAATACTTTCTCTAGTTGAGTTAACAAACTTCATTTGTTCCTGGTGGAACATCTCATTTATTTGTATATAGATGAGGTAGATGGTAATTTTAAATTCAATTGGTCCCTCAAATACTTGTACGTTGAAGCCGATTTATAAAATAATGACTGAGCAAATGCTTTGTCGCTCTCATTATAGTAAAAATCTTCTTTTACAAGAAGTTTACAAACACTTTTCGTGGTTTCATTTACTTTTAAATTATCAATGTGATCATCAATTTTTTTAAATTTATTATGTTTAAGTTTCATTCTACTTAAGCAAAGCTTGAGATTCTTGTAGGAGGCTTTCAATAAATTATAGTCTCGTTGAGTTTTTTCAATTTCTTCTTATATAATTGAGTTGCTCTTACACTTTTAGCACATTTCAGGCAAATATATGAATTTTCTTTCGGAGTCTCACAGTGGAGACAATATTGATTTTATCAATAAATTTCAAAAATTGTATTTCTTCGTCAGTTTGGTCAGCTTGGGTACCGATTGTTTCCAAAACTAGCGATTGTGATTGAACCAATGAATGTCCTGTTCCAGATCGAAGTTATCCAAATTATTAGATGAGAAATGTTCTTCATCAATATTAGACCTTTGAACTATATGTATGTAGAATTGGCACAGCATTTTTCGTTAAACGATTTTTTCATGTAACATTTTCCTTCAAAAAGTGCCTTTGATACACGAAATTTTTCTTATTAATAATTTCATTTGGCAAAAGTCCGATAGAACTTATCCATTTTTTCGCTTTTTCTTTGTCTTTTGGTAATATGTATAAAAAATTTTAAATCCGATTTCCTTGAGCTAATTTTGCAATTTAGAACAATACAGGTGACGTGTTGCTTCCTAGTATCCAACTGTCGTTTTCCTTCTAATTTTTTTTAAGAAAATGAATACATAATACATATTAGTGAATTAAAGCACACTCAAGTTTTTTTAAAAACATTTTTGAAAGATCTGGAGGATTATTTATGAATTCGATTCAAACGCGTTCGAATCTTCAAAGTTGTAACGACTTCCGGTTTAGTCGTTCCACCTTACTTAAGGGAACGCCAGAGATGGGTGTTACTATCCTGAACACACATACTTCTGTTTTCGGGTTTTGTAGTAATTGGTTTATGTTTTTTTTTTTTCCTTGATGGGAGGCAAATGAACGAGGAGAGAAAGAAGTGGAAATAAAAGAAAATTGATAATTGGTTTTGGTAAGCGACGCGTCGGTCGGATAAAAAGATTTTTGGTTTGAAATCGGGAGTTAAGCTGTGGTACTTGGACAGTGAAGACCTGTTCTTTTAATAATTTTTGTTGAAATTACATTTTTTTTATTTTATATATATATATATATATATATATACAAAGATAATGGTCAAAGTTTTTTTTTGTTTCTTGACCGGTGAAATATTATTATATCTTTTATTTTTGGTATAGTACCGAGTTAGTGAAAAAATTGTGACTCAAACTAAGAAAAGATCTAAGGAAATTGAAAAAAAAAATTGTCTTGAGATCATAATTCATTTCTTATATTTAATATTGTGCTGAAAATTTCATTGTTGTATTATATCTACATATCTATAAATTCTGGAAAGTATAATCATACGAGAGTGTAATAAAAATTTAAATCGTTAACAAATTAAATAAAAACTGTTAAAAACGTGAAGTGGCCTGTTTTTATTTACGATTTTGGTGGCTATTGTTTATTTTCCTGTTGGAATTTTATAAACATCATCCATGTGCTTATTTGTCATTGCTGAAGGCTGTTTATTTAAAGTGCAAACAAAAATTATGTTGGAGATTTGCTAATTAATTCATTATTGTATAATTGAATTTATGAGCATATATTGTAATTCGAATTTTGGATCCCGAATTGATTGGTACATATTAACAAGGAGTAAAATCTCACAGTTTCATAATTTCCACATTATTGAGATTAAGTATATTATGTACTATCCAACTATTTTGGGAGATTGATTATCTGCGTGGTGCTGCTTTATTTTAAAATATCGGTCAGAGATTAACATTTTGATGATTCCGTTAGAAGCTGCCGGGGAGTGGAGATAATTCAATTTATTGTTACGCATTGATGACATCATGTTCCTAAAATCAAACTGTTCGTTTTTATTTTTATATTTTTTTTTATAATCTATATATTTATTATCTTTATTATTATTTTCATTCATTAATTAAGTTCATTCATTTTTGATTTTATATTATTAAATATGTATAATATACATATTTCCTTTTGTATTAGATTCATTAATTCATTAATTTAATTCATTTGAGTTTTCTTATATTTCAAATGGAAATTCTAAGTTAATTTTTTTTTCCTTTTGCTTGATAATATTTGTAAGTGATCTTAGAAAAGTTTTTTTTTGAATTTTCTTATAATTTTTTTTTTTTTTGTTGTCGATCATTTAGACATTTCATTTTGGGTCTATACGAATATTCAATTACGTGAATTTTTTTTTTTGTTGTATTTCTATATTGTTATATACATATATATATTATTTTTTTTTTCCTTAGCCATTAACCAATTTATTTCAGATTTCACTCATTGTTCATTTCCTTCCATCATTTATTTTATTTTGTTTTACGGTGGGAGGGAAAATACGTTCATTATTTTGTTTACTATTTCTTTATACAATTTTTGTTTTGTTTCTCTTCTTATAATTTTTTTTTTATTTTCTTAACTTTGACAAAATGCAAAGCTAAAGAAATATCGAATTGGGGGGATTGCTGAATCAGGGGTGATATTTTAAGGGCACAATGTTGATCGTGTCATTACAAAACTATGTATCTGTTTCATTCATTTAATTTTTTTTTCCGTTTCTTATCTTAATCATTTTAGTCATACGCGGCTATACCAGCTCTGATCAAGCTTTGAATAACCCCACCCCACTACCTGAGCCTTAGCCAGCTATTCATGCCGCGATTCAAAATACTAATCAGAGATTTCTTTAACGACATTCTAGTGCAGCTTGGAGTTAAAATGGTCGGTATCACTTCTGATGAACATTTGTGATATCGCCAAACCCAAGCGCACTGGAGTGTCGTTACAGTGGCGCCCAAACGTAAACATAAACTTTATGGCTTTAATTTTTTTTTCTCTTAGTTTTTTTTTGCTTCATTTTACCTATTCTTGGAACGAGAATAGCTACAATCTTCCATCATTTCCACCGTGCGGTGTTGATTGTGATTGGGGATTGTATTCTTCTCGCTTCAAGTATAAAGTTCACATTTCATATTTTTTTTTTTTTTTCCTTTTAACGTATTTTCCGATTTATTTTATTTAAACTTATTTACTTTTCAATTTGTGTTCATTTTATTTTTTTTAAATTTCAGTCGAGCTTAAGGCCCGTTGTACATTTCAGCTAAGCTAAGCTAAACGATTTGAGCTATGTTCATAGCTCTGTTTGTAAATAAAGGGTTTTAATGAATCGTTGCACACATGAGCTAAGCTAAGCAAACTATGTTGTACTGTTTTCAGCTATGAAAATAAACATAGCTCGAGTTGTCTTCGCCTTACAATTTTCAGCTATGTTTCTCACATATACAATGACATTTTCCTATACTTTATTTTTGACGCACATACAATGTTATTTAAATTTCATTCTGTCAAAATATTCTATACGAAAGGAAGACATTTTAAATATATAATAATAAAGCAAAAATTTCTTAAACATATTTATCATATAGATAATAAAGTTTATTTTCTATAATTTTTTCTAATTCATCTGCAGACATTATTATGTCGTATTTTCGATGGACAGAATTAATTTGAAGTAACCTAATGGGTGCGTCACAAATAAAATATAGGAGTATAAGGATGTGTGAACCAATTTATTAGCTCAAATGTGCGGATGTCGAGCTAGCGAACTAAACTAAGCTAAACTAAGATATGTTTTATAGCTTAGCTTAGCTGAAATGTACAACGGGCCTAATGCTTGCAGTCGTAGTTATTTCCGGCAATTCTGACCGTTTGATTACACACGAATGCTTACGTTCAAGTCTTTTCATTTTGTTTTTTTGCACCAGTGAAGTTACTATGATTACCTTTTCCACGTATTGGTGTAGATATCGGTTCATGGTATTGGCTTCATTGGGTTTTCTATTTTTATTTTAGTGTACCGTCTGAATTATATTGAGCATTTCTAGGTTCGGGATATTGTTACATGGATCTACCTCTGTTCCCGCGATTCTGCGTTGACTGCAGTCGTAGTTCTGTGCTCAATTGTCTTGAGATAGCATATGAGCTCAATGTATTTAATCAAATTTTTTTTTCTATTCTCCGGATTTTGATGTTGTGATTCCCACTGCTTCCATTTTGGATAATGTAGATTTCAGTTGGTGATATCAGATCAATTATTTTGAGTTTAGTACTATTAATACAGTTAATTTCAAAAGCAATATTTTTTTTTTGGTTTTTCCGTTTCATCCCATGTTCGGTATTTGACACAGTTTAGATCAGTTTTCTTAATATTTTATATTTGTGCTTAGAATATCGCCCTGGGTTCAGCATCAACCTTATTCTTGTTTAGATTATTTTGATTTATTTTCGTTTGATAGTTTCAAATTTCTTATTATTTTCTTTTATTATTTTTTTTTTTGGTATTATTTTTGGTTTTGGTTTATTAGCATTAGTACCTATCGTTATTTGAATTATACCTAATATTTTTCTATTTGTATATTACCTTATATTATCTTAATTTTTTTTTTTTGGTGAGCTTGGTTCATTATTATTATAATATTTTCTATTTGTGATTTAATTTTAATAATTCGGAGAAATGGATTTTCAGTTATTGCTTCCAGATGAGTTAGAAGTCGAATGTAGGGTCCGTAATTTGAAAGGGAATCCCGCTGACGTTATAATCCAGCTTGGAAACGCTATGAAACTTGAAGAGGGAATGCCTTCATTACGCCCTTACAAAATGCATGCCGCTGGTCGTAAAAAACCACAGCATGAAATAAAAAAATGTTCCACCAAATTATCCGAACTCAAACTTCAGTTGGAAACTTTGGATCCACTAGGAATTGATAATCAGGTGTTACGTCGCATAGAAACCCGGTTGATTCATTTGATCGATCGATTGAATCGAGCGCAATTATCCCCGACCTATGGACACAAAACTAAAGAATTGATTAATACAGCTCAAACATTACTTTTAAAAGTTCAATCTGTTATGCAAGATGAGACTAATATTGATCAAACTTTGAGTGAAATTAAAGATTTGCAATTAGAACAACCAGAACAACTTTCCGAATCTGATCTTGACGTTGAACCACCCATTTTTGTTTATTCCGCTGCGGCAAAGCTTAAAGGTTATCATGATGCCAATAGTACTCCAATTCAACGGCCTGAACAATCCGTTACAAATTTCGAAAACCTAGAAGGTCAAAATTTGGGAAATCCTCCTAATATTCAACCTACTAGTATAAATGTGCAAAACCAGATAGCGAGTATTGAACCTCCAGATGGTACTCCGCAATCCACTAAATTACGTAAATACATGTCGGATACTCGAACGCTAGCTAGATCCGGAATTTCTTACGATGGTTCTCCTACCGCAGTTCCGATAGATTTATTTATTTTTCAATTAGAAACATTAGCTGAATCTCTCAATTTATCAGATGAACTACTCTTTACCGAAATATGTTTTGTTTTAAAGGGTAATGCATTACGTTATTATTGGACGTATAGACGAGCTAGTCCAAGAGCAACGTGGTCTCAGTTCAAAACCGATTTGATTGAGAGGTTTAAAGACCGAAGGACTGAATTTGAACTTCGTCGATTAGTCGAATCTCGTAAACAACACAATCGAGAATCGTTTCTAAATTTTTATAATGATGTGTGGAGTCTTACGTTGCAATGTAAGAAAACATATTCCGAAGAAGATTTACTTGATGTGTTACGATTAAATATGCATCCTGCTTTGCAATTGCACTTGACTGATAAATCGTTTGAAAGTGTGCAGGATTTAATTAAAAGCGCAACAGCTTGGGAAACTACATGGGCACGATTAGGTGTCAATCCTGATGTTTATGTTCCTGGTAAACGATCAGTTCAAGAACTTAATGTATCTAACGTAAATTATGATAATTCAACGATTTCGCATCAAGGTAACAAATCCTCATTAACCATAACTAATATACCTCAAAATGACACTTATCAGCAAGATGTCGCACAGGTAAATCAGGTCAATTACAGTACCAATCCATCCACGTCGAGAGGTTTAAATCAAAATAAAATCTGTTTCAATTGTAATGACATAGGTCATTCTTTTCAATATTGTCCATTACAGCGTAACCGATTTTGTTACAAATGTGGTTCTAAAGGTGTTACTGTTTCTGGATGTCCTAACTGTTCGGGAAACGTTTCACGGGACCAGATGCATACTGGGAATTTGAGTACCCCGAAAGTTTTATTGAAGGCCCAGAAAACCGACAGTGCCAGCAACACAGATTCCGAATTGAACCAAATGAAATCGAACAATGGGAAGTCGAATCCGTAGATTCTGACGACTCTTTTCATTCAAAAAATTCCTTAGGGTTCTCCTATCTCAACCAACACAATCCTTCATTATTTTCACCATTAGTCAATAGTATTTCAAATTTTACAAGTCATCCAGTCTATAGTAATAATTTAACCATAACTAATTCAGTCGCAACTCAAACCGATTTTGTACCTAATTCCAAAAGTGAAGTTTTGATAAATTCCAATAACACCTCTAACTCCAAAAAATTTTATAAATCCAGCAAACGATTCATTTCTCCGAAACGAAAAGAACGCACCCGCCATTATTGGAGCAAAATTCGAAGGCTTCGTTCCAACATTTTAGCTTCCATTATTACCAACGGTTCCACGGATAAACGGCCATATGCAAATGTTTTAATCGAAGGTCAACCGTATCAAGGATTACTGGATAGTGGAGCTAGTGTTAGTATCTTAGGGGAAGGTTCACATAATTTTTTAAATAATCCGGATATTAAATTACATCATCTACCAACCACTATCTCCACGGCTAGTGGGGAATCACAGCGAGTTTTCGGTTATATTAATGCCAACGTCACCTTCAATAATCAGTCCCATCTCATTCAATTATTCATAGTCCCTTCACTACAACAGCCATTATATCTTGGAATAGACTTTTGGAACCAATTTGGTATACATATCACACCTTTTCAAATTTCCAGTCAGTTCAATCGTCCATATAATTCCAAAACCGTACTTGAAGAAATCACCGAAATTCCTGAAGAAACCAATAAATTTGAACAACATATACTATCTCCAAAGGACCAAGAAAGACTAGCACAAAGTATTGAGCAATTTCCATCCTGTTCGAAGCTTGGGCTCGGGAGAACGCATCTTGTTCAACACCAAATTAAGCTAACCGATGATAAACCGATCAAGCAGCGATTCTACCCTGTTTCGCCTATCAAACAGAAGCAAATTAATGATGAAATCGCTCGAATGTTGGATATGGATGTCATCGAGGAGTCCACAAGCGGTTGGAGCTCACCTATAGCCCCCGTTCCAAAGAAAAATGGACAAATTCGTCTTTGTTTAGATGCGCGACGTTTAAACGAAGTAACCCAAAAAGAAGCGTACCCATTGCCGCTTATAGAAAGCCTCATTAGTCGCCTAGATAACACGCGATATATATCAAGTCTTGATCTCAAGGATGCCTTTTGGCAAATTCCTTTGCACCCAGACTCGCGCGATAAAACCGCATTTACTGTGCCGGGGCAGCCTCTTTTTCAATTTAAAGTGATGCCGTTTGGCCTGTGCAATGCACCTCAAACTCTTTGCCGTCTAATGGATAAAGTAATCTCACCTCACTTACATGATCGTGTTTTCACTTATTTAGACGATTTGTTGATTACCTCTGCGACCCTAGATGAGCATTTTGAGTTGCTTGCACAGGTTGCGTCATTACTATCAGCTGCCAATTTAACCATCAATCTCGAAAAAAGTCATTTTTTGCTTAAGCAAATCAAATATTTGGGTTATGTGGTTGGTGACGGCTGTCTGCGTACCGATCCTGATAGGGCTCGTGCAATTGTAAATTTTCCTACGCCGCGCACTCGAAAACAAATTCGCCGCTTTATAGGAATGTGCGGATGGTATCGGCGCTTTGTAAAGAATTTTTCCGTAATTTCTGCTCCATTGACGGATCTCTTAAAAAAAAATAATAAATGGAATTGGTCCGAAAGTACTCAAGCTGCTTTCCTGAAATTGAAAGAAGCTCTGTCAACTGCTCCTGTACTGTCTCATCCAAATTTTAACGACCGATTTTATATTCAATGCGACGCATGTAGTAGTGGAATCGGTGGTGTGTTATTTCAACTCGATAGTCAAGGAGTCGAAAAGCCAATTGCGTATTTCTCACAGAAATTAAATCATGCTCAGAGGAATTACTCCGTCACTGAGTTGGAGTGCTTCGCTGCAATACAAAGTGTGAGGAAATTTCGCTGCTATGTTGAAGGGTATCAATTTACCATTATAACAGATCATGCCAGTTTGAAATGGCTGATGACGCAGAAGGATCTCCACGGTCGACTTGCTCGCTGGAGCCTTAAATTGCAACCTTTTTCGTTTGATATTCGACACATAAAAGGCTCTCAAAATATCGTGCCCGACACTCTCTCAAGAGCATTTGAGTCTAATGTTGAAACTTTAAACATTCAGGATTCTTCGGGTCAAATTGATTTAAATTCGTCTGATTTTAAAGATCCAGTCTATGTCGAACTTCTTAATTCCATAAAATCCAAATCGACGTATCGATGTAATCTTCGAGTGGTAGACGATAAAATTTATTTTACCAATCAGTTTGGAATTCCTGGCTCCGATACTGAATTGCCCATTTGGAAATTATACATTCCAAATCCACTAATTTCTGAATTAATCCGACAAGCTCATGATCCTCCACAGTCAGCACATTTAGGAGTTGAGAAGACGTTGGAGAAATTGCAACGGTATTATTATTGGCCGAAAATGTTTAAAAGTGTCCAAGATTACATATCCCAGTGTAAAATTTGTAAATGTATCAAGCCTTCCAATCAACTTTTACATCCACAGATGGGTAATCAACTTATCACTTATCGGCCATGGCAACATCTTTATATAGATTTTTTAGGACCTTACCCTAGAACTAAATTAGGTCATGCATACATATTTATTGTGCTGGATTCTTATTCCAGATTTGTGCAATTGTTTCCTATGCGAAACGCCAATGCTGCGTTAGTATGTAAAACATTAGAAAACAATATCTTTCATTTATTTGGTACTCCAGAGTCGATTTTAACTGACAATGGGCCTCAATTTATATCGAAAACCTTTAAGAATTTACTTAAACAATTTGAAGTAGAACACATTATCACCGCTAAATACTCTCCACAAAGCAATGCAAGTGAAAGAGCAAATCGCACTATTTTATCAGCGATACGAGCTTATTTAAGTGACAACCACCGTGAGTGGGACACTCATTTACAAGAAATAGCAGCCGCTATGCGGAATTCGGTACACTCTGCAACCGGATATTCTCCACATTATTTGGTATTTGGCCAGCATAAGATTCTGAAAGGTTCTGAATTCAAGTTGTTGAGACAATTAAAGTGTTTGGAAGATTGCTCTGTGGTTATCCAATCCGCTGATCGACTTTCACTAGTGCAGGAGAGAGTATTAACCCATCTCAACCGAGCTCATCAAAGAAATGAAAAGCGGTATAATCTTCGATCCCGTATTAGAGATTTTAAATTGGGTCAGATCGTGTATGTACGTAATTTTACGTTAAGTTATTATTCGGCTAAACTTGCTCCTAAGTTTAAAATAGGAAAGGTTAAAAAAATTATCGGGAATGTAGCGATAGAGGTCGAGGATATGGATGGTCATGTCTTGGGTATATATCACATGAAGGATATAAAGATTTAGATTGCCTGGCTGAATGAGACTAATCTCGGGTGTGGGACGTCCCCACGATTGTAACGACTTCCGGTTTAGTCGTTCCACCTTACTTAAGGGAACGCCAGAGATGGGTGTTACTATCCTGAACACACATACTTCTGTTCTCGGGTTTTGTAGTAATTGGTTTATGTTTTTTTTTTTTCCTTGATGGGAGGCAAATGAACGAGGAGAGAAAGAAGTGGAAATAAAAGAAAATTGATAATTGGTTTTGGTAAGCGACGCGTCGGTTGGATAAAAAGATTTTTGGTTTGAAATCGGGAGTTAAGCTGTGGTACTTGGACAGTGAAGACCTGTTCTTTTAATAATTTTTGTTGAAATTACATTTTTTTTATTTTATATATATATATATATATATATATACAAAGATAATGGTCAAAGTTTTTTTTTGTTTCTTGACCGGTGAAATATTATTATATCTTTTATTTTTGGTATAGTACCGAGTTAGTGAAAAAATTGTGACTCAAACTAAGAAAAGATCTAAGGAAATTGAAAAAAAAAATTGTCTTGAGATCATAATTCATTTCTTATATTTAATATTGTGCTGAAAATTTCATTGTTGTATTATATCTACATATCTATAAATTCTGGAAAGTATAATCATACGAGAGTGTAATAAAAATTTAAATCGTTAACAAATTAAATAAAAACTGTTAAAAACGTGAAGTGGCCTGTTTTTATTTACGATTTTGGTGGCTATTGTTTATTTTCCTGTTGGAATTTTATAAACATCATCCATGTGCTTATTTGTCATTGCTGAAGGCTGTTTATTTAAAGTGCAAACAAAAATTATGTTGGAGATTTGCTAATTAATTCATTATTGTATAATTGAATTTATGAGCATATATTGTAATTCGAATTTTGGATCCCGAATTGATTGGTACATATTAACAAGGAGTAAAATCTCACAGTTTCATAATTTCCACATTATTGAGATTAAGTATATTATGTACTATCCAACTATTTTGGGAGATTGATTATCTGCGTGGTGCTGCTTTATTTTAAAATATCGGTCAGAGATTAACATTTTGATGATTCCGTTAGAAGCTGCCGGGGAGTGGAGATAATTCAATTTATTGTTACGCATTGATGACATCATGTTCCTAAAATCAAACTGTTCGTTTTTATTTTTATATTTTTTTTTATAATCTATATATTTATTATCTTTATTATTATTTTCATTCATTAATTAAGTTCATTCATTTTTGATTTTATATTATTAAATATGTATAATATACATATTTCCTTTTGTATTAGATTCATTAATTCATTAATTTAATTCATTTGAGTTTTCTTATATTTCAAATGGAAATTCTAAGTTAATTTTTTTTTCCTTTTGCTTGATAATATTTGTAAGTGATCTTAGAAAAGTTTTTTTTTTGAATTTTCTTATAATTTTTTTTTTTTTTGTTGTCGATCATTTAGACATTTCATTTTGGGTCTATACGAATATTCAATTACGTGAATTTTTTTTTTTGTTGTATTTCTATATTGTTATATACATATATATATTATTTTTTTTTTTCCTTAGCCATTAACCAATTTATTTCAGATTTCACTCATTGTTCATTTCCTTCCATCATTTATTTTATTTTGTTTTACGGTGGGAGGGAAAATACGTTCATTATTTTGTTTACTATTTCTTTATACAATTTTTGTTTTGTTTCTCTTCTTATAATTTTTTTTTTATTTTCTTAACTTTGACAAAATGCAAAGCTAAAGAAATATCGAATTGGGGGGATTGCTGAATCAGGGGTGATATTTTAAGGGCACAATGTTGATCGTGTCATTACAAAACTATGTATCTGTTTCATTCATTTAATTTTTTTTTCCGTTTCTTATCTTAATCATTTTAGTCATACGCGGCTATACCAGCTCTGATCAAGCTTTGAATAACCCCACCCCACTACCTGAGCCTTAGCCAGCTATTCATGCCGCGATTCAAAATACTAATCAGAGATTTCTTTAACGACATTCTAGTGCAGCTTGGAGTTAAAATGGTCGGTATCACTTCTGATGAACATTTGTGATATCGCCAAACCCAAGCGCACTGGAGTGTCGTTACAAAGTTCATACCTGAATTGAATCAGATTCGTTCGTTTCTTATTTAAATCAAATTCGAATTTTATATTTCGTAGCTACATTTGTCTCATCCAGTGCTGCCAGATTGACAGATTTGCATGTTTTTGACAGATTTTTGATCTTAAAACAGAAAAACAGATTTCATTCAATATTTGCCAGGTTTTCCATGATAATAATAATACCTAGACCGATAGAATCGAACGTTTCTATAATGATGGAGAGAAGAGGGAAAACGAACTTGTTACTTCAGGTAACTGTAAATAATTTGTAGATGAGTACTTAATTCCTCTCCATCATTACGTGGTAAATGGGGTGAAAGAGCGGGATATTTTGGGTGAGACAAATGTAGCTACGAAATATAAAATTCAAATTTGATTTAAATAAGAAACGAATGAAGATGTACTTTGAAGATTCGAATGCGTTCGAATCGAATTCACAAGTAATCCTCCAGATCTTTCAAAAATGTTTTTAAAAAAACTTGAGTGTGCTTTAATTCACTAATATGTATTATTCATTTTCTTAAAAAAAATTAGAAGGAAAACGGCAGTTCGATACTAGGAAACAACATGTCACCTATATTGTTCCAAATTGCAAAATTACGTCAAGGAAATCGGATTTAAAATTTTTTATATTACCAATTTATTTATTTTTTGTATATTTGCCAATTTCCAAGGTAATATTGAAGAAAGTAAGATAACTTCTTCATATTACCTAAAAATTGGAATGAAAACGTACTAACAGAAAATTAGATTGAAAATGAGCAAGAGCCGATTAGGGCATAAGTCGATTTACGCCATTTTAATTCTTGAGTCGAGATGATATTCCATTAAATTTAATGACCAGGAACAAATAAAGTTTTGTTTGCAGAAAGTATTTCAAAATATAACACCAAAATCAAAAATTTGTATATTATATTTTGATGAAATGTGCATAAATAAAGACCTAACTGTAAATATCTTTTTAGGCCGTGTTGAAGGGTTTTGTAACGGTGGCCGTGAAAGAAAAAATGAATTGGCAACGTCAGTTTTGTTTTTTATGCTGTGCGGACTGGTGGATGACTGGAAAGCTTTCCTCAGCTATATTATAATTAACAAATCTGCTAATCCTTTATATTTATCAAAATTAATAAAAGAATTTCTGAACAATGCTATACCAATCGCTCAAATGGTGCAATGATTTAATGATCCGTTCGATTGTTTAAATTGCCGACATTTCAAATCTTCAGCTCCTTATGAACGACCACTCAAGATTGGTAATAATGTCTACACATTTCTTGAAGACAGCTTACCATTCGTAGATAAAGTAACCATTCTTTCAAAAAATGAAAATTATTTTAAGTTTCTCAGAGGTCTTAAAATCAACATAAAAGCTAATATTTTACTAGCTGATATTTTGAAGGAAAAGTTTGACGTTGAATACATCTTAACAGGTCGAACCAAGATTGTTTGAACATTTTTTTTTAATTCTTCGTGGGAAAAGTGGATTTAATTACATGCCATCTAGTCATGAAAATGAAATTGGTGTGTATTTTGCCTACATTAAAGTGAGAAAAATTACTTTTAATTCTCCATTTAAAAATTGCTTGTCAGACGAATCGCAAGCAACTGATTTGGACTGGAATAGCTTTAAAACTTAATTTGAAATGAGTCTAAAGTTTCAAGAGTATGCCTGTACCAATCTTTTACCACTTGACGATATCATTGAGGAAACAGATATCCATGTTGTAAAGCAAAATGCGTTAGTGTACTATACAGGCTTACATGCTACTGTATTTTAAAGAAAATTAATTGCCAAACCTGCCGGTAGCAGTTGGTGACGAAAGACGACGAAACTTTTTTGGCGGATTTTTTTTTTAAGAAGAATGAGACTGATTTTGGTTCATTGAGTGTTCCTTCTGAATTTACCGACATAGCTCGATCTTTCGTACAGCTCTTTCAAAAATATTATCATAAAAATTGTTGTTCTCCAAATGATCGATTGATTTGATTTGATTGATTTAATATGTACGACCAAGCGCATGTAAATGTTGTTGAAGTTGTTGTGTAATTCTCTCTCGTCTACTCGCCCACCTAAATAAAAATTGTTTTCCAAATGTGACTAAATTTTTAACCAATTAATGTTTGATGATGTAAAAGGTCTTAAAAGATTTATAACATTAACATTATATGGCAATTACTATAACATTTTCATAAAAATTATTATGTATGTACAATGTAAAAGTTGATTCAATTTTATAAATAGGTTTCCACAAATTCAAGATTATAATAATTCATTTTATTCAAAATGTTTATTTTGATAAATGATTTTCGTGTGAGTGATCTAATCATATTCAATATAAATAATTATGTATTATCCGTTCTCCTCAAGTCGGAAAAAATACATTCATAACAGAAAACTGCAAATAATTATTCTAACTTTTCATTTCTTCAAATAGCAAAGAAACAAAGAATGTTTTGCGGGACGTCCTTAAAAATGATATGCCTAGACAAATTGTTATCAATTCAAATTTTAATCAAACTTATTATCCTTTTATTATTGTATTTGTTTCTTACACCTAGGAAAACGCATCAGAAAGCATTTCAAAAGCAAGATAAATAAGATCCAAATCAAAAGGGTGAATCACCTTAAAAAAAAAAAATGCATCAACAAACTCATTTTCAGAAAAAAATATATATTATCAGAGCCTTCTAGAGTATAGAGCCATAATCATTATGACGTATTTTTTCGAAGCATTTTTAGTGGTATAACTTTTCACTAATTTCCATAGGAATCCATAGTAAAAATGGTGTTTTTTAGCTTCAAATTTTTCAATGAAAAAAGCCAAAATGTTACAAAATTTTTATACAACAGTGTTCTACATATATTTAGCAGCAATATACAAGCAGGGTGTATTGGTATTAAGTAAATATTAATTGCAGAACTATTAAAATTAAATTATTTCTAAAATATATTTTTCAAACTTTCATTTTGAAAAATGCATCAAAGTTGGCTCTGACGAATTAAAATAATACTTGTTACATTTATCTTTAGTGTTGCTAGTGTACGTTAGATGTCTCAGATTTATACAGAAAAATACGAAAAAAATTGTTTAATCACAAAATTATTACACGTTCTTAATATTTTGAGAATTTATTTTGCTTTTCCTACAATTTTTGAACTTGAAATTTCCCCAGGTGGCAATTTTTCGTACGATTTTTCAAAATGTTTACTGCCATCTATGTAATGTATATTGACTTAATGCACACGATTTGTAGTAAGCTTTTCATTTTAATTTGACCAGAACGCTGTTGTTAAGAACTTTTTTTTATATTTTGGTTTAAATAAATCAATTATTACAAGAAAATGAAAACGATTTACCTAAACGATATTCATATATGTTGAAATTCAAACATTTATGAAAATATTTCAGAAATCATAATTAAGAATTTGTAACGTTTTCAATTACAAATTTGTCTTAGGAAAAAAAGTGATTTCCCATATGTTTTATATTTTTTACTATGGAAATTTTGGTTTTTTCCTCGTTTCTAATTCCCTTATAAAAGCTTCGTTTTTTAGATTATGGCTTGTATAATCAAGGTTGCTTTGATATTATTCCAAAATTTGGTCTAGTTTTAAAGGAGATTTCAAATATAAAATATGTAAGTGTATGTATGTATATAATACAATACATATATGTATATACATAGATTATGATCACTGATCATTTGCACGTGCATCATAAATACACAAACAAAATTACCAAACAAATGCCCTTTTTTGTTTCATCAAAGCAACCTTGATTATACAAGCCATAATCTAAAAAACGAAGCTTTTATAAGGGAATTAGAAAAGAGGAAAAAACCAAAATTTCCATAGTAAAACACATAAAACATATGGGAAATCACTTTTTTCCTAAGACAAATTTGTAAATGAAAACGTTGCAAATTCTTAATTATGATTTCTGAAATATTTTCATAAATATTTGAATTTCAACATATATAAATCTCGTTTAAGTAAATCGTTTTCATTTTCTTGTAATAATTGATTTATTTAAACCAAAATATAAAAAAAAGTTCATAACAACAGCTTTCTGGTCAAATTATAAAGAAAAGCTTACTACAAATCGTGTGTGTTAAGTCAATATACATAGATGGCAGTGGGTAGTAAATATTTTGAAAAATCGTAGCAAAAATTGCGACCTGGGGAAATTTGAGTTCAAAAATTGTAGGAAAAGCAAAACAAATTCATAAAATATTAAGAACGTGTCATAATTGTGTGATTAAATATTTTTTTTCGTATTTCTCTGCCAACAATTATAGACATCTAACGTACACTAGTAAAACTAAAGATAAATTTAGCAAGTATTATTTTAATTTGTCAGAGCTAACTTTGATGTATTTTTCAAAATGAAAGTTTGAAAAATATAATTTAAGAATAATTTAATTTTAAAATTTCTGCAATTAATATTTACTTAATACCAATATACCCTTCTTGTATATTGCTGCTAAAGATATGTAGAACACTTTTGTGTAAACATTTTGTAATATTTTTGCTGTTTTCATTGAAAAACTTGAAGCTAAAAAACACCGTTTTTACTATGGATTCCTATGGAAATTAGTGAAAAGTTATACCACTAAAAAAGCTTCGAAAAAATACGTCATAATGATTATGGCTCTATACTCTAGAAGGCTCTGGTTTCATTCATGAATTTTTTTATACTACTATTTTGTTATTTTTTGTTTTATATTTTTTTGAAGAATGCAAAAAAAGGAAAGAAATAGGAGTATTTATTTGCATATATACATTTCTCGCTTCATTTCAACCATTACAAAATAATACGTTTTGAAATAATTTCGAATGACATTTTTTTGTACTGAAAAGACTACTCACGGTGTGCGGGAAGCGAAAAAAAGTTGGTCTAAAATGCCGAAAAAAACTAGTGTCATATATAAATACAGCATGCTCTACAGTGTCATAATCCATTAAACAGAAAATCGTACCTGATCATTTACCGAAGAAATCACGAAAAAGCGCGATTTTTTCAATTTTAATTGATAATATCATTTCGGCGGCCAATTTAAAGAGGAAGAAATTAAAGATGAGACAACTTTTATACTTTTTTCTTAATCTGTATTCCTTTAACTACAAAATGAACCCTATATCAAAATTGTGCGATAACTAGTTTTTGTTTTACAACCAAAAATACACTAACATTCAATGCCGAAAATCAAAATACTCCGCCTACTTCGCTTGCTTGAAACAATACTAACTCAAGGTCACTGTGTACCGAAAGGTGAAAGAAATTTGCCAAATAGGTATACTGGATTCAATAAAAATGTAACTATTTTACACAGAACCAAAAAAGGGCCGAAATAAGACAGGTTAGAAGAGCTGGAAATATACAAAACCAAAAACAACAACAATTTAATTAACGACAAAATCAACACCAAAACCAATAAAAATTACGATTTAATTTTATCCATAACTTAAAAACAAAGGAATACAACAACAATTTAATTAACGACAAAATCAACACCAAAACCAATAAAAATTACGATTTAATTTTATCCATAACTTAAAAACAAAGGAGGTGAGTGCAACCTACAACAGCACTCATAGCAACAGTATATAAACAGCTTCCAAATAAATTATGCAATAGTAGTAAAAAAGAAACCGAAGAAGAAATTATCCTCCAAATCGATATTTCTAAAAAAATTAAAAAATTGTTACAACAAGGAAGAAATAAAAACTACAATATAAAATTAAAAATTAAAATTAAAAAGCTTTTCATTTAAATATATAAAGTGACAAAAGAACATAAAAAATAAAGTGAAAATCGGCTTGTGAAATCTGGTGAAATACGGATAGCCGTTTTAAGCTCAATTGCTTTTGTTACGTGTTTGGAAATTTTCGGTACAAACAGAAAAAAAAATTGGTTCTTTGACATACACTGCAACGACATATGCTCAATTACCGCTGCCGCATTCAGATGAAATTCCTGTTCCGGAAAGATGAAACCCAACTGAAGAATATTTACCACTAACAATTGAATCTGATGAGAAACACCTGTATCAATGTATCAACCATCAAAAATGTCTCTGCGCCATGCAATCACATTGAAATCTTGCAAAATCCTTTGGATATTATGGTACGACACCTGAAACTATCGCAGCGGCAATCCATTCCTTTGCCAAAGGATTTAAAACTAGTGAACATTTTAGCTCCAAATGTTCGGATATATGGTGCAATAAATCGTCATCGTCATTTTACGATTTTTTTGAAATCAATTGAGAACAATCCACTCGTTGTTTGCACTCATATACGTGGTTTGGTTTCCACAATGCACCATGCGCATATAATTCCAAAGATTGGCGATTGTCTATCGATTCCTCCAAAAACCGTTTGACAACAGTTTTCCTCCACGTTACCAATTACCAACTCAAACATTTTTAGGCAAATTTGTTTTACCTTTCCGTACGCAGTCACCTTGAGTTAGTATTGTTTCAAGCAAAGTAGGCGGAGTTTGATTTTCTGCATTGTATGTTAGTGTATTTTTGGTTGTAAAAAAAAAACTAGTTATCGCAAAATATTGATGTAGGGTTCATTTTGTAGATAAAGGAATACAGATTAAGAAAAAAGTATAAAAGTTGTCTAATCTTTAATTTCTTCCTCTTTAAATTGGTCGCCGAAATGATATTTTCAATTAAAATTGAAAAAAATCGCGCTTTTTCGTGATTTCTTCGTTAAATGATCAGGTACGATTTTCTGTTTAATGGATTATGACACTGTAGAGCATGCTGTATTTATATATGACGCTAGTTTTTTTCGGCATTTTAGACCAACTTTTTTTCGCTTCCCGCACACCGTGTACTCTTATACATATAGTGCTCAGTGGACAGAACTACAGTATAGACATAATTTGTTGTTACATGGAATTAGAGTTTGTGATTTCTCGGCTTTTTTTAGTTCTCGAGATTCGAGAATTCTCATTTTTTGAATAATTTAATTTCTCGAGATTCAAGATTTTTTTTTAAATTTCCTCGAGATTTCTCGAGAATTCTTAAAATAATTTATTTACTATGCAAATCGTTATTATTCAACAAAAAAATTTATTCTAGTATAAAATGTTTAACATAAATAATTCAATAAAATAATATAAATAATATAACATAGCAATTCATGAGCTTAAAAAAATAATTTCTAACAATAACATATGTATGTATAACAAGTTCAAAATACTGAAAATAATAAAATTATTTACTGCATATTCTTATAAATAGAGAAAAATTTGCAAGACATTTTATTTTTCGTCTTTCAAAAATATATTTTTTAGGAAACAAAGGCAATCGAGGGCGTCATCCGTTAAACGACTGCATAATTTGGACGCAAAATTGTTTGAAACTGAAAAGTTTCTCTCGTTCTGAGTGGAGGTTGGCCTAATCGTATACAGTGCTATTTTGAATTTTTCTAAATTTTTGGTTATATTCCCAGTAGCTTCATATATGTTAATTTCTTTCAATAGAGAACCAAACCCGTCGTAAGTAATTTTGCTCGGTTTGAGAGATTCACGAATAGACTCCTCCAATTTATTGTTCAAGCTACTTGAACACGAAGTAGTTTCATAATTTTCTAATAAAATAACGTCATTGATGTCACCAATGTTAATTTCTGTATTTCTAAACAATCGTCTCAATATGACTTTAGCTCTCTTCGTAATTTCGTTTTTGGAACTTAATTTAAAAAAAATATCTTCGTTGGCAAAGTCATTTCGTTGAAAGCAGTATGGATCTTGCAGAAACTTTAATAGTGACACTAAGGTTGCATCTCTCCTTTCTGCAATTTTGGTTTGAAGTGGTATCAATAACATCGAACTAATTTCGGACTTGTTATCTTTAAGAGAATTAAATAAAAATTAAAGAACACCATCAGCCGTCATAAGATTTGCGTCTTGGCGACTAAGTGCCTCTACAGCAATTCTTATTGGTTTCAACGCGTCTAGAATTGCAACTGCCACTTTCTCGTCACTTTCAGGATTCCACATTCGCTCTAAATTTAAATCTGCTAAAGCTAGTATCTGCTAATTCGTTCGATCATTGTTTCCATCGAGTTCCATCGTGTTTTGCAATCTAACAACAATTGCAATTCTTTGTTTTCCAATGTTTTAACGTAATTTTGTAAAACTGCGTTACGAACAGGAGAATTTTTAAATAATTTTACGATGGCTCATATTTTTTTAATTACAATATGTTTTGGGTTTAATTGTTCATTTACAATAATAATTTCGCTATCGGATTCTAACTCAGTTTCATTTTCGTAACTTTCACTTGTGTCAGAAGCAGAACTATCTTCATTAAAATTTTGAAGTGAAATATTTAAACGTTTAGGTTTTTCGTAGAAAGAAGATACTACGGCTAGATGAATTGCATGATTATAGCAAAGCTGTTGGTATGCTGGGGAGCGCTTACCGAACTTAACCATGACACTTGCTCCGTCGCTAGTAGTTGAGAAAATATCGGTTTCTAATTGAAGGTCGTATGATTTCAATTTAATCATAACTAATTCGATAGCTTTTTCAGCCGGGCACGATTCATCAATGCGAATAAGACCCAAATTTTCAGATGCGCCGTCGTGATAATATATATGTACATTCATATACCTTCTATTTCTAAAGCTGGTCCATTCTTCGATCGATTGAGAAAATTTTTGATTTTCGGCTCTCAATAAACTTATCTTTTTTTTAATTTCTAATTTCTTTATTTCAGCGTATTTAAAAATAAGTTTCATGACATCTGACGGTTGTTTTGGCAAAAAAATCCTAGTAGGGAAATGCTGTTTCTTATGAATTCACTTCTGCAGATTGCATTAATGGAAATGTTATCTTTCACGGCCAGCTTTGACACGATATGCTCAAGGCTGGTTTTGTTGTTGGCAACATGTAAATATGATATACACATTTTTAAATTTTTTTAAAAACACTTGTTAAATATTTCGCAAAATTACAAAAGGTTTAAAAAATCACTCGATCGATTTCGGCTTATTAGGCCATAATCAGGAGTATCTACTAAACTGAAAAATTTAAAAATGTGTTTCGCCAAGTGCCTACGGCAGAAAGTGTAAGAAGTATGTAAATATGAATCAATTGTTCTTATTCGTTTAGGTACATTAGATTTCTGATCCTCTTCTTTCAATTTTCGTGTCATTTTATGCACTCCATGCAAGTGACGATGTAACCCTGTAGTTGATGATGATTTACAAGCGATTTCTTTTGGGCAATATTAACAACTTTCTTTTTCACCATTTCTTAAAAAATGTTTCCAAACATCATTATTTTCGTAAGCGTTCATTGAATTTTATTCATCTCTAAAATAGAATATGTATATAAATTTTAACAAAGAAGGATAACTTAACCAATAAAAATATAATTTTACCATACTAATAGTTATTCTATACAAATACAACTGGTACACTTCTATTTTTGGTTTAGTTATTTTTTTTTAGCAAAATTTATTTAAATGTTCTCGTATTTTTAAATTAACGGTTTAGAACAAGCAAAATTCATTAAACAAAACAATATTTTGACAGATGGTATCAGAAAACTAATTGGAATTTCCACTGAACTAAATAATATTAGCGTTCGTTGTGAGAAATATTTAAAATAATTTAAGAAATGAAAGTTTACGATACTTTTTAACAGATGGCACTAAAAAAATATATATTCTTTTTTAAATATATGTATGTATATTAAAAAAATCTCGAGATTTCTCGAGAAATAGCCTCGAGAAATGAGATTTCTCGAAAAACTAGTTATAAAATTTCTCGAGAAATGAGAAACCATTATATTAGGTATTTCTCGAGAATTCTCGAGACACAAATTCTACATGGAATAAACGTTAAATGTTCGTATACTTTTTTTTTGTTATTAATTATAAATTATTATTAATATTTATTAATTACTATTGTTTAAATTCAAACTATACTTAAGAGTACCTGTTAAGACAATTTTACCAAATATAAAATTTAGTTAATGATAATGGCCATGGTTCATATTATTAATTTTGCATGCTAGTTAAGAAAATATTTACAACTATATTTAATTATTTTATTTATGATTATTAAGATACTTTTACACGAAATTCATTTATTTATTTATTAAAAATTTGCTCATATTAAAAAAAAAAATTTTTAAGTTACCAAAATCTATTCTGTTTTTTTTTTATTTCGAATAACTTGAGGAAGAACTTTATGTTGAAAAATAAAATGAGTCAGTAAATTACAAATTGGCTATGATGGTTTCGGAGGCCGAACATACACAAAGAGATCAAGGGAACACTTTATCGTGATGAAGTGAAATAATAATACGGAGGTATGGGTAATGTAAAGGTGACCGATCCACCAAGGTCACATCAATAAAGTGCATATTCTTTCTGTAATAGTGTATTTATATAACGTGATCAGTGTTTGTGTTCGTAACGTTAACTATATCGACGATAATTTGCAGCATTTCAAGCTCTCGATGATTCGGTGGAAAGATCCCATCCCATCTGACTGCCACCTAGCCGGCAACGTGCTGTACCACCAGGTACATCTCGAGAGATTCTGATAACGGATCAGTGGAACAATTTACTAAAATTTAGTTGACCAAAGGTAACCGTTAGTACACTACCTTTCCCCAATAGAAGGTATATGCAATAAGAAATTGTATGAACACCAACATATTATGAATGTTATGTGCGCACGAAAGCTTAATAAATCGCCCCAAAATTAGCTTTTCTTTCTTTCTTTCCGTTTACCAAATTCGACCTACAAGAATAGATTCCGGTCCTTTTGCACTAATCTCCAAACAAATCGAGAAAACGAATCGGACCATGTGATTTGTAACAATACATACCCTATATTCTACAACTGTTCAAGCCCAATGCACAATTTTGGTTTATTGAATGAGGTTGATTTATCGTCTAGTTGGTGCTCAAATTGCTTTTAGCGCAATATTACTCACGGATACAAGAAGAATCATTGAAAGATACCGATATTATTCAAAAATCTTGAATATAATTTGTGGTTTGGTATAGGGTAGGATTTCGATTTAAAATTATGGCGATTTAAACTTAAGTAGGCGATATCCACGATCTAGCAAAACCAAAAGTTTGTAGCAGGGTGCTAGTGGAGTAAGTCTCTAGGTGATTTTATTAACAAATTCTTGATCACTTGCACCATAGTCACGTAATAAAAACTGACCATGTATTTAAATAGCCAAAAATAATTTTAATTAAATTTAATTTATTTACTATTTGCTTTTCAATTTTTCGTATTGCACAAATAATTATGAGAATAAATCTGTGTGCACAAACAATTTTGTTAAAAACTAGATTAACTGTAATTTTTCACAGAATTAAAATTTTAAATAATTTTTATTTCAATTAAGCAGAAATAAGTAGACCAGTGGCCCTATTCTGGTTTTCCCGGGGAATTGGGAATTTTTGACGTTTTTCTAGCAGTTTGGAATTTTTTTCCCCCAAAGTGTATTCTGGCGATTGGGAATTTTTTTGAATGGGGAAAAAATAATTCCATTTTGTAGCAGTTTTGACGTTTATTTTTCCCTGCATATTTTTTGGGGAATTGGTGATTATTTCTTAGTTATAAATAAAATATAAATTTAAAAATAAAAAAAAAAAATTTATTAATTTAAAATAAAATAATGGCAGTATCAGCTTCAAATAGAGTAAGTCAATAAATATTTTCTGTGAGATTCTGATTATATAGATATATATTATAGTTACGCTATCGTGTGTACCCCCTCTCTCCCAGCCCGACAAAGTATGTCAATTAAAAAAAGAAAAATACTGGCCGAAAGGAAAAAATCTGCACCATTCATTTATGCAAACTAAAAAAATTGAACCTCTCCCAGTTTTCCATAAAAAAATACCAAAGTTACGTCATTTTAACAAGTCGATATCTTAACAAATAAAGGTTTTTCCGATCCTTCCTTGAGTGATAAAAACTAAACCTTTTTAAAAAAAAATTGAGCCACCTTTAGATTTTCGATTATTTATATGGTTTTATTATAAACAATAAAAATAGTAAATCCATGCAAATCGCAAAGACACACGACGATACATTGACACACGACGATACATTGATACACGACGATACATTGACTCAGAAACAGTGATACACGTGCAGTGGCCCCAAAATATCTAAGTGCTGCTACCGATATAATTAATGTTTTAGGATCGCAAAATTAAGAAACAAATACTGGCCGGCAGAACAATAAATATAAATTTCATTTATGCAAATTACGGAAATTGAACCCATCCCAGATTTCTGTAGAACATTCCCAAAGTTTTTTGTGTTCTGAATCATGATTGCTATGACATTTTTAAATTTACCGTTCTTTTTAATCATCATGGTAAGTGAATTTTTAATTTTTTTATTTTTTAAATCATAGTATGCATTGAGCGTTACGGATTCAGCGACCGACTGACCTGGAGTGTGTTCATAAACTCTATATTGTAACAATATTGTTAACAATGACAGTTCTAAAGCGTTCATAAACTTCAGTTGTAACCACAGCAACGTGCTTTTTGTTATTCATAAACCTAAACCAAAATTTCCCCTTATTGTTATAAACGTCATTTACAACTCTACTCAATAGTGCCTTTTCATCTGTCAGAACTCAACAATAAAGCGAATAAAAACCAAGTATAGTCAAAATAATATCTCGCTGAAATTTCCTATTCTTTCATTCCCGAGTAAATACAACAACAAATTCATTTTTTGTTGTTGTTTTACTCAAGAATGAAGGAATAGGAATTTTCAACGAGATTTATTTTAACTATACGAAAATGAATAACCAGCAAACGCAAATGAATCCAAGAAACTGAAGGAAAATATTGAAAAACTGAAATTTATTTTTGAAACTTTAGACAATTGTCCAGTTATTTTCATACGTAACTCAAAATCGACTAAAATGCAATTAATTAGTTTTTTAAAAATAAAAAACATAGAATTTATTAATGATGCCAGAACTAATTATTCATTATTCTATTTTTCCATCTTGTACCTGCAATTATCTATTCGGTTTTTATAATTTGTTTTTTATATATTTTTTAACTCTGCAATTCATGCTCTGTGTAGCAATATTCCACATAAATATTGTTTTGACATTTGTAACATTAATGTTGTTAAGATCGACGTCATTCGTACAATAACAGTTGTAACCATATTGTTACAATGTAGAGTTTATGAACACATTCCTGGGCTTTTATTATTATAGATTTGGAGGACGAACCTTATTAACATTAATTACATTAATTGAGCTAAAGCAAAGTACAGATCTGTTAAGTTAATCACCTAAACCTGCCAAGTACGCTTTAAAATATACAATTACTCATACACAGCAATCTTTTTCAAGATTCCATAGTAATAAATGGTCACGGCAAACTCGCTGAACAATGAAAAATCGCATCGCTTTATCACTGATCAGTTTAAAATAAATTAAATAGAGCGGTTCTATTTGGGCGAAATGTTTGTCGTAAAATCATTGCAATTGGTAAGACAGTAGCTCGAAACCCCTCATAACCAAACTCACGAACAGCATGAGCAATACCAATAAGAAAGCATACCGAACCGATAAATCAATTTGAAAATTATTATTTTATTATGTATCAACTAGAAGAAAAAACCCGTAATACGGGCGTAAATATAACTTCTTTTAATTTTCCATAAGAACTAATGCAAATTCGGTCATTTTTATTTAAATATTTATGAACGAAAATTCACTCGAAACGAATATATTATTCCATAAATTGCGTCCTCAATATGTTTAGAATTAATGATTGAAAAATCGTAGAAGAAAATCTCTCTACATTTTCAGTTAGGATGAGAAAAGAAACCCACCATTTTTCACTACTTATGCAACCAAACAATAAAATTTTTCTGTTTACAGGAAAAAAAATTTAAAACAAATCAGGACTTCCTTGATTTTGGTACCGGCCCTTCACATGACAATCGCCTTATATAGTATAGGGTATAAACAGA
The DNA here is from genome assembly GCA_963556165.1 of Tipula helvola. Classification (NCBI taxonomy): domain Eukaryota; kingdom Metazoa; phylum Arthropoda; class Insecta; order Diptera; family Tipulidae; genus Tipula; species Tipula helvola. The sequence continues at coordinate 222,746,250 of OY744483.1, read as the reverse complement.
ACAAGAGCGACAACGACGAGCGTCGACGAATAAAAAAAAGATATCGCTGTAGTTAACATAACAAGAGCGTCAGTGCATGGCGATAAAAAAATAACAACAAACAACATAACCTAAATCTTGTGTTTTTGGCACATGAATATTATAATTTAATATTGCCAAGTAGATGTATAGATTTTTCGTTTTATTTGCTGGGTGACGCTGCATTTCCTTTGAAGAAAAACCGAATGCGCCTAAAAAACCTAAATATTTTTATTTTATATGATGTCATCAAATAAAAGGAATAAAAGTTGATTAAAAAAAATGGGTAATAATATGACAGCTATCGTATAGTCTACTTAAAAATATAAAAAAACAGAGTTCGGTCAAGAATTCAGCCGCTACGCAGTTTAAGCTGCACAAAAAATCGAAAAGCAGGCGAAATGCAGAAAATATTGGCTGAATTTTTATAGGACCGGTAGCCTGACTGCAAGTTTGTAGGACATTTGTCGTTTAGCTACTTTCATAATTCCCCGTGATTACGAATAATCGAGAGAAATCGTGCTTTTTTATTTTATTTCGCCATTACTAATGTATAAAATTGAATTAAAAAAAAAAATGGTATTTATAGTTTTTGCATCCGTTTTAATGTGGCTGCGTAAACTGCGCAGCCTAACTTTATTTGCTGCATTTTAATCCGACGGAATGCGCAGCATTAGCTGCAAATCTTAATTTTTGACCGACTTGTTGCATAAACTGCGCAGCAGCTGAATTCTTGACCGTACCCACAGTTGGCAACATTGTCTCGCCGGCGATAAAATTAGAAATAGATTCTAAAAAAAGTTCGTCGATATTGTCGTCGTCGCCAGCGACATTAGTTCTGTTATACCACTGACAGACTAGGGATTAGCTAAGCGCGATTAGTGAAAGAGATTAGCTAATCCACCACAAATCCATATGCGTTGACAGACTAGGGATTAGTTTCTTGCAGAGAAATAAAATATTATTATGGTGATTCGCTGAAATATAGCTAGCAAATCAGCTGGACTCATTTTTTAATTCAATATTTGTAAGATTTATACATTAAAACTCACTAGATTTTCTTTTTCATCGAAATTTATTCAGCACAAATTTTTTAAGATGTCATTGATTTTATAACTTCTATCGTAAATTCACGCCACTTGCATTTTCAGCAATGTTTAAATAATTATTTCACATTGTAGTGCCACTTGTACCATCACTAAACCCAATACAACGAGATAAGCTCGAAAATTTTCAAGGATTAGTGCACTAATCTCGATTAGTCACTAATCCTCAAATAAAACGAGATTAGCTAATCTTCAACTTGACACACTACAGCCAATCTCGAAAAAATCACTAATCGCGCTTAGCTAATCCCTAGTCTGTCAAGGGTATTAGCATCGTATGGTTTCTGTGTATTCTAATTTGACAGGCGTCATCGCTCGTCGTCAACGCCCTTGTTTTGACGTAGGACTACGTCTTTGTTTTCATTATATATGGAGGGTAAACCAAAATTTCAATGTGATGACGCGCGTCACGGAATTGATGAATTTACGAAATTTATTTGATTAAAGCAATATCTTTTGATAAATATAAATGTAATGTTTTAAAAACAGCAAAAATCAAACTAAGTTAAATTAAAATTTTTGGATAGAAAAAAAAATTAAAACAACAAATTATTAATTTGTATTTTAATTTCAATTTGAATTAAATAGTGACGAACTTGACCAAACATCCCGCACGCCATATTGATTTAAAGCAATAAAATTAAAATAAAAAAGTTCAAATTTTTTTTTATTTTCATTATGTAATATATTGCGTACAGTTTTTGAATGTATATGCTGTATAGTCTATGCAATCCCGGAAAAATGTATAGTCGCGAAAATCAGGCCGTCAAATGTTTAGGTTTGCGAGTTATGGGACTTCAAAGTTTCCAAGTGACCGGAAACTTGATTTAATACGTCATTTGAATCGTCAATATTTACAAATACATAAATTATATCTAGTTAGCTTTTAGACATTCCCATTTCTGTGATATTGACATTTCTGTGACGTTTTATCGACATTTTGTGACATTTTAATGATTGAAATTTCAACGATATATTGATCGATACATTATTCGTGAATTGCTTTATTAAAATCGCCTTTAAAGGTAATATTTCTGAGTAATAAAATCTCTTGGCATAAGGTCGTAAACCTCAATAGCAAATTATTATGGAACGCCATTAGGGTGGAGCAAGTTTTGGAGAAAGGCGCTGGAAGATATATATCGGCCAATTCTGACGTTACTCACATTATATTTTGAATTTAAATTCGTAAGGATTTTAAACAGTGTACCAGAGATGTATAACTGAATCTAATTTAGTAATGGTCGAAGATGAAAATACGTGTCAGTTCTAAGCAATCTAACAAGGATACCTTTTGAACTGTCAAATTCAAAAACTTATAAAAAACTATTCTAAGTTGTATTACTCTGTGAGACAATAACGAAACCTTTTTTTATCGGTAACCAAGCACTTTTTAGGTCTTAAAGCCACCCCTTAATTTAAACTCAAAAAACGCTTTTTTCGATATAATATCTCGTCTTCTACTCCACTAAATTAGATTATAAGGGTCGCATCTCTATTTTTTAGGAGATGCAATTGCATTTTTTCGCAAATTAAGGGATAGGTTTAACGCCCAAAAAAGACTTGGTTGCCGTTAAAAAAATGAGAAGAATAGTTAGAATAGTTTTCATAATTTTTTGAATTTGACATTAAAAAAGTGAGCCTGTGATTTGGCACTATGAGAGTAGAAGATTTATATTGTCGTGACCAATTTTGATGTTGGAAAAGAGGTTCTCAAGTTTAGGAAAATGCCTGCCCATAAATGGTTGGTTTGATGATCTTTAACGGACGTTTTGTGGAAAAAGTGTTGTTCGAAGAGCCGGAAAGCCCAAATTTGTTTTTATTTATTTTAAAACGGCATTTCATTGTGGCACGAATGTAGTATTGTAAAAGCAATAAATTTCTAAAATAATAAAAATTATGTACAACGGGTAATCAACGTTTAGGCTGATACAGCCTAATGCATATAGATGGCAGCATTAGATCAGAGATAGCTTGTGTCGAAAAGTAGTATTTATGACACAGTTTTCGACACGAGTTCTTGATAGTTTTTCTTTTCGACACTTTTGACAGCGAAAAAAATTGAAAAATGTAAAATTGTAACTTTATTTACGTTCCGAACAATTTCAACAGTTAAACATTTTCAAAATTTACCAGTGTATTTCAAAAACTTGCTCTTGGAACAATAAGAATATTTTGTTTCCTCAATATCAATCGCACAGCTTTTAACACTTTTCGACAGTTTTTGGCACTTTTAGACAGTTTTTGACACTTTTAAACAGTTTTTCACCATAATTTATGATGTTTGCCCTATTTCTGACAAAATTGTCGAAAAATCAGATTTTTTAACGTTTTACCCAACTCTGCATTAGACAATTAACGGTTTCTTTTTAATTTGTAATTTCTAAATTTTGGTTTCACTTAAACTGTGCAAATAAAGTTTTCTCAATTGTACGTAGTCCTACGTTAATAGGTCGTGTCTCGGATACAAGCTTGTCGGTTTTTTGTTTATACCTATAGTAACAGTAATAATGTATATAGCTATATGTACAATTTTCACAGTTAGCTATTTCCATTTAATTTTTTTACACTACACAAGCATAATTTGTGGCCCTTTTGCTCGTATGTAAATTTCATTTTCAAAAACACTTGCTGCTGCGGGCATATATAGCAGATATTTTCACAACAAAATTAATTAAAGTAGCCGATTTTTTTTGTATTCGGCTCACGATGTTTTGAAATGCCGGATGATGGTGTACATGTACATATTGCATGTTCCTTGATTTTACGTTTTATTTATTTTCGTTTTATTTATCTTGTCGATATGCACACATACCTGCAATATTTTTTGTTCAGCACTTTTATTTCCGTAACCCGAGTTCTATACAATTTTTTACTTACTCCTGCCGCTAAAGATGTTTTCACATAAAAAAAAAATATCGAAATTTGGAGAAAATTGTTCAAAACTATTTTGCAACAAAATGTATGCATTGTGAGTCATGCAAACGTCCCTACTCTTCATTAACACAGTATGATCTAGGTACTTACCTCTGCTTAGATACTAATGATGCTTATATAGATTTTGCAAAGACGACGCATCCAGAAATGCATAAGCAAACGCAAACTATTGAAGAAGTGACCACTGGCCAAGATGAAGATGACTCCGATGATGCAGACAACTTTGATGAAGACTCTAATGATGATAGCTCTACAATAAAGGAGAGTAAACTAGAGCGCATTCCAACCAAGTTACAAATTGGCAGCTTTACTTATGTATTATGTGGTATAAAACAATACAAGTCTGGTACAATAGGTCATTACGTTCATCCGAAAACCAACCCTAAAGGAAAAAATCCAGAAAAAGTTATCTGAATTTTTGCTACCACCGGAATTCAAATCCGCGTGCTACTAGAGCAGTCGTACCTCAGTTTATCATACAGACTAAGCTTTAACCCAATAAGCTACGACCGCTTATGGTTCAATTTTTTTTTTTAACAAGGTTAAGCTTATATAGTCCAAAGGTGAATCTGAAAAATATTTATTCTTCACGATATCGTCCAATCAATATAACATAACTTTGGGAATGTTCTACAGAAATCTGGGATGGGTTCAATTTCCGTAACTTGCATAAATGAAAGGTATATTTATTGTTCTGCCGGCCAGTATTTTTTCTTAATTTTGCGATCCAAAAACATTAATTATATCGGTAGCAGCACTTAGATATTTTGGAGCCACTGCACGTGTGTCACTGTTTCTGTGTCAATGTATCGTCGTGTATCAATGTATCGTCGTGTGTCAATGTATCGTCGTGTGTCTTTGCGATTTGCATGGATTTACTATTTTTATTGTTTATAATAAAACCATATAAATAATCGAAAATCTAAAGGTGGCTCAATTTTTTTTTAAAAAGGTTCAGTTTTTATCACTCAAGGGAGGATCGGAAAAACCATTATTTTGTAAGATATCGGCTTGTTAAAATGACATAACTTTGGTATTTTTTTATGGAAAACTGGGAAGGGTTCAATTTTTTTAGTTTGCATAAATGAATGGTGCAGATTTTTTCCTTTCGGCCAGTATTTTTCTTTTTTTAATTGACATACTTTGTCGGGCTGGGAGAGAGGGGGTATCGTGTGTTAATTTTAGGGTAAAAATGTGAGCAAGGAGCAGAAGGAGATGTTAGTGACAATAATGGAAGATAATATTGAATTAGCTTAATGGAAGATAATATTGAATTAGATAATATTTAATTAAAAAACCAAATAAAAAACGTACATAACAAATAAGTGTAATTGAAGTCTAGGTTTAAAATCAACATGAAATGATTATGCATTTTATAAATAAATTTGGAGTTTAGAATTAAAAAATAAATAAAAAATGTACCTAACAAATATGTATTTTGCAGTGAACCTCCATCGTACTTGTTGTGTGAAAATGCTTTAATCAAAGATTTTTTCCAAATTGTGGCATCGTGGTTTGACCCTCCATATGAAGCATTCACATTTAATATTTTGAGATTAGAATCGCAAATCTATAAAATATATGAATTTAAAAATAAATTTAATGTTATTTGTGCTACATACAAATTGGACATTCTTCGAATGATAGTGTTGTCGGTTGAGGTAAACATGTTCGACTCTCTTCGCTGGTCTGAACATCGAGACGTGCGTACAATCAATACAGCCGATTACGCCGGGAAGATTGAATTTTTCATAGAATCTGAAATGGAAAGTTATAAAAAATCAAAAAAGGTATGTTTATTAAAATGTTAAACAAACACTTACTGTACTTTGACATTGTTAATTTCCGCTGGCGTTTGTGGAAATTTAATGTATTTCGGCATTAAATGTTCGTCAATAATGCTGCAAAATTCGATTATACATCGACTTACCACACTTTGGGATACACAATTGAGATGGTTCATGCCGACCCTCTTTTGGAAAGTTCCTGAAATTTTAATGTACGTATAGGAATATCCTTTAATTAAACCCCATATATGTAGAACCTTACCTTCTCCCAATAAACCAAGCGCAACTAGAATTCGAATCTCTTTTGGTATAGTTGACTCCTCCATAAAACTTTCAATTTCTTGTTTCAATGCAAATACCAATTGCTGGGGCATCCTATATATATTAATAAACTCCGCTTCGTGTATTTCGAAGGGGTTGGATGAATCCCGTAAATATTTACGCCTAATTGCTAAATTATAGCGCCTGTCTTCCTCGTCATCATCCAAATGGTGAATTAGGCGTTGTGCCATTAAAAAAGTTTCTTGTACTTTTTATAAAAATGTTTGTAAAACAATTGAGTATAATTATTTAGTTTTATTTTTATATTGAGTATATGTAATTATTCAGTTAATATTCACTTTAAATTATTAATTTTTAAAACTGAATTTAATTATGTATGTTTTTTATAATTATTTGACAGCCAATTGTATTTTTTCTTCAAATATGAACGACATTAGTGGTGAACCTTTGTACTAGCATTATTGTTAAGGGGAATTAATTCCCAATTTGCCAGAATACACTTTGGGGAAATATGGAATGAAAAGTTGAGAATTATTGTAGTTGGGAATTATCAAAATATTATTCCCCAATTCCCAATTCCCAGGGAAAACCAGAATAGGGCCACAGAATAATTAAGTTAATTGAAATAAAATTAATATTTTTGAAAAGTTTATTATTTATATAATTGTTAAAATTATGTTTATGTTATGTTGCATTAAAATTGAGCATGCACAAATAATTTTGTTAAGGACTGTACGACGATTGCAGTTAAACTTACGTTAAATATATTCGAACAAATGATGTTTATGAGATGGTGCATTTTTATATCATATAATATAAAATATAAACTATCATTTTCATCTTAATTAAAATCACACAAAAAACCAACATAAACTCCCTAAACACTAAACAATGTATGTCTATGTACATACGTATGTACAAAGTACATAGAATAAAAAGTCCCAGTACAGAGAATATGTGATTGTGACTTTTTGAATTTCATGTCATACCGTACATCTACGTTTAACTATAAAAGACAACAGTATCGTATAATTTTATATAAACAATCATAATTTACTCGTACCATGACTAAAGCTCCTAAAGCAAAAGCTAGAACATGAATATATAGATGGATTTGTATATATGTGCACACACATACTTACATATATGAGAACTATACTTATACTGAGAAAACTGAAACTTACATTTGGAAATTATGATGATCTTGATTCATTTTGTTATATTTTGTTTGGTGTCACAAGTAATTTTTCAAAAAAAAAGAGAAAAAAAAAACTGTATTCTGTTTGTCCTTAGGTCACAACCTTTACATTAGCAAATAAATAATTTAATTTTTATGCTGTTATAGTTGTTGTTAGCATCTTCTTCTTCTGATGATGAAAATCTTTGGTGTAATATGTGAACTGTAAATTTGTTCGTTATTATAAAGCAACAATTGTAAAACGCTTTTTAAATCGTTTAAAGAACTAAATTTCAGGATTTCTTGAAGCACGAAAAGAGCTAGAATAGGGGTGGCACATACAGTTTTCAGTAGAATTTCGATATTCAACCCAAAGCAAATTTTAATTTAGCATTTGTGTCAATAGTTAGTCACACATTCCACTTAGTTTTCATTAAAAATGTTGCAATGCAAAATTCTCGTATCTACCAGTTCCTATCAAATAAACATCAAATGTCTGATAACTTTTCGCGGGATTTCTTCGTTTGGAAATTCTCCTGAAATATTAGCACTGGAAACTTTGGTGGTTCTAACATCTTCCCGACACACTCCTCGAATTTAGGTACTCTTAGTTAGTTCTACAACTGAAGTATAGATATTTTTCTAATAACTGCTCTGCCGAGAATTATACACACTGGTTCCCAGTTTGGCTAGGATTGATCAATGCGAGCATTAAAATGGCCTGGAGACGTCTGTGGTGACCGTGACATGGATTATTTAATAATCCGTCTTACCACAACAACAACATTCTGCCGGTCAATTGTTAATGTATTACTGGATCGGTACATATCAGTCAGTTGTATTTATTATTTATCATAACATACATAAATATTTTATAATTGTTAGTATTTATTTTATAATGTACTTTTCTTTTGGATTAAATTTTGTTATATACATATCATAAATAAACTATAGTATCGATGGTTCAAAGGTAAAAGTCACTAACTGCATTTTCGTCGAAAATAATATAAGTACATGTATGACTTTATAATTTACTAAACTTTAGTGTTGTAAAATTATTTTCTATATTTCCTTCATTATATCTAAGCATAATGAAGGAAATATAGAAAAATAATTTTACAAGACTAAAGATTAGTAAATTATAAAGTCATATATGTATGTACTTATATCATTTTCGACGAAAATGCAGTTAGTGACTTTTACCTTTGAACCATCGGTATGTTATAATGAGTAAATATTCAACAAAAATTGCGGCAATTAGTCTTAACTACACCAGCAAATATAAAACACATTTGCAAATTTTAGCTCTGCGTCTTGCAAATTCTGTTGTGCTGGAAAAAATTCAACAACCAAATCACAATAGCAGCTGCGTATGCCACAAATAAAACCAGCACAAGTTAGCCGCAATTCCTGTTTGAAACAACAAAAAACGAGCTGAATATCCGGTTCACGAAAAAATACCTAAAAACCAGAAACTGCAACAGTCAATTTCATCAGTACAAGTACACGGTTAGACAACCGTTCAACTCGCCTTCGCTATAAGAAAACAACGTGGATCTAGGATAATTAACATCGAGAACAATTTTTTCCTCGTTTATCATATCTCTGTCTCTGAAATAAAGATACGTTTTTTTTATCAATAATTTGGTTGATTGCAATTGTGTTTGATTGTTCAAGAAAAAAAAATGTTTATTAAATTGGTTTTTTAATTTCGTGGAATCTAGCCTCGTAAATTAATTAAATTTTTATTTGTTTCCAAATATAAAATTAAATTTTATTGATATTTCGGCATTCTTGCCATTTTCAAAATATACACTACAAATAAATTTAAAAAAACTAAGTTTAGAAATTAAATAAAAATAAAATAATTGTATACTAATATACTTTCACAACACAAACATTACTTACATAAACTTACACTAAATTACGTGGTATAGCCATTATTATATTATTACATTATTATATTAATGCCAACATAAATACTAATAATAACAATAATAACTTAGTTCAAAACCCTGATGATGCCAAATTTGTAGCCTTAACATATATTCCAGGAGTTACAGAAAAATTAACAAAAATTCTTAAAGATGAAACAAATTCATACACAATTAAAATTGGAAACAAGGTTCCTAATAAGTTACAACACCAATTTTCAAAATTAAAGGACAAAATTGCAACACAACAAATGAACAATGTCGTATACGAAGTAGCTTGCCAATGTGGAAAAGCGTATGTTGGACAGACATCTTAAATATTAAAACAACGGCTACAAAAACATAAAAGTGAAGTTAGATTAAAAAACAAATCTTCGGCATTGAGTACACATTCAATTGAAAACAATCATAATTTCGACTTTGATAATACCAAAATTATTCACCATGAAAAATGGGAAAAATCTCGACTAATTTTAGAATCGGCTCATATTTGCTTAGATACAAATAAAAATGTTAATTACAAAACAGATACGGCTAACATCTGTTGGCAATATAAAGGTATTATACAAAAATTCAAAAATAAAACACAAAAATAATATAATCCAATATAAGAAAACACAATTTTCTATGTGGTTATTTACTCAATTTATTATCAATTACATACATACAATTAAAATTTTTTTTTTTTGCGCGCTTTAACCAATATACCAGATATACAATAAGTGAAAATTACATACAAACTTTGTTACTAATACCAACTAAATTTATGCATCTCTTATTGAGGATGGAAATATAATAATAATTTAATCAAAAACGAAATTGAAGTCATGTACATACTCCTAGTTGTAAGAAGTTTCTTATATTTTTTAAAATATTTTCTTAAAATGTTTTTTAAAAGTTTTTTAAATCAATGTATATATTTTTATAATGCATAATAATTTTATAATGTTTTTAAATGTTAAAAACTTTATGTAAGTAATGTTTGTGTTGTGAAAGTATATTAGTATACAATTGTTTTATTTTTATTTAATTTCTAAACTTAGTTTTTTTAAATTTATTTGTAGTGTATATTTTGAAAATGGCAAGAATGCCGAAATATCAATAAAATTTAATTTTATATTTGGAAACAAATAAAAATTTAATTAATTTACGAGGCTAGATTCCACGAAATTAAAAAACCAATTTAATAAACATATTAACTAGCCGTTATATAAATCATATATGGAAAAAAAAATGATCATCATTTTCTCAATTTTCTAAATATTCTTTGTAAGTATTTGATTATTTCTTTCTTAATTTCTTTATTTACATATTTATTTAATATTCCATTTTTATTACAACATGACAACTAGGTCATTTTATGTAATTACATTGATTAAATAGCAACAAGTCCACTTAAGCTACATTAGTTTGTATCACAAATCAATAATAGACAATATAAAAAAAACTATATGATAATACAAAATGAATAAATTTGAATCTGTTTGATTATCAATATGTAATAGGGAATTACACTCTCCGAATTAATTCACCGTACGATCTATAAAATTGAATATTCGAATTGGCATTTCAATCAAATCAATCCTGCTTACTGTAAATTTAAAAGGACAAAAAATACAGACAAAATTAATATAAATTTAGTTTATTAATCTACTTTTCAAGTCCGAAAATAAAAAAACTTTACATTTGTATTCCTTTTTTGCGAACAAATTCATCGTACGGTTGTTGTTTTTATCTAACAACACCGTGCATCTTTTGTTTTTTTCAATATTTTTGTGATAGAATAGTTCAGTATATTGTAAGACAATAAAGCTACCGGTACATAAAATACCTTTTATCATTTTGAAGGCCACGCGAATAGAAATCAGTATTGACTTCCAAGAAGTCGGTATCAATAAGCATTTGGAAGGAAAACCGTTATCTTCCAAGTCCAAAGTTAACAAAAAAATCAAAATCGTCATGCACATTATAGAAACATATAAAAAGACGGGTAGTGTTGAATAATTAAAAAGAACTGGTCGTCCGCGTACTCTTACCGAGAAGGAATAAAGGGTAGTATGGCGTTGTGTACGCAAAGAACAGCGAATATTTAGTTCAATATTGCTAACAATGCTACACCAGAACTATGGAGCAGATGTATGTTAACGTACAAACCAGGAAACATTAAACTGGTACGGGTAATTTTCCAGAATAGTCAGAAAAAAACACTTATTAGTGAGGTAATTAAAAAGAAACGCATTGAGTTCGCTAAATCACACCTGGATGCTGAATTTTCATTCTGGAAAGAAGTGATATTTGCCGGCGAAATTAAGTATAATATATTTGCATATGATGGACCATCATAAGTATGGCGCAAGAAGGGAACATCAATGGAAACAGCAAATCTTCGTGGTACGGCTAAAAACGCTGGAGGAATTATACTCAGTTTGGGGGTGTATGGCGGGTTCGGGAGTCAGAAATTTGATAGTTATTGAAGGAAATATGGATAAAAGGATGTATTTGAATATTTTGAAACCAATTTGCACGAATCGGTAGACAAATTAGAACTGCCACAAAATTGGGTCTTCTAGCAAGATGACAACTCGAAGCACATAGCGGCAATTGTTCGAGACTGGTAGCTGTAAAACACCCCTAAGCAGCTACATTCTCCTCCACAAAATCCGAACCTTAATCCCATAGAGCATCTGGGGGATTAAGTAGAAAGGAAACCAAAAATACACACAATTACATCTAAGGCCACACTGAAAGAGGCAATAAGATATGATTGAGATCGGGTGCCGCCAGAATTCACCAAAAATTGGTGTCGTCCATGAATAATAGACTAAAAGCCATTCTAGATGTCGAAGGAGGCCTACCCGTTATTAATAATTTTTTTTTTTTTTGTGTTGAATAATGATTAAACTAATCGTACGATGAATTTGTTCGCACAAAAAGGAATACAAATGTAAACTTTTTTTATTTTCGGCCTTGAAAAGTAGATTAATAAACTAAATTTATATTAGTTTTGTTTGTAATTTTTGTCCTTTTAAATTTACAGTAAGCAGGATTGATTTGCTTGAAATGCCAATTCGAAAATTCAATTTTATAGATCGCACGGTGAATTAATTCGTAGAGTGTATATCTTCCACGGCAAAAACGACAACTTTTCTTCGATTTACACTGATACACTAAATGATTATCAGCCAAACAATTAAAACACCTCCGTTCATTTTTCATTAACTCTCGTCTGCTTTCCACACTCATGTTTTGAAATTTGCCACATTGATATAACTGATGCTGGTTTGTGTGACAAATGGAGCAGGTAAAGCTGGTTACGAACGAGTTGGTCTTACGTGTTTTAATAGCTTGATTTACTGGTCGTTCCGATGAAAAAGTCTCCAAAGCATCAGCACGAGCTTGCAAAAATTCAAATAAAATATTTATGGTTGGGTAATTGTGGTCTACAATCTTTTGCGCCCACAAACTACGGCTTTCGGCAACTCTTTTGCTGATTAAAATATGTAGGAGCCATGGATCCCTGGATGCAGCATCTTCCCCTAGCCCCTTTAATCCTCTTAAGACTTTCTTGCGGCTCGCTCATTTATTCATAATTCATTCATTCTGTCAATTTTCACATTTACTCACCACCACAGTAGTTCGCACGCGAACCCATTGAAATAACAAAAGAATGCACCTTTATTGCAGGCATGCCAACTTAACAACGAACATGACATAACGAAATAAAAGCCAAACAAAACTAAAATAATTACTTTTTGTCGATTCTTCTTGGCGTCATCATACAAAATTTAGTAATTTTGATAATTAGGCGTTTTGGTGAAAAATCATAAACTTAGAATATCAAAACATTGTAATTTAATTAACCACTTAACGCATAGGAACGAGTTAACTCGTTCATATGTTACTTGCAGAAATGCATAGGAATGAGTTAACTCGTCCAATTAAATTTTAAAATAAAAATAGTTTAAATTACGTTTGTTTTTTATAATTAAAATATTGTGATCAATTGTACTTTACGGCTGTAGTTTATGGCTTTTTATCTCATCAATTTCGAGTTTTATGGTTTATGACCCCAATTGTTCAGTGGTATATGATATCGATAAGATACATATTTATGGCTGCATGTTTCATCATAAACGATAATATGCAAAAGGAGAAAAGTGACTGCAGGATGTAATTTCATACCGGCATCTCAACAATGAATTTTGTTTTTTTCCAAAACCTTCGAAAATTCTCTCTGTAGTCAAAAGAGAATTCTCGCAGATTTTGTTTTTGCTTTAGGCAAAATAAAATTTCAATTAACTTTTATTGTTTTACTGCGTCACCCCACAACTAGTGTTATATGTGTATGTATTTGTGAATGACATTATCTTTTAGCGCGTTATAATGTCGATTACACATTTTCTCGTAACATTTTATACGCAGTAAAACGTGCAAATGATGCAACAATGCACCGAGGTAGTAACGGTATAAGAAGAACAAAGGTAAGTCGTTAGCTTGTTCTTTAGTTATTTTTCTTTTCTTTTGCAAACAATTTCAATTTAAAAGAAGGAAAATAAAACAAAATCGTTATTTTTTGTTTATATAAATGTACCTATTGTGTTAAAATAGGTGCAAATAAACATTTTCAATAATAAAACAAATATGTTTTTTTGCAGGTTTTTTTACAAAAATAATATGCGTTAAGGGGTTAATAGAAAATAATTTTCATTGTAAGAAAATTATTCTAATCAATTTAGTTTAATAAAATAATTGTATACGCCAATTAATCCACGTATTAATAAATATTGTGTTTCATAATACAAAATTATTTTTACTTCAATTCATACATGGATACGTCAAGTGAACAACTGATCAGGGAACACAATTCGAGTCCAAACTTTTCACAGAGTTAACTAAACTCCTCGGATCACATCGGATACGGACAACTGCTTATCATCCGCAGGCCAATGGCATGGTCGAACGCTTCCATCGGCAACTCAAAGCCGCACTCATGGCGAGAAGCAACACTATCAATTGGAGCTCGGAAATACCAATAGTACTACTTGGAATCCGACCAACAGTGAAAGAAGATCTGAAGTGCTCACCAGCTGAGATGGTTTACGGTCAAACCATTAAGCTACTCGGTGAGTTCTTCATCGAAAATCCTCATTCACATACACCAACTACCGACACAGTCATCGACCAACTGCGACAAACCATGCAAAACCTTGTACCACAATCAACACGTCAATCCAAACAAGATGACATTTTTGTTCCGAAATCACTCGATAACTGTGATTTTGTTTTCATTAGAACAGACAAGATTCGCACGGGATTATCTCCTCCCTATGAAGGTCCATTTAAAGTCATTCGACGCCTTCGAAAACAATTCGTCGTATCGATCAATGGTAAAAACCATAAAATTTCAATCGATTGACTCAAACCGGCATATGGAATTCTCTGTTCGGCTGATCAAATATCAAGCCATCGAACACACAAAACCGTCCGTATTGCAACTAATCATTCAATCATTCCCTAGGGAGGGATAGTCACTGGCGGGGGAGTCCTGTTGCGGCTCGCTCATTTATTCATAATTCATTCATTCAGTCAATTTTCACATTTACTCACCACCACAGTAGTTCGCACGCGAACCCATTGAAATAACAAAAGAACGCACCTTTATTGCAGGCATGCCAACTTAACAACGAACATGACATAACGAAATAAAAACCAAACAAAACTAAAATAATTACTTCTTGTCGATTCTTCTTGGCGTCATCACACATAATTTAGTAATTTTGTTAATTAGGCGTTTTGGTGAAAAATCATAAACTTAGAATATCAAAACATTGTAATTTAATTAATAGAAAATAATTTTCATTGTAAGAAAATTATTCTAATCAATTTAGTTTAATAAAATAATTGTATACGCCAATTAATCCACGTATTAATAAATATTGTGTTTCATAATACAAAATTATTTTTTCTTCAATTCATACATGGATACGTCAAGTGAACAAGTGAATCGGAATTAAATCATTACGAACACTACAACTTCGTCGGACACGTCATGCAACTGATGAATACTTTCGGAATTTACTTGAGTAATGCTTGGTTGGTTCATGAACGTCTGGATAAAATGTTCCACTGTATATTTCTTTCTATCGTAGCGAGCTTTTAATTTGTTTAAAACTAACAGGTAATTCGCCTCTGTTATCGGTATATGCTTTAACAACCGGGCTGTTTTTTCTTTCAATAAACTCATTAAATATTGAAATTTTTGGATTGGCTGCAGGGTACTATTATGAATTGAAGACACAAACATCTCATAAAATGTCTGCCATTCGGTGTACTCTCCATTGAACGGCTTAATGTTAATTTTTGGTAATTTAACATCAGCATGACTGTCACGTGAGTTATAGCATGAATCATTCACTACAGTACTCATATTTGGATCGATTGACATCTTAGTTTCACGGATAGCCCTTTTGAGTTGAGCTGCGATGTAATAATATTGTTCTTCCAATGTTTCTAATTGTGGTTCATCGGATCTATTCGATACTGTATATTCCATTTGCAATCTCTAATACCTCTTGAAACATATCTTCGGTACGCTGTAGCTTAACTTGCAGTTCATCAATGATTACCTCTCCTGGTTTTAACGCTTCCACAAATTTTTCCAGCCGCTCAAAACTTCGTTTAATATTACTCTGCTGTTTTCGCAAACTTTCGACATCAGCCATTTCACTATAACGTTATGAATCACTAGCACTACCACCAAATTTTGAATTAATATTTATATGATAATAATATAAGCCGAAATAATAATTATTTAATTGCTAGTATGGTAAAACCGATTGTAGATCTAAATTTGTTAGGTTAACATCAAAATGGTGGCTTGATTTTACCGCGTGGTAAAATTTTGGTTACAACACGAGTTGATACGGTGGATATTTATCCCACCAATTTGATATTTAATGTCTAATTACACAATTGATAATATGGTTATGAATTAATTAACTTAAATCATTTGTAATTGGTAAAAATGATACGATTCTTATGATTCAATACTCGTGAATTTTTAGGTTAAATTTGCAATACTTTTATGAAATCACGCACAAATTCACAAACAATTGATTTAATCAGAGCCTTTTCTGATATCGGTAATAAAATTCACGTTTGGTTGGCTTTACCATGTTTCGACGGTTCCACTATTCACATTTATTTGGTATTAAACAGATACTTATCTAATATATGTACGCCTGTTGTGCGGGAATCCGGCTCGAAGGACCATGTAAAAACTCGGCAACAACAATTTGTTATACATTTGGATTTTGTTTTATTATTATAATGTTGAACAAGTTTTATTTAATTTCGTTACATTATTTATTATGATTTTTTATTTATACAAGCTTTATCTTATTATAATTGTGAATATTATAATTAATTTATTAATTATTATTTCGTGACGTGTTGCTCGCTGTAGATGTCGAATGGAAGAGAGAGATTTATTTTGACAATCTTATTTTTATATACAATTTTACTCCATCTACAATTATTTGCTATAATATGAAGTTATCTACGTTTTACAATTCAGCAAATATAAAAATGGTGAAGTGTTATAATTTTATAAAAGTGTTTTACATTTTTGACATTTCAAACAAATACAATGTCAATAATAATTTATAGATTCTGTAAGTAATAAATTTTACAATAATAATTAAATTAATTATAATATGGCATATTTTCTTTCATATTAATTAACTACATATGTGAAGATTTTGGTGGTCAACCGGATGATACATATATATGTTACAGCCGTGTAATAATTTGGGAATTTTGCGATAAGTTTATTTATGTTTAGATACGATTTCTTTGATCTGTGTCTGAAAGGTTGACGAAGTAATTTCTATTATCATAAATATTAAGGATTTACGGAAAACTCAAATTTGATAGACATTTTATAAATTTTAATTATAATTTGGTCCGCACTTTGTTAATTATGTTTCTGGATTTTAGTATTCTAGATTTTTGTTTTTCTGAGTTTTTTGTTTCTGGATTTTTTTGCGGGATTTTCAGTTTCTGTATTTTTTTTCTAGATAAGGTAGCCAACCCTTAATTAATTTTTAATTACAGTAGAGCGTCGATTATCCGAACGTCAATTATCCGAAACGTCAATTAACTGAACACTGCGTTTTGTTTGTTTCCTTCCGCTATGGTATAAAGTAAAGAGAAGTGCTTGGATGGATTGTGAAGCTTTTATGGATTGGTATAAAAACGAATTTATCCAAAATGTACAAAAATATTATGACGATAAAAACAAAGTTTGAGTATTTTGCCTCCGCATCCACGATAATGCACCATCTCATCAGGGAGCAAAAATATTAAATGCGCGTAACGTAACAGCACTGCTTCAACCAATGGACCAGTGGAAGAAAGACAATGAAGAAAGTGTGGTGGCGTTAAAAAAAAATTGATTTAAAAGACTGCAGTCATATGATAGTAGATGCCTAGGATAGCTTATCAAAAGATAACCTTAAACTGGCGTGAAATAAATTGTTGAACAATACAGGAACAAATGAGGAAAACGAGGAAGCCTGTGAAGAAACTCATCATACATGCGTAAATGAATTAAATTCCCCAAATTTTGTGATTTGTTTCAGAAAATTCCAGGATTTTTCGATTGTGATACAGAGGATGCATAAGTTCTCTAAAACGACAATAACGATGCTGGTTTTCAAATTTTCAACGATGATGAAATTACAGCGTGTGTCCTAGACGATAATGACCGGTGATGAAGGTGGAGACGATAACGAAGATTGTTTAAAAACGAAAACTAGTCATGGTTCGAGCAACAAGAAGACAGCTGCCCTACCCAACTTCTGCTTTTGAATCGATTACGAGATTTCCTTCAATTTATGGCTATTTTGTGTAGCTGAATTTGTAATATATACATTGTACATATGTATGTATAATGTGTACACATTTCTTACAAAATATGTGGTCTTTTTACTTATAGGTTTCATTATCCGAATATTTGATTATCCGAACAACCCACGGTCCCAATTAGTTCGGATAATCGACGCTCTACTGTATATGATAAAAAAAAACGTAAGAAGATTTTAATATTTAAGGTGATTTACTATTAAACATTTTTATATACAAATTTTGATAAAAATAGAAATTTTGAAAATTTTCATTCATAAAAAGATGAAATATTAAAATCAATTTCTATACAAACAACTTTTTAACATTCAGCCTTTCGACACATTCGGCCTTTCGACCCTATTCCGACTAATTTAACTTAGAATTGTATAGGCTAACGGCTTCGTTAACTCTCGTCGCTGCGCTCCCCCCCCCCCCCCCCCCCGCTTAGCCCTCCGAGGGGCTTTAGATTTGAACTTCGAGGGACGTAGGAGCCGGGATCAGTAAACATGCCGCACTGCGTGCCACACTTAGGAGCGGCTTATATAGAATTTATTAATGACACCTACTAAAAAAAAAAAAATTGTTGTTAAGCAAGATTTTGTAATTGCAAATAAATACGTGGAATTGACCATGGATCCACGATTAATTTTCCATACGATCAATTGTCCAAATGATCAATTGATCCACGATCAATAGTTCATACGATCAATTGTCTATACGATCAATTGTATCCACGATCAATTATTCATACGATTAATTATCTCCACGATCAATTGTTCATACGATCAATTGAATATGCAATTTCGAAAAGGGTACATCTCGAAAATTTTGCCAAAACCGTTTTTTCACGTTAATATGATGGAAATATATCCGCACCTATTTGGTTTGAAATAGGCACATTTCTTGTGTTAATACGGCCACCAGTGTCGGTTTGTATAACGATAATTTCGAAAAGGTCACAACTCTTGGAGATGTGCCCTTTTCGAATTTAATGCGTTTTATTAATCGGCGACGACGATATATCTCTATATGTCGCTGAAGTGATTTTGATACTTATGCTAACAGTTTCATAAAGTTTATACGTTGTGTTTTTAATTAGATTTAATTATGCATATGCATATAATCGTATGCATATAATACATAAAAAAATATATAAAATAAAGATTAACATTAAATATTTATATAATTTTCAATTACTTTTTGACCCTACACTTAACCTTAAAATAAATTGTATAAATTTATATACTACTTTAGAAAATAGATAGTTTTCTTTAACTTCATACGATCAATTGTATCAACGATCAATTGTTTCCACGATCAATTGTATCTACGATCAACTGTTTACGTTCAATTGTAACAAGATCAATTGTTTACGATGCGACTATCGGCCTTTCGGCATTCGACTTTCCGACATTCGGCCTTTCACCATCGAACGATCAGTCACTAAACCAAAAGAAATTCCAGTAAAAAATGTTTTGACTTGAACGCCCTTTTTGTTTTTTGATTGAACTTCCTTTTGAAAAGGCATAAATGTCTTCTATTTTGACTGAGTTGCTTTTTAATTTTTACGTTGACACCTAGGATAGAATAGAATAAGTTAGTAAATAGCACAAAGTTTACTGTACTGAAATGGAATTTTCCATGATAAGACTTTTCTAAATGTTTCTAAACTGTTCTTACCGGAACAATAATGAAATTTCGAGAAATTTTGGTTTGGGTATATAAGAACCGAACGAATTCGAATTAAAACATTAATTTTTGGTAAGCGATAGTGTGAAGATTAAAAAATGAATTGAAAAAGCGATTTAAAAAGTGTTTTATTGAGATTTAGAACTTATAAGTGAACAGTAAAATTGTATAAAAATTATAATAAGTGATTTTATAAATTTTTATTAATAAATTGTGTTGTATTAATTTTTGTGCTCAATAAATAAATTCTTTTTTTTTTTTTTTTTTTTTTTTATATTTTAAATTTATTTATTTATTTATTTTTATCTATTATAAATTTTGGGACATTTTATTTTGAGCAGTTAGCTCATTCACAATAAAGTGTCGATGTTCAAGTGACAAAACAATAAATTTCATGCAAATAAGGCAATATCACATCTTAGCGGCACAATTCTTCCAGTGGTACTGTTTCGTTCGTTTCGTTCCAACTAAACCAATTTCCAAATTTCCATCTGGTCGTTCTGATATGGCATCATCAGCATCCGCATCACTGGTAACTAATCTGCATAATTATCACCGCAATATAAACTCGATAGATATCAGGAACAAAAAATAATTAATTAATTTTGAAGAAAAATATTGCATAAAAAGGACTTCTGTCTGATTCAAAAGTCAAAGCCTACTCGTTGGTGATTAATTGAAGTGGTTTGTTTTTATTCACAATCCAGTGATTCGAACCTTGATTAACAAGGCAAAAACGTAACAATATCATATGCAGGTTGGTTTCTAACTACAAAAATTGGGTAGTTACATTTCTTCTTTCTGTATTTTATATTTTGTTTGCGTGAATAATGCAACATCACTATCAAAACCAAATAGATTACAACTGTTTGCAGAATCAAGATTTTATTTTATATACTACTTATACACATATGTATACACGTATGTGCATTGTTTATGATTCAAAATATCATCATTAATATGGGATTCGTTTATTATGGCATGTTTCAGTATGGCAGAAGTTATTACGACACTGCGGCATAAGGTACACTATGGCATATTTCATACACTGCGGCATAAGGTATACTACGGCATGTTTCAGTAAGGCTTATTTTATTACCATGCCATATGTGTTTTGGTACTCCAAAATGGCATATTTCAGTGTGGTATGAAAAATTCGGAAACTAATTTTTTGTTTTTATTTCTTTTTTTTAGTGGACAAATTGAAGAACTTTTCTTAAAACTTAATAAAATAAAATAAAAAAAGTATGCGCTAGATCCTTTGTAAGTCGTAAGGAAATATGCCGAACTGAAATAGCTCGTAGTGTACCTTTTACCGTAGGTAACCATATGGCATAGTGTACCAAATGCCGCACTGAAATATGCTGTGCTGAAACATGCCATATTGTCATTTGCCATAATATAGAGTATAGCAACCTGGACCCATTAATATTTACTTTAATAGAAACATAATATATGTTTACGTAGCCTTTAGTTAATTTCTTTCAATATAACAAGTAATCTATTAATTAGCCCATCTAAACAATAGGATAACCTGTTGTTGTGATTTCTTGCTACAGTTACTTAAACAAATAACAATATGGAAAAGAAAAACGCATTTCAAAGTTATTTTTATGTCCCAAATCCATAAATTTCAATTTATTTTCACTTCAAAATAAACCTAACAACACGAAGTACTCTTTAACCTAGTTCTAAAAAAAGTGTTACATTTCACCACATTAGAAATGGTAATAACAAAAAAATATGTATATTTGTGGCACAAAAAAAATGGGCCTCAAAAATTTTATCCCCAACGAAAATAGTCACCCAACTAAGTTATACGAGTATTTATATAGTTCGTTCGTGTGTATATCTATTTATTATTATAAAACTAACTAACCAACAACAATAAAAACATCACTAACAAAATGTATATTTAAATAAAAGACTACCTAATCCTAAACGGCATATAAAAAAGGACACTAACAGAAGGAACCTCTAGCCACAAAAACAAATTTGGATCTAAAGATATGCCATATACATACATATAGACATTTTTAGTAACTTGATAAAAACCATTTAAAACCATCAAAATAATCCTAATTCTACACAATTTTCTTCCCCAATTTTTTATTTGATTTCCCGAGCTTTTTTTTTTAGTGTGTGAAAAAATAGCCTAAAATAACACCAACCGAATCCGATCTCCCATTTTATTCTTTTTTCCTCCTATTCACATTTTCCTATTTTTGTGTGTGTTCAAAGGGAACAATCATAAAAAATAAAATAAAATAAAATAAAAATAAACGAAGTTGAGAAAATCCAATTTTATTGTCTCAATTTAATTTCTTTATACTATTATTATTATTATTGTTATCTTTCTTTTTAAGGAAATGTACGATATACATACATACTCGTACATACGTCTAAAGTAAAATAATAGAAACAATTATTTTATTATAAAGGATGTTCGGAAATGTTTAAGGCGTTAAAATGGTTGATTGTCATATATAGATAACGTCACACATTAATTTTTTGTTCAGTATGTTCTTGAAGAAGCTTTTGATTGATGATATTTAGGATAAAATGTTAGCGAAGCATGGTATCTTATTATATGTGATATTATATCAGTATCATTTAATGTCTTTTAAAAAAGCTTTCTAATATGTTGGCTTTTTATCTTACCAAGTCTATAAAGATCCTGCAGCGAAATGTATTATAAATGTGGACATTTTTTCAAGGAAAAGAGGTTAAGATAATTTTTTCAATCGAATATCTTAATTCAAATTAAAGGGCGAGTTTTCAAATAATTTAAGTTCTAGACACAATAAATTCTTATACCTATGTAAGTTTTCAAAATTATCTATCAAAACACATTATATTTAGGTTTGATAGTATGCAATTATGGGTTATATCAGAGCCTACCGTATAAATAGGAGCCTCCAGTATCGACTGTATTTTTTACTAAACTTAAAATAAGGTACATACATTTTTTGCTTTACTATGAAACTACATACTAATAGGAAAACGATTTATAACGATTTAACGAAAATTCATAAAACATGTAATTTTGTTTGATTAAAAAACCGAGTCATGAAAATGTTTAGTTCTTAGTAAAAATCGTCTTGGAAATAAGGTATTTTTGAACTTTAACCGATTGTTGTTTTTATAAAATACATACATATCTCATAAACTCATAATTCGAAATTTATAAACAACACAATAATGATTTCTTTCATTACCTCCATTCAAATTTGAATTCGGATGTCTTTCTACTGTTAGGCCATGAGTGAATATGTTAAAAATTTGGTGAAAATCAAATTATCGTGGTGAAATATTTTTAACAACAAAAGTAGAGTTTGCTGTGTGAATTAGTTAAAATTTAGACAGTTGAAATTCATTCAAAATGCATCGCATTTAATCATTAGCGTTTATATACACATAATAAATTATAACTATATGCCTACAGTTTTACAGTAAAATTTATATTCATAAAATGTTGGACTTTTTTACACATGTGGCATATTATTAAACCACCAGCTATATTGACGAACAAGGAGAAATCGGGGTTAGATTTTGCACAAGAGCAAAAACTAGAATCTTGCTAATGTTATCGGTGCTATTGACGGATGTCATATAAAAATTAAATGCCCAGTCAATGAGCACGATGAATATCTAAATTATAAAAGCTTTTACTCCACCCAGTGTCAAGCCGTAGTAAATAATCATCATTTATTGAACGACGTTCAATACTGAATGTTATTGAATGACGTTTTTTAACATCACTTGTCAAAATTTATAGACGGTGTCGACTGCGTTAAATTTTTTTTTGTGGTGAATAAAAAAAAATTTAACAAGGAGTATACAGTTACATGCGGGATCCCCTAGGGATCTGTACTCGGTCCAATGCTTTGAAATATTATGTATGACGATGTGTTCACACTGCAGGTCCCCGAGGAGGCGACGGTGGTTGGGTTTGCCGATGATATCGCCATCGTAGCAGTTTCAAAGTACAAGGAAGAGCTAGAAAACATTTGTAGTGATACGGTGGATATAATCCAGCAATGGCTTGACTCAGTTGGGTTGCAGCTGGCGGAACAAAAAACGGAAGCGGTATTTATAACCAGCAGAAAGGTTCTGGAGATAATTTCCCTTAGAATCGGAGCACATACGATTTTCTCGCAACCCTCGATGAGGTACCTAGGGGTACAAATCGATGCAAGGTTGTCATTCAAGGAGGACATAAAGTACGTCAGTGAGAATATCGGCGGGCCAAGCCAAGGACGACGAAGATTATTAGTCGGTGTCGTAACATCTATAATGCTCTATGCGTCCCCTATATGGGCTCAAGCGCTGCAGGTGCCATCCTATCGTCGTAGTTCTAACTCCGTATATCGCAGCTGCGCACTTAGAGTGATTAGTGCGTTCGGAACTCTTTCGGACGAAGCAGCCTGCGTCATTGCGAGAATGTGTCCAATTGATCTGCTGGCAGCGGAACGGCAAAAGTCATACAATAATAGCCATGGAGGAACACCGGATAGGCCAATGGTGCGAGCAAACAACACAAAAACGTACAATTCCTGAAATAGGCCCATGGATAAACCGTATGTATGGCGAGGTTGCTTTTTACCTAACACAGCTCTTAACAGGTCACGGATGCTTTCGATCATACCTTAATCGTTTTGGGCATGATGATTCACCGTATTGTCCATCCTGTAGAGATTCCGCAGAAGATGCTGAACACGTGTTTTTTGTATGCGCACGGTTCCAGGGGAATAAAGAAGTGCTTGCAGGAGTCCTCGATCAATTTGATATTACCCCAAAGAATATAGTTGAAGTGATGCTAGCGTCCTCAGAAGCATGGAATACTGTAGCAAATTTTGCAACAACAACGATTAAGGAGTTACGACGGTTGGAACGCTATCGTCGTCAAGCAAGCCTTCAGTTGCGTGGGGAATGTGATCGTACAGTTAGTACAGACTCCTTCCCTTTCGAAGTAATACCTAGCGGTCGTTCCGGGGGGAAAGGATGCAGGAGGTGGTTTTAGTGAGTAGGAGTCTCACACCATTGTGGTGGATAGCTATGTTATCCCCTACATCGTCCATGATGGATTTCCACTTTCCTTAAAAAAAAAAAACATACATACATACATACACATACATACACACACATACACACACCGGCGAATGGGCTGTGATGCGAAGTTACCTCGTAGTTCGACTGCTAACCCTAGCCTCTCCATACCTACTCCTACTGCCTACGTCCCCGTTCGTGTCGGTGGTAAGTTGATTCTAGCCTAAACTTGCGGTTCTAATCCCTCGGGAAAGCTAGGCCGAGGCAAAAGTCAGAGGAGGGTCACATGGATCAATCGAAAATAATGCACTTAAGAGTTATGTGATTTAAATCCAGGAGTGTCTTTTTCACATTGAGCGGGTCCCTGGACAGCGACTGTACCCCAGGAGGGGCTGCTGTATACCTACTTGGCAGCAAGTATAAAATTAGTTCAGGCAAGGAGAGTTTAATTACAGTGCAGGGAGTAAGAAACCCAGTACCCCCCCCCCCCCCCCATCTCAACACTCGAGATCCAGCATCTGCAATGTTACAACGGTGGCGAACTTGGCCGTTGTGACAGATATGTCTACAAGCGAAGAAAAAGGAAACGGTAAATTTATTCATAGAGATAGCACACCTCAGAACCCTTTCAAAAAGAGTGCAATAATACCAAGATCTCCGAAGAAGTTAGCGGTGACAAGTATATTGGAGAGATGTTCTTCATCACATTCTCTTGGTGGTAACAAGGCGGAAAACAAAGAGATAATTCTAACCAGGCGGGAAAATTGAAGAACTGGTTGAGTTTGTCAAACCGAGAAATAATGTGCATGGCGAAATCAAGAAGATGATTAACACCATTAGCACCATAGGGTCAGCTCAACTTTTAGTAGGATGAATGTGTCGGAAAAGAATGAAAATTTGATTCATCTACGAATTATGAGCAAGAAACAGGAACCGGAGAAAGCTACTAACATTAATAAACCAATAGTAGAGACAAGCAAAACAAAGTTGTTAACACCACCCAAGAGTGATGACAGTAAGAAAAAGCAGAGGAATACTAAGGCCATTCCGCAAAGTGCTTCTCAAAGTGACCTGTAGGTATCTCGAATGTCAGAGGCTTTTATAAACAAGGAGGACGGAAACCAGGGAAAAAACCGAACTGAAGAATGGAGGACATTAGAATCCAAGGAGCGCACTGCTCAGAGACATAAGAGATACACTCGTCCAGATGCGCTTCTGATTAGAGCGACTAAGGATGTCTCATATGCGGACATATTGCGCAAGGTTAAGCTGGACCCAGATCTTAGTTGTCTTGGGGAAAATGTAAAACACATCCGCAAAACGACAAAGAGAGAACTTTTATTAGAGCTGAATAATGCCGGCAACCAAAAAAAAGACCGTGGAATACCAAGCCAAGCTTGAAACTATCATTGGTCAGTGAGCTAATATAAGGTCTTTAACACATGAAGCTCTTATCGAAATTCATGATGGTGCTTTAAATGCTTGGACTACGGATATGTTGTCGGGAAATGCCCCAAAATCGTAGACCGTTCAAAGCTTTGTTATAGGTGGGGTGGTGATGGGCACATTGCGAGGACAACGCTGGAACTACCAACCATTTCACGGGTGGTTTCAAATGTCCGAAATACCAGAAGGCGTTAAAAATGGACAAACAGATTATGATTTTGCTACAACCTACAACTTAATCTTAATCATTGTGAAGCGGCACAAGGTCTGCTTGACCAGACTGTGCGTGAAGTAGGAGGAGACGTCGATATTGTGCAAGAACAATATAGAAACCGCGAGGTAGCTATTTGGGCAAATGACGTAAGGGGTAGGCCGCCATCTAGCTGGCTTCATAAGGGTGAAAATCGACGGTATCTTTATATACAGTTGCTACGCTCAGCCGAGCGCGTCTTTGGCGGAGTTTGGTCTAAATCGACATCCGGTGCTTATCGCTGGGGACATTAATGTTTGGTTTACTGAATGTGGCAGTAGAGTCATCGAATGATCACGGAGACGCTTTATTGGAAGCTTTTGCACACTATAAATGGCCCTGTTAAATACGGGTAACACACCAACATTCCGTAGAGGTAATGATACATCAATCATTGACCTTACGCGGATAAGCAGCAGTATTTATAGTAGAGTAGTTTCGTGGATAGTGGGTGAGCTATACACACATAGTGACCACCAAGTTATAATCTTCGAACTTTGCAGTGTTACCCTAATAGAAGGCAACCGAACTATATAAGAATTGCCGGTTGGAGATCCAAACTTTTCGTCGAGAATATGTTCTTGTACAATACATGTTAGAAAACAAAAGCGTTTTCGGAATAGCGGAAAACAGGGTATCTCAAATTATGAAGGTCATTACAAACGCCTATGATGCAGCAAAGCAGAGAAGAGTAGTATATAAACGCCGTAGTGCTATGTATTGGTGGAGTGAGAAAATCGCTACTTTAAGTCGGAAATGCTTCAAAGCAAGGAGGAAGTATCAGCGTTCAAGGCATAGAGAGACTGAAGATTTTTGACAAGCTTATTGCAGTGCTCGATTTGAGCTCAAATCCGCTATAAAGTTAAGCAAACGGAAATGATTCAGTGAAGCGAAAGTCATTGGGTTTGCAGACGATATCGCGATCGTAGTGGTGGCTAAACACAAGGAAGAGGTAATCCGGATCTGTAACGAAGCCGTTCGCATGATCCACAACTGGCTGCAGTCAATGGGTTTACTTGGCTGAAGAGAAGACGGAAGCTGTACTAAGCTCTAGCAGGAAGGTGAAGGAGACCGTAACTCTGGATGTAGGCAAATGTACTATCACCTCACAACCAGTGATTAAGTATCTAGGTTTAACAATTGTTAGCAGATTAGACTTTAAGGAGCATATGAATAATACTGCATAAAAGGCCTCCACTGTTAACTACGCACTGTCTAGAATAATGCCGAATACAAACGAAGCAAGACAAAAACGAAGAGTGCTCTTAGCCAATGGGGTTTCACCAATAATGCTGTATGGAGCTCCAATTTGGACTGACGAAATGAAAATCTCGTATAGGCGTAAGTTAAACTCCGTTTATCGACTTAGCGCTCTAAGGATGATCTGCGCGTTTCAAACAGTTTCAGACGATGCAGTGTGTGCAATCGCAGGAATGCCTCCGCTGGACCTCTTAGCTAATGAGCGTAAAAGGTTGTATGAAGAACGTGGCAGCGATTTGAATGTTGCAGAAAGGAGGAAGATTGCCCGAGAGGAAACCATGACCGAGTGGCAAACTAGATGGAGCCAATCAAGCAAAGGCCGATCGACTCATTGCTTGATTCCTCAAATTGGAGTTGGGATGGAACGGAGATATGGGGAAGCTGACTACTAACTATTTCAATTGTTAACGGGACATGGGTGTTTCCTAGAGTATTTGTTCAGTTACAAACACGACAATAGTCCTTATTGGCCAACATGCACGGAGCATATATTTTTTGAATATCCACGGTTTGCAGGAGCAAGACATGTGATTGAAAGAAGTATCGGAGAGCATGTTACTCCTGAAAACATATTGCAGAAGATGTTAAATTGATGATGAAAACATATTGTAGAGGATGTTACATTACTGTGAGGAGACTTGGATCGCAGTGAGTGGAAGTATCTGTGACGTGATGCAACAACTTAGGAGACTCGAAAGGGAAAGGTTCGGTAGTTCATCCGTGCTATAACCGTCAAGGGGTGCAACTTTTGCTGGGTGCCTGCTCTGCGACGTAATGTCTAGCGATAGTTCCTGGTATTGGAGGGAGGATTTAGTTGGTAAAAATCCAGCAGTGTTACTTGTTAGTCTATGGTTACTTACAGGTAAACTCTTCAGAAGATCTCCTCCCGCCACCAAAAAAAAACATACATACACATATGTACATACACATACACACATATAAAAAATTAATAATTAATAATTAATTAAAGCTTCTCAGATGTTGCGGTTACAACAGAGTGGCGCTGTATTACAAAAAAAAAATAAAAATAGAAAAAACTACTAATGCCCGGTTTCACAAAAAAATAACTAATCTCTAGCTAAATAATACTTCCTCCCTTTCTTCTTTTATGAAATTGCGATTTATTTCATAATACAAATTCAACGCATGCTAATTTTTTTTTCCTTTTTTACATGAAAATTTTAACCGGAGAGCAAAATATTTAGTTGCCCGATTTCGTCCAGCTAAATAATTAGCTGGAGGCTAAATATTTCTATGTAAAAAAAAGATATAATCAACTTGCATTGAATTTTTAATGTGAAACAAAATGCAATTTCATAAAAGAAGAAAGGGAGGAAATATTACTTAACTAGAGATTGGTTATTTTTTTGTGAAACCGGGCATAAGAAATTTACTAACTATCGACTACTTAGGTGTCTGGAACCGGGTCGAGTCTTTAATGCTTACATACCTTTCCTTTCGTTCGGTCTTGTCATGTATAAAGGGTGCACGGACGAGAGGGCCCGGTGTTCTCCGGGAGTCTTGCTTAGGCGTGGTTGTACATTTTGATCAATCAATAGGCTAAGTTCAGGTAGCTGTTCTCTGCTTCATGTGTGCTGTTAATTTGGCTAATTAGCCTTTTACATTTTGTATGTTTCTTTGAAATAATTAAATCTCTTCTACATATTTATGTTTATATGCTTCCATATCATATTTATATGAAATGGATTGACAAGAGCACTATTCTGTACAGATATTTAGCGTGTTCATAAATAACAACTATAATATAAATCATCTTGTTTGGAGCAAAATAATAACTAATAAAAGAAATCGATAACCAATAATCTCACAGCCAAGCTTGTCTTTCTCTGTTTACTTTTTGCGGGTAAGCAATGTACTTTTACTTAAGTAAACGAGTCTGTAAATGGATTTAAAAAATCTTTGTACAGGTGTATGTGAATACATACACAAAAAAAAGCTAATAGACTGAGTTAAAATGTAGATAATAAATAGCTAAAGTGCCTTACCCACTGAAAAACGAAAAGAAAAATCGGATTAATTTTTTCGACATAATTCTAAAATTATTGCTTATTTTCGTTAAAATCTTCTGATTTTTGACCGCTTGTACCAGAAATACTATTTTCAATTTTTAAAACTCAAAAAAACTTTTAATTGGCTGAGAAAATGAAAATTAAATATTTTCGGTTCTAAATCATTTTTTTGGACGAAAAAAATTAAATTCTCATTTTCTCAGCCAATTAAAAGTTTTTTTGAATTTTGTAAATTGAAAATAGTATTGTCTGGTGCATTCGGTCAAGAACCAGAAGATTTTAACGAAAATAAAGCAATAATTGTAGACTTATATCGAAAAAACTAAATCCGATTTTTATTTTCGTTTTTCAGTGGGTAAAGCGCTTTAATTATAGATGATTTTATTTCGCAAATTACGAGTAATTTACATAAAGGTGAATTTGTTTCTTTTTTAAACGGTAAAAGCTAAAATAAATTTCAAGTTTGAATTTGTGATGAAATTCGTAGTTTACTTTTAAAATCATATATTAAGTTCCTTAGATTATCCATTCAAAAACCCATCAAAAATTAAATGCGAGTTGTACATAGTTTAACACAAAATTTAATACCATTAATCATATCATAACTCATATTTACACATTAAAAATAATAGAAAAAACTTCAATCATCCAACTCAAACCTCCCTAATTTCTTCATTGTACTTTTGTATTTTTGTTAAGTAGATAATATGTATTACTCGTACAACCACAATTTTTTGTTCTTAATTTATTTATTTTCTGCTCTACCATTTGACATTATACAAATCATTAGTAGGAAAAAAAGATATTCTCTTCTAAAGCAGAAAGTAGAAAAATAAAATATTTTCAATTTCCTTTTAAAATATATTTTCTTTTCACACAATACATACATATAAAATGAAATCGCCTCGTTTGAAAAGCGAATGTATGCTAAATGAAAAATTAAAATAATTTCCTTGAAAGAATAAAATATATTTGGCGTTAGGAAAATCAAATGAAATAAAATCATGTCGATTTTTTGTTTTATTTATTTTTGTCATTTTGCAAATAATAGTTTGTCATTAAATCAATTGTTCGGTTTTTTTGTTGTTGTGAGCCATTAGGATAATCTGTGCTCCACTTCCGGTAAATTTTTTATTGCTAAAATGAATTTAACATTTTATTAACTTACAAGCATTTTTTATTCTTTGTACCTTGGTAACCTTAAAAATGCTGTTTAATTTCTGTTCTACAAACAGTACTGATGAACATTGCTTGTGCTAAGTGTTACAAATATTAAAAAGATGGTCAGAAATACGAGAGCATACCAACGCTGTACTAGAAGAGTGATACAACTCAAAATTCATCATTCTAGAGTTGAGAAATCAGTAGCTAAATATGTATATTTTTATAGGAAAGAACGACAGAATAAAATCTCCAAAAACAACCGCTACTTGTGATTAAATTCCTATGTTGTTGCATTACATAAACAATTTCCAACCTGCTCTCCTGAAATAGTTATTTACGTCACAAGGGCGGTAAATGAGTTGTTACAGTACGAGTTCGACGTTTATGGACGAGGCGACGAAGGAGCCGAAGTACTGTAACGATCATTAAACGTACGTGTAACGTACAACGTTTTATTTCATACTACATGGGTCATTAATTCGATTTTTTCATTTAAAATTGAATTTTAAAGTAAAAACATGAATTTGAAATTTAAAGAAAATCAATCCAAATGATTTTCAAATTATCAAGTTACCCTAGTTATTTTTTTTTTTTGGTTTTACAGTCTACTCTACTGTAATAGCTCGTTTTCCGGACACTTTTGTTCTCTGACGTAATGATTCATTCCCCGGACTGAAATCAATCACGTAAACATTGATTTTCGGTATACATAGTATGAAATAAAAACAATTTTCTTATGTTGTGCTACTCCTCTTGTGCAACGAAGATACAGTGACTCTCATAATTGATCACACCTAATAATTTTTATGTTAATTTATTATTGATATTTGTGATGTTGAAAATGAATTATTTTTTTAATTTTTTAAATAAATATTTAATAAACTATTGAATTTAAAAAGAAAAACTAAAAAATTTAATTTTATTTTGGTGTAATAAAATATTAGCGTCTTATGAAATCGTGATCAATTATGAGAGTCACTGTATGTTAAGTAAGTATGTATACGTGAGCATTATCAAAACGGCTACTTAGTTTTTACGTTATATAATGGTGCCTTGTCAGAAGCTTGATTTTTTGTGTTTATTTATTCTATATGAAATATGTAAAATAATATATTGTTTAATCAATTTCTTAAAAAGAGGCTATTATAAACTTAAAAGATAATTATTATTTTGTTTTTTTTTTTGTGAGTTTTTCAGGACTGAATCATTTTGGTTTAATATACTTACGTATATGAGTTTCCAATTGAAACGTTCGAATTTTGTAATTGTTTCAACTGGCAAACCTACGTCCATTTTAACATTTGCTGTGTAATAAATATTAAGTATTAACCACCCAAACGACCATTTGTGCCGCCGTATCTTCGCTGGCTGGGCTTTAGAACATCTCGAAATTGACCCGAATTTCGGTTAAAAATCATTTTCACCGATGAGGCCCATTTTTAGATCGGCGGCTATATAACCAAACCAAACTGTCGTATTTGGGAGAAAACAATGGGGAGGGGATCGTGGATCATCCAATGCACCCAGAAAAATTTGCTGTTTGGTTCGGATTGTGTACTTTTTGGAGCACACCGACGCGACGGATGAGCATTAACCGTTAATAGGGAGAAATGTCGGGTGATAATTTACAATTTTCTGTGGCCCTGGTTTCTTGACTTGAAACTCCAAGATAAGTCTTTTCAGCAAGAAATACAAGAGGCGACAAAGTTGCTGTGTTGCATGAAAAGTTTCCTAGGTGCGTTATTTCGCGAAACGGTGGCGATAATTGATAAATTCAGAAAAAATCATTTTATGCTATATCGAAAGATGCAATGAAAGAAAGGCTTTTTTTTACATTTTGTAATATGTATTTGCTTATACAATTTAAAAAATTTGTTTGAATTAAATCATATAATGGAATTAATAATAAAGGTAAACTTAATTGTTTAATGTGCAAAATATAAAATAAATCTTTGGAATTAAACAAAAACAGGATATCTTCAAAAAATCACTGTTTCAGTTTTTACTGCTACTCGTTTGAGAATCGGAAGCGTGTCGCTCAACTCGTATTAATTAAAGATGACAACATTCCACAATCACACTGGATAATTGGGCGAATATACAACAAATTCACAGCGGAAAAGATGGGAAAGTACGAGTCGCAACAGTGAAAACAAGTAAAGGTATCACAAAAAAGCCAATTGTAAAATAATTCCAGTGCCCATTGAAGATGACAACACAACAACATTCCAGCCGAATCATCATTGAACAATTCAAGTAAAACACAAATCATTGTTTTTCACATTATATTCAATTAAACTTTGCTGAAAATTATAGAATTATGAATTATTATTTTTATTATTAATTTCTTATTGTAAACAAAGATGTTCTTACCCACACAACAATTAAAATTATCAAATGTTGCATGACCGCAACTACTATTTAATTTAATGTTTTTTCCGGGGCAGTTATGTTTACGCCTAAAACCTAAAAACAAAATTATTATTAATATTAAAAAACATAAATTAAATAATTACAAATTGTACTTACATCAAAAAACTTCATTGCACTTTGCAATGTTATTATTATTAAAATTGTTTACGTCGAAACCAGATGATTACGACAAATCTGCATTATCGATAAAACAATGATATTCGAGCTTACCCTGTATCGATCAAATAGTAGCTCAATAATATTATTGGCTACTATTTCTATTTTCGCGCTTCGCAGAATGAAAATTAGTTTCCTTGTACGTCAAGAAATCAAAATTCGTTCTCTTTCCTTTTGGTCATCATCACGGGTAACAACAACAAGTTCGGAGATTACTGGTAAACAAACATAATTAATTTATTATATTATACACCATTTTCATTTTACATACAATTTTCTGAATTAAAATTTTGTTCAATCATTTTTTTTATTATTCTTTTTTATTAATGCAATTATTTTATTGTTTTCACTAATATTGGTCTTTTTTATATTTTTTGATTGTATATTTTTCTATACTTAACTTGATTATAGACCAATTTTTTTATTTATTTTTATTTATTTCTTATTATTAGGCCGAATTTTCGACTTTTCGAGTCATTGGTGGTCAGGCTGCTGTGCATGCAGGGGGATAAACACAAGACTCGCTTCATGTGCCGTAATTGCATACAACTTCAGCAAGTGCTCACACTGCCTCTTCGTGGCGGCCACTAGAAACTACTCTGTTAAAAGAGTAGGCTAAAGTATGAGTGCTGTGGTCCTTCTACAGAAGGTTTGCGTTGGGTTAACAGCCCAACCTGTAAAAATTCTTTTGTTACGAAACCTCAACATGAGCCTCGGATATTTTAGGATTCACAACAACGACCTCGGACATGATATAAGGACAACGATTTTAAATTTGGAACATGGAACGTACTCACTACTCAGCCTAAAGCGCCCGAAGAGCCTCCATCAACTCTTCGAACAAGCATCTACGTATAAACTCGACCTCGTAGCGCTACAGGAAACAAGACTAATCGGCAATGACATCACCGATGATAGCCGCTTTGGACTAACTCTCTGTCATAGCAATAACATGGATAAACATGAATTTGGCGTCGGTTTCTTGATTAGTAATCGATGTCGCCAATTTTTGACTGACTTCATGCCTATCAGTAATCGGATTTGTACACTCAGGTTTCATGGACGTTACTTTAACATCTCATTTGTGAACATTCATGCCCCCACCGAGGAGAAGCCTGATCAAATCAAAGACGCTTTCTACGACCAGCTCGAAACCGTCCTGAGCAAAATTCCGCAACATGACATTAAAATTGTTTTGGGCGACTTCAATGCTCAAATTGGCAGTGCTGGCAGTACATATCGAAGCACTATCGGCCCAAACTCCTTGCACCATACATCAAACAACAACGGGGCGCGCACCATCGAGCTAGCTTTACTGTATAACTTGGTGGATGCCAGCACATACTTCCCACATACGCGTATTCATAAAGCTACATGGAAATCAAACGACGGGACAACGGTCAACCAAATCGACCACATCCTCTTGTCCAAGAGACATTTTTCTAGCCTTAAAAACATCAAAACTAAACGTGGAGCTAACATTGATTCAGACCATTTCCTGGTAGTTGCTGAATTAAAATTTCGTCTATCAACCACATATCGATGCCTTAATGTGAATAGGGTGCAAGTCGCATTTTCAAAATTTTACAGGAAAGCGAAATTAATATATATATTTAGCTATGAGGCTGTAGAACGCTTTGAAAAAATAAAACAAAAGTCACTATATTGTTTATGGCGTAGTGGTAACGCATTGGACTAGAGCGGCAATGGTCTTCGGATCGATCCTCATCTAATTTTATTTTTTTTTTATGATTTTTTTTTTAGTATTCATGTAATGACCAAATATTTTACTTTAAATTAAACATTCCACTTTATAGTTATTACAGCAATTACACAAGAAAATACATGGTCCGCGTTTATGATGCCCCTAAACACTACAACAAATTATTTAAAAACTTTCATATATTATAAGATGTAGTAAGCCATGAGAATTTTTCGGTAAAATTTTTTTTTCCTTTCATAAACTTCAAAGCATGCTATATGTTTCAAACAATATAAGAATGAAAATTAAATAAATTTCCTTAGGTTGATATGGCTTAGTAGAAATGTTTTGGACTAGAGCGGCTAAAGTCCGGGGTTCGATTGTGGTCAAGGCATTTTAATTTTGATTTTCAATTTATATTTTTTTGACGTGATAACGTCTTACACCGCATGTTCAGAAAATTGACAAGAAGTTTTCCCTTGGTCGTGGGCAATTACTAATCAACTGTAAGCATTACCTTTAATTTAAATGTATGATTTCTTAGATTGGTCCTTATAGGCTTCAATACATAATATTCATCCGATCCGAGCAATTCTGGAAGTCTATTTTTGCATAAAGAAACAGTGGTGGTTAATTTAGTTTAAATTAAAATAATTAATCTCAACATGTTATAAACGTTATCACGCAAAACACTACGGCCGTGTTGATGACACAGCCCACCCCGATTTGTTTATTTTTTCTG
Source organism: Tipula helvola (assembly GCA_963556165.1). NCBI lineage: Eukaryota > Metazoa > Arthropoda > Insecta > Diptera > Tipulidae > Tipula > Tipula helvola. The sequence continues at coordinate 222,710,181 of OY744483.1, read as the reverse complement.
TCTGTAACAGAGCATTCACAATGCAAAAACTTTTTACTTTTTACTTACAGGTTTATATGAATTTCCAACTTGACGAACAAAACTGTTTGCTCGTTATGTTGGAAATTCATACAAACCTGTAAGTCAAAAGTAAAAAGTTTTTGCATTGTGAATGCTGTGTAACTCTTTGGTTTAAGGTCTATTTAAAGTACAATAATCCTTAAAAGCCTTTAGTCTCGAGCTATTTGGCTAAAAAATAACGGTTAAAAAAATATCAATTGGTCAAATGGTGATTATGGCGGCGGCCGCTTGACATCAACATTATATATAAATTGTATCCGTCCTAGGACGGGCTGTACCCCCTAGTAACTTAATATTTTGGTAAAAATGAGACTTACAAATAATAAATAATGTTGATACAAATAAAAATAGCTGTTATTTGAAAAAACTACTTAATTTTATTATTATTTTTTATTGTGTAAATCAACCAGAAACGTCGCATTAAAACAAAAACCCAATTTTTGAAAAATTTGGATGCCTCAAAGTCCACCATAGGCCAAAATCCATCAAGGCCTAAAAATCTCTGGTTTGATGAAGATTGTATTGGTGCTATTCGAGAAAAAGATCGCGCACGACAACGAAATCTATCGCAAAGAACAAGATAATCCCATAACGCCTACATGGCCGCGAGTAGAATTGCTAATCGACTATGTAGACGACAGAAACGGGAATAGCATGAACAACAGGCACGCAACATCCAAAATTCTAGCCTGAGAGATAGATATCGTTGCATCAGAGAATTAGCTACGGACTTTCATCCACGTTGTTGTGAAATAACCTTGTCCCTCATCCGAAATAACACATTCCTAAACAAAATCATAAAACCATACATTATAACACATTCCTAAACGGAAACATATGAGACGCATAAGTATGGAAAATAAAATAAAAAATAAAATTCACAACAACAAAAACTAGAATAAGTTGAAAGAAAATACAAGCGCGTGCACAGTATATATAAAAATTATTTAAATTGAACTTGAATACATGAACGCGAATGATAAGCAAAAAGGTGAAGGACAGTAAAGAGAATTCGAAACTTTAAATATTAGAAATTAACAAATTGATAAAAAGCAAAGAAAAACAAAGGAAGGAAATGTAACGAAATACATGTATGTCTGGACAGAAAATTGCAAAATCACAAAAGCAAAGAAACAAATTGTTATTAGTGTAACAAACCGAATAAAGTAGTATAACGTATGAGGAATGAAATATGGACAAATGTAAAATGTATTTGTATTTGTATTGTACAACCAAAAATAAAAATTTCCTTGTTTTTAAATAAGGTGGTTCCCGTATATTTTATAAAAAAATACATTACAACTGCGTCATTTTACGATTAGTTACAAAAATGTCGTTGTTACAAGAAGATCGTCGTAAATTAATTTATAAATTTTGTCAGGAAAATCCAGACAAAAAAAAGAACGAGATTTTTCACTACTTCAAGGATCTTGGATTCAAAAAATCCTTTATCTACAAAACAATTAAACTGTTTGAGAATAATGAACCTGTGGAAAGAAAACCCGACTCTGGTAAAAAATGTCAACTACAAGGTAGCAAAGTTCGAATGAAATTGAAAGGTGAAACAGTGGGTCGAACTGCAAAATCGTACAGAAAACTGGGTAAAAAATATCAAGTTGCCCCAAAAACTATCAAGAAATATTTACAAAGTATGAATATTCAACGCAAACCCAAAAAATCGGCACCAGCAACTACAGACAAACAATTAGCTACAATCAAATCTAGATTAAGAGTGCTTTCCCAAACATATTTCGCTGCTTCTTCAGCTTATAAATGTGTGATGGATGATGAAAGTTATTTCACTGTTGTAGGTAATGAATGGCAGCCAAAATACTACTACGAGTCTCCCGATCACAAAGCACCAGAAAAGGAGAAGTTTATTCATAAGACCAAGTTTCCAGGTAAAGTTATGTTGTGGTTGGCTATTAGCGAACGAGGTGTCAGTGACCCAGTATTTTTCAAAAGTGGTTTGGCGGTTAATGCGCAAACATACACAAACAAATGTTTACCTGTGCTTCAGAAATTTATAAATAAATATCATAAAACTGATAAAACGATTTTTTGGCCTGATTTGGCATCCTCACATTATGCCAACGCAACGTTATCTGATTTACGTCAACGGAGAATCGAATTTATCCCTAAAGACTATAACCCACCAAATGTTCCACAACTAAGGCCCATTGAAACTTTTTGGGCAAATCTGAAGAGAATGGTATACAGCAATGGATATCGTGCCAAAAATGTTGAATGTCTGATTAGAAAGATAAAAAGAGATTTAAAGAAGGTGATACATCAGGAACGCAGGCGGCAATGAAAAGAGTGCCAGAAAGGATCAGGAAAGCGAATCGATATGGAGCGCAAATTTTTCTGTAAATTTTATCTAAGGATTAAAGTTTTAAATAAATTATGGATTAAAATCGTTTGATTAGTAAATAATTTTTTTTTTACTTTTTTTTGTTTGTCCATATTTTATTCCTCATACGTTATAAGCACAAAATTTAATATTAAAATTATCAGTCCATCGATCAATAGACGCAAGTCAACTACACTAAATTAATTGTATTCTAAAACTAGTTGCGTGCATACTTAATCACATTCAAAATTTATAAGTTGAGTTTATACTAAATAATATTAAAATAATAAAAGCGCTTATCGAAATAATCAGCAACCTACATATCAGCCAATAAACAAATAAAATTCAATCTTTACGAAAAGATCACAATTATTACAAATAAAGAAAGTTTCATTATTTAAGTTACAGTGAAATTAATTTTGTGTATCAAAAGTGTAACCATAAATCGAATAAAGAAGTAATTTTCAAATTTAACAAAAGTGTTGTATAACAAATTTTCTGTATCAACAAGTGTGAAGACGTGAGACAGCAGATAAAACTGACAGCTATCAAAACTATACACGAAATAGATATTGGTGAGTATTAACTAACGCGATACTAACACAAAAGGTCCGGGACTGGTTAGATATCACAATCAAATAAGTTGAGCTACGCGCCTAGTAACTTGATTGTATTTCTGGTTAGTCGCCATACTCCCGAATAACAAAATAAACACTAACTCAATCTTAAGTAAACTCGTAAAATAACCACTTAGAGTTACTTATGTGGATTTATTCAAGAACACAAATTACCAGATTCCATAACTTTCATAGATTCTCCCTTATTGGAGATTTATTTATGTATATGATATCGAAAAAACATTACGACTAATTATATACAGAATTACGGAAGATTCTGTATGTGTATACGGTATTTAGTCATCCTAAAACTTAAGAGCTATTACACGTGTGTATAAAACCAAGATTTATATTTCCCTTATACATTTCACAATTTGGCTAAAAAATCAGATATTTCTGGTGCGGTGTTCAACGGTATTAAATCCTAAAAGAAGTGCATGCGAACATCACTACTAGTGAAAGACATAATACATTACGTTTGACACCAGGCACTCAACAGAAATATAAAAATTGTTATGTTGGAGATATTACAGTCAAAGTAATAAACATCTCAAAACAACGATATAACAAAACAACGTAGCAGCGCTATTCGCAACAATTTCGGTGAGTTGGAAATGGACAAAAAAACCGTCCTCGAAGCGTGGCGAAATTACTTCTCCTCACTTTTAAATAAACAGGCATCACCTTCCGAGCAACAACCCCTCTTACTTCATCGTGATATTAACGTCGAGATGACACCACCATCTCCTCCATCATATGATGAAGTGCTGAACGTGAAAGCGCAGATGAAAAATTACAAGACACCTGGTGAGGATGGTATCTGCAACGAAATGCTCAAATATGGCGGTGATTATCTGTTCTACCGCATGTTTGAGCTAATAACAACAATTTGGTCTAGAGAAGAAATCCCAGCAGAGTGGAAGACGACTCTTATTTGTCCACTTCATAAAAAGAGAGATCGATTGAACTGCAACAACTATCGCGGTATAGCTTTGCTGAACACAGGCTACAAGGTTTTGGCCAACGTAGTCGCAGCAAGAACTGACATGTATCGAAGATGCATCCGACGAAGATGAAGTCGAAGAAATACGATATGAAAAACCAACACGCCAAGAAATTCGAAAATCATTAGAAATGCTGCGCACAGCTGTTGAGATGGATGAAGCTACACATGATTTTATACACCACTGCATTCATAAAATAGAGAAATTTATCGAAAGCCGATCAGCGTGCTAAAGCTAACAGACTAAAATAACAGATTTTTGTTAATCTTGCCAAATCGAATTTTAATTAAAATACATACATAAATGTATGTACATACATATGTACATATGTAAATGCATAAAAAGTACAAACAATTATGTATGTTTCTAAAGAACTTAAATTTAATTATTCTTTTTTTATTGAGATCTGTGCTAGACATTTATTTTATTTTTCTATTTTGAATAAAAGTGGAATTGGAGTAAATTTGGCATGTTTCATTTGTAATTTCTGTATCTCGGATTTTCTTTAACTCGACCAAATTATTGTGGCAACTAGTGATTCGACTTATAGAAATTTCACTGTAATGTATATCGATCAATATATCGTTGAAATTTTAATCATTAAAATGTCACAAAAAGTCAATAAAACGTCACAGAAATGTCAATGCCCCAGAAATGGGAATGTTTTGCTATTTCTTAATAAACTAGGGGGTACAGCCCGTCCTAGGACGGATACAATTTATATATAATGTTGATGTCAAGCGGCCGCTGCCATAATCACCATCTGACCATTTGATATTTTTTTAACCGTTATTTTTTAGCCAAATAGGAATAGCTCGAGACTAAAGGCTTTTAAGGATTATTGTACTTTAAATAGACCTTAAACCAAAGATTAAGAACTTTTAAGGACGATTTTACATGTGTTGGGGCATCACACAATAAACCTTACAGACAGAAAAAAATAAACAAATTGGGGTGGGCTGTGTCATCAACACGGCCGTAGGTGTTTTGCATGATAACGTTTATAACATGTTAAGATTAATTATTTTAATTTAAACTAAATTAACCACCACTGTTTCTTTACGCAAAAATTGACTTCAGAATTGCTCGGATCGGATGAGCCATTCTCTCACTACAGTTGTTGAAGATTGATAATATTATGTGTGAGCCATGAAGCCTAAGAACCAACACATTTACATAAATTAAAGGTAATGCTTATAGTTGATTAGTAATTGCCCACGACCAAGGGAAAAATTTCTTGTCAATTTTCTGAACATGTGGTGTAAGACGTTATAACGTCAAAAAAATATAAATTGAAAAATAAAACTAAAATGCCTTGACCACAATCGAACCCCGGACTTCAGCCGTTCTAGTCCAAAACATTTCTACTAATCCTTATCAACCTAAGGAAATTTATTTAATTTTCATTCTTATATTGTTTGAAACATATAGCATGCTTTGAAGTTTATGAAAGGAAAAAAATTGTTTACCGAAAAATTCTCATGGTTTTTACTGCAACTTATAATATATGAAAGTTTTTAAATAATTTGTTGTAGTGTTTAGGGGTATCATAAACGCGGACCATGTATTTTCTTGTGTAATTACTGCAATAACTATAAAGCGGAATGTGTAATTTAAAGTAAAATATTTGGTCATTACATGAATACTAAAAAAATAATAATAAAAATTTAAAAAAAAAAAAAATGAGGATCGAACCGAAAGACCTTTGTCGCTCTAGCCCAATGCGTTACCACTACGCCACAAACAATTAGTAACCCTTGTTTTATTTGCATTGTTAAATTGTTTTATTTTTTCAAAGCGTTCTACAGCCTCGCTAAATGTATATATTAATATTAAGGGGTACAGCCCGTCCTAGGACGGATACAATTTATATATAATGTTGATGTCGTCAAGCGGCCGCTGCCACAATCACCATTTGATTTTTTTAACCGTTATTTTTTAGTCAAGTAGGAACAGCTCGAGACTAAAGGCTTTTAAGGATTAAATTTAATTAAAATTAATGTGTAGATTAATTATTTTAATTTAAACTAAATTAACCACCACTGTTGCTTTATGCAGAAATTGACTTCAGAATTGCTCAGATCGGAAGAGCCATTCTCTCACTACAGTTGTTGAAGGATTTAAATCGCGCGAAATCGTTCGATAATATAAATCGTTCGATAAGAGCCAACCTAAGAAATCATACATTTTAATTAAAGGTAATGCTTACAGTTGATTAGTAATTGCCCACGACCAAGGGAAACTTTCTTGTCAATTTTCTGAACATGCGGTGTAAGACGTTATCACTTATCACGTGAAAAAAATATAAATTGAAAAATAAAACTAAAATGCCTTGACTATAATCGAACCCCGGACTTTAGCCGCTCTAGTCCAAAATATTTCTACTAAGCCATATCAACCTAAGGAACTTTATTTAATTTTCATTCTTATATTGTTTGAAACATATAGCATGCTTTGAAGTTTATGAAAGGAAAAAAATTTGTTACCGAAAAATTCTCATGGCTTACTGCAACTTATAATATACGAAAGTTTTTAAATAATTTGTTGTAGTGTTTAGGGGCATCATACACGCGGACCATGTATTTCCTTGTGTAATTGCTGTAATAACTATAAAGCAGAATGTTTAATTTAAAGTAAAATATTTGGTCATTACATGAATACTAAAAAAAAAAATAATAAAATAAAAATAAAATTAGATGAGGATCGATCCGAAGACGTTTGCCGCTCTAGTCCAATGCGTTACCACTACGCCACAAACAATATAGTAACTTTTGCTTTATTTGCATTGTTAAATTGTTTTATTTTTTCAAAGCGTTCTACAGCCTTATAGCTAAATATATATATTAATTAATGCTTGGAAACTTTGAAGTCCCACAACTCGCAAACATTTTACAGCCTGATCTTTGCGACTATATATTTTTCTAGGATTCCATCGGTTATACAGCATATAATTATTTTTAGGTATCCTAGGACTGATGCTGATGCGATTTTAAATATATTTAGATCAATAAAAACAAAGGTGTGTGTATAGGGAGTTGTGTTGTGCTGGGCATGAATCGTTCCACCGTCTACTGGCTGTTAAAATGTTTTGAAACTGGGTTCATCTCAATCATATTGCAACAACAAATTTCCAGAAATATGTTCTGAAATGAGAATTAGCCAAGGAAAACAGATTATTAACAATTTAAGTTATTTGTAGTACTTAAAGATTAATCCACTATTTGTGTCTGGAAATTAAAATTAAATTTAAATTTAAACTTAATTAATTAAGACTATGAATAGTTACTTAAAGAATTAATGCAGATTTGAATTATAGGAATTATTTCCAAGAACCTAAGTCAACTTTACGGGAACTTAAGTATAGTAATTGAACTTGTAGTTAGAAAATGATTATCTTGTGCTGTATATTACTAACAAAAACATACAAACTATCAACTACTGGTGTCTGGAACCGAGTTGATTCTTTGTTACTAATATACCATTCCTTTCCCTCGATTTTGTTGTATATAAAAGGGTGTACGGTGGATTCAACGTATTCCGGGGACCTTGCCTCAGGCTTAGTCGTATGTATTAAATCAATCAATTTTCTGCTTGGTGAAATACGGCAAACGGGTGATGTTAGTTAGTAGCTACAATTATCAGCAAAAACACTATTTTATTAATATTTCCTAAACTCATTGTACATATCTTGTAATAAACAGAACAGACCTCATACTATTTTCTAAATAAGGGGACTGCAAGTTCTTAAAAAAGTTCTGTTAAGTCAACCAAACCACACAAAAATAAGGAGAACATGATTCTAATTTATTTTTAATTTACGATTTATTGATTTTATCTGATGTTAAATTTTACAACCCATTTATTCAATAAAGCTCAACCGAACAAAAAAAAAGAAAAAATGAATAAAATAGAAAAATCTCAAAAAAAACAATAATAATGTTAATCCCTTTAAATCCTTATATAACCCAATCAAATATTCAAATTCATTTAATTTTTTTGTCTGTGTGTGTGTATTTTTTAACGAATTTATGCGATTTATGTTATGGATTTTAATTTGACAAGAAAACAATCATATATTTTATTTTACGTTTTCTACCTAAATAAATAATAACATTATATTTAACAATCGATTTATTGATGTTTCATATATTTTTGTCATCTTCTTCAGATATACCTAATATCCTTTTTTTGTTGAGTTGTAGTGTGTGATTTACGATTTATTGGTTTTTATCCTAAACCTCATTTTCATAAAACAAATTGGAAATTTTCCGTTTTTTTTTTTGTTATTGTTGTACTCGAAGAAGAAAAATTGGTTTATTTTTTTTGTTGGTACTTTTATTTTTTATATTAATTGACATTATCCTTTTTAAAGGAATATTATTTTCTCTTCTTTCCAAATATGTTGTGTGAACAAGTTTGCGTACGTTATATGTATATGTATACATATAGAGAATAAATGAAGTAAATAAATTTTTAGTGGTTTTGGAAGAAAAAGTACATATTGTAGTAGTACATATTGTAATATCAAAAAAAAAAAAACTAGAGAGGTATCAGATGTTTCATTAAATAGTTTTGGTAATTTTAGTTTTTTTTTGTTTGTTTAGATTCTTGTGCGGTAGGATATCATCATGGTTACATACGAGTATGTTTGGTATGTGATGTGGAAATAATTATTACATTATTCACATATTTTAAGGTTTTTACTATGATACATCTAGTAAATTAAATTAATGTTTAAGCAAAATCACAATACAATCAACATGCGATATGCATTATGCCCTGTACAAAACAAAATTAAAATGTTTAGTTTGGATTATTATATCTAGTTCAGTAGGACAGTATTACTCTATATTTTATAAGAAAAATGATGGATTACCCTCGATTCGACAAGCAAAATATCCCTGAAAAAATCAATCCCCAAAAATCAAGTGTTTTAATTATAACAAATTTTTGAAAAGTTATTTTATTCCGTTTATACAATAGCGGATGGGGGCTGCCCCTCCCAGACTTATAGAAATTAGAACATATTTCAAAATATATGTTACTTAAGAATTATTCACATATACTATACAGAGAGCTCGCCAAAGTCGCTAAGCAGTAGAGCCTTTGCGCAGGAATGTGAGGAAAATGTGATATTTTTTTTTTTCAAAAATATTGATATTATTATTATTGTTATTTACATTTCTGTTTCACAAACTAAAATAAAAAACGCCTCGAAGCCGCTTAGCATTAGTCCCCTCCACGCAAGTATGACAAGAAATTATATAGCATACTTTTGATTGATTGATTGCTTTGAATGCACGGCCAAGCATATGAAGCATGTAATCTCGAGTTAGTGATGTGGTCATTAAAGTGTCACACCAACTTTATAACACAGGTAGGGATTGCAAAATTACCGAGATTTCACATTACCGGTTTTCGGTATTTTTTAGCTGAATTACCGGTTTACCAGTAATTGCCGGTAAATTTCGTTGCTGGGAATATATTAACAAAACGCCATTATAATTTTTTAAAATTAGAAGATTATACATATTTCATGTTTTATTTTTCATATTTATTACTTAGGCATTGCAACATTTAATTTAAGAAAGTTAAACATTTTACGTAACGTACAATACTCATCAGTCTTATATTAGGCTGCCCATCATACCACATTTTGAACGAACGTACCACATTGTCAACTGTGCCACATTTTATACCACAAGAGGATCGATTGTACCAAATGTATGCCGATAATCATACATAAATTTCTCATATAATTATATTAACTTACATACTTATGTATAGGGTGTCACAATAACCGGTTAAGATTTGACATATCTGTTATTTTGGCTCTGGCAACACTAATGTCATTCTTTCTTTGATAGAAACTCAGTATATTATTTCTAGTTGAGAAATGTTGGAAATTTACTTCCACAACAGAATCAACTACCGCCACATGTTAACGGAATCAACTACCGCCACATGTTAACATCTTTTTGTGGCCATATCTTGAAGATATTGATTTGGACGACCTTTGGTTCTAGCAAGATGGTGCGCCATGCCACACATCGGGCATTACAATAGCGAAACTACGTCAAAAATTCGATGGCCGCATTATCAGTCGAGATGATGACGTGAATTGGCCGGCAAAGAGCTGTGATTTGACGCCTTTGGATTTTTATTTCTGAGGTGCCGTGAAGGACAAATGTTATATGGACAATCCACAAACAATTGAGCATTTGAAAGCCAATATTGAAGCAACTATTGCCGAAATAGAACCGCACACAATCCAAAATGTGCTCAGAAATTGGACCGACTGAATGGAGTACGCCAAGGCCAGCCGCGGCTCCCATTCGAATGAAATCATTTTCTATAAATAACCAGGCGGATTGTACTTTCAAACAAAAAAAATAAATTTGGGAATATATTAAGCCATTTTTGTTTTATTAAATTTTTAAATCTGAACTTCTTATTGGGACACCCTGTATATGTAAATATGTATATATTGTATAGTGATGGAAACAGATTATATAGGAGTTGAGTAAAATTGAGCTGCGGTTGAGTGAGGGGCTCCGTTGGGGGTCGAAGGTTGAGTTGAGTTTATTTCGTATTACGCACAATACAAACATCAGTTGAACGTCTTCCGGTTGATTCGAAATCAATATAAGTAGATTTAAGTGGCTACTCCTAAAGATTTAACCTTTGAATACCTGTGCTTAAAGAATTTTTTGATTCAACTGATCAAATGAATATCAACTATCATAGTTTTAGATTTCTTCAAAACTGGTTGGCTATCGCTAATGCGCATGGTTGATGGAATCTTGCAACTTTAGCAAACGTTGAAAATGAAAATCTGTTTTTTGTCGTTAAAAGTATTTTCAAAGTTAATCAAAGTTAAAATAGATTTTTAACGATACCTCCGAATTAACATTGAAGGAGACTGTGAAACGAATGCAATTTCTAACTGAAGTGTGTTCATAAACTTACATTATAATTTTCTACCCTGCTAAATGCTGCCGTGTTAGCAGGCATCAAATGGATCGACATATACAATATTATGCATGCATTATAAATTCATAATATTAACTATGGTCGTATTTGTTTACTAAAGGGTTAGCCAATTGAGACGCAGGAAAATGAACGCAAACTAAAACTACAAATATTTATTTTTAAATCAAATTGGGTACTTTATTTTGAAGGTTTATCGATGCCATTTATGTATGAAAAATGAAATCACTCAAATGTTTACCACGGCTGGATTTACAGACATCGATCCGATAATCAACATTTTGGATGACATTTTCCAATAGGGACGTTGCTATGGCATTTGTCTCGGCAATTATCTTGTTTTGTAGATCTTGGATGGTGGCTGGACTATCAACGTACACTTTGCTTTTCAAAAATCACCATAAAAATAGTCTAATGGCGTTAAATCCATGATCTTGCAGGCCAATTCACATTTCCCCGACGTGAAATTAAGCGATTTTCGAAGAACCGTTGCGTAGTGTGACAAGTTGCTCCGTCTTGTTGAAAATAAACATCACCCAAGTCGATTCCACCCAGCTGGGGCAAAAAATAGTTCGTTATCATTGCATGCTATCGCGTAGAATTGATTATAACCGCTCTTTTGTGGTGATCTCGAATAACTTTAACACGAACTTCAATCGAATACGACTCCATAGCGATAAATGGCAAACATTCAACCCAACAAAATGACATGACATGACAGAAAACAAACATGGTGTCTTTGCAAAATTATTTTTTATTTTCCTGCGTCTCATTTGGACAACCCTTTATTATAGAAAACTCTGAAACTTACAGAATATTCACAATGAAAAAACTTTTTACTTTTGAATTACAGGTTTGTATGGTTTTCCAACATAACGAGCAAACATTTTCGTTCGTCAAGTTGAAAATTCATACAAACCTGTAAGTAAAAATTAAACAGTTTTACAGAAAGATCAACTTGGGTTTTTAAAAAATTACCAAAATTATTTCGGTAAATTTTTTCGATAATTACCGGTTATTTTAAAATCAAAATTGTTCGGTAAACCCGTTTTACCGGTTTATCGAAAACCGGGATTGCATTCCCAAAACACAGGTAAATGCTGTATTGCTGTCCCCACTGAAGACACATAAGCACAATTACAAAAAGAAGAGCACAAACACTTCAGATATCATATAAATGTGACAGCATCATTTCAATAATTGCAAAACTAAGGGAACATTTTATTCATTATACAATATAAATAGTCAATTGCATATTCTTGGCTTTTAATAATGTTTTCACGTCTGTTCGGCATAGAATAAACGAGTTTGCTAATTATTTCTTGAGAAATTTATTCCATACCTCCTGAAGGTTGCTCCACAACTGGTCTACATTTTTGAACTCACCTAGAGTTCCAACTTTCGTATCTAAAATCTACCACAAGTTTTCGAATGGATTCAAATCAGGACTTTTAGCTGGTCAATCGAGAACTTCGATTTTATTTTCTCTAAACCATTACTGATCGAGTTTGGAGGAGTGTTTCGATAATTTTCTTGTTGGGAACTCCATCGAAGTAGGGCATATTATGTAAATAATATATTAAATCGATGGGCATAAATCGATCCATATTGCCATTTATTCTGACAAGGGGTCCAACTCGAAGACCTGAAAAATACCCCCAAACCATGATTCCTTTTCCATCACCGTGCTTCATGGTTCCTATTGTAAAGTTTTTATCCATCCTCGTATTTACATACCTACACACGCTCTTCTGTTTATTCGATCCTCTTAAATTAAACTTAGATTCACCAGACCATAAAACTGCTTTCCATTTATTGGCATCCCAAAATAAATGGCGATTGGCAAAAGCAATACTGGCGGCTCGATTTTTGTTGGAAATAAATGGAATGGCTTTTTTGCAGGTCTTTTTAAAAATAACTTCGCAGAGTCTAGTCTTCGCCTGACTGTATATTCTGAATACAACAACTGGAATTTTCGGTAAATCTCATTAGCACTTGAAATTGTTTCCTTTTTCACAGCTCTGGTGATTCTTCAATCAGTTTGTACACTTGTGTTTTTTGGGTTATCTCCTGAATGTATTACGTTTACTTTTCCAATTTTTTGGTATTTAGTAATTATTCGTGAGACCTGATTTTGTGAGGGAATATTTAATAATTATTGGCTTAATAATACTTATGACTTCATAACATTAGTATAATCTGGCACAATTTTCTCTCGAAAATTCTTACAATAATTAATTCGTGCAATTACTTAAGTTCTCACTTGTTAAGTAAATGTTTAAAATTTAATTTTTTTGACCTGTATTAATTTAATAGAATAAGACACTTTTCGACGAAATTTCTTACTGTGCTGATATTTTAAATGAGATGAGATATCATATCTCATCTCAACCGGAATATGAAAGTGAAATATTAAAGTGCTGTGCAAGATATTACATGAGATATTCAATTTTCAATCGACTTGCAAAAGCAATGGTCAGGGGTCAGAACATGAAGATCAAACCACAGGTCAAATTGACTTTTTGACTGAAAATGAAAGTGGCATAACATTTTGGCTAGTTGTCTGCTAACTTGAAAATTCTAGCAGGCAAATCTTTAGAAGTATTTTTAGAGAAGCCGCTGTTGAAGCCATTGAAATAAAACAAAGTAGAACGATCAAAGTAGAACAATCTGAAAGTAGAACGATCGTAGAACGAATAGTAGAAAACGATAGTAGAACGATAGTAGAACGAATCGTAGAACGATCTGAAGATCCACCAAGATTTACTTCATCTGAAGGATAATTTACTGCGATACTTGATACTGGTGCAGGAACTCCAAGAAGCAAACGAATTCAAATACCATGACCAATTGCTTTCAATATTAACACAGGAGCTTTTCCTAAGACAATAGATTCAGCAATAACACCAGATAATTCTACTAATCAAAAATGGATTGCTCAACAACTATCAGCTCCAGACCAATTTGTCAAACTCAATATGAGAGAAGGATGGTGTGAAATAACGATTTCAGATTTAGGAGCAGCCTATGGAGCCGAACAAATGTTAAGTCACTTGATCTGAATTGAAGCTGTTAACGATTATAAAATCAAACATTTTCTACTTACGTCAATTTTTTTGTTTAATCTGAAGAGCCAAATCGTTCATTCGGTCCTTCTTTTAACGTATGTTTCAGTTCATTCGATCTGCTTTTTGACGTATGTTGACCTATTTAATAGTGCTGATCTTAACCCATTAACGCCCAAAAAATAACACATATCTGTAAAAAAACTTTCAAACTGCGATCACAGGGTGATAATAAGTATAGAACATGAATAAAACAAAAATTTCAAAGAAAAACTATTTATTTTCGCGAGAAAATGAGCGTCCTAAACTTTGATTCGTCTGCTGGTTTTCCACAATGAATGCGAAAGCGAAACAATATATCCACTCGAACTGCTTATGATCCAATTTTTGTAAACCCGTGCCTCTCACTGACTTACCGCTGGGATTCGTCAATTGAATCATAGTATTGAAAAATGAACTTACTGACAAAACTGTTTCCTAAGCATATTTATAAGCGGTCTAACTTTGAACATCCGATCTTTTGAAATTCCCATTTCATCATTGTTGGTCAAATGAAAATATTTTTTTTTGATTCAAGGCCGATTCTCTTAATCGAATGACCAATAATCGAGAAACAAAAATATTTTAAATCGGTTAGATTCGAAGAATTTACGTTATAAAGTGGTGTACTCAAGCGTGTACGGCGGGCGGTAACCCATTTCCATTCATTTTTTGAAAAATAAAAAGATTGAAATAACTGAATCCTGCGGCAACTGCGGGCCTGAATGCTTCGAGGATATACCGATTACCGACCGAGAAAAACAATATAGAATTCATTGCACACTTAAAAGTTTATCATTCAAAACAGCATACTATATATTGAGAACCTTTTAATTCTTAATTCCATTTTTTAATTCTATTTTATTCTAACCCTTATCCTTATTTTCATTTCTTTTTAATTTTTAAAACAAAATTGCCAGAGTTGTAAAGAGAAATGGATAAAAAATGATAATGAAAATTTAATAATTAATTCAGAATATTTCATGTTTATGAAAAATTAAATAAATGTTGAAAATTTTGTATCATTAAGTGCGTTTTCTGATTTATTATTTGAAATTTCACAAATTCATATACATATTTGGAAGATATTTAACGAGCGGCCTGATTTAAAAAATATAAAAAAAAATAACTGTTGAAGAATGCACTCGCTTTACAAATGAAAAGCCTGAATATGAAGATTGGTTTTCTTTAAATAATTCTTGTTTTGAACATAATTTAAAATTTTTAGATTTTCTTATAGGAATAGAGAAGTTGGTGCTATTTGTATTCAAGTTAACTTTTGGACGGTAATAAATCCCGAACTTATGGAAACGTGTTACCAATATACCATTGATGATTGATTAGTAATTTTCAAAGTTAGATTCTGTAGGATTAACGACCACAGGCAAATTTATAGTTTGAATTTTCATAATCGTTTAAGAAATAGGCAAGTTCATTAGCCATATTCCAGAATTCCGTCTACAAAATATTTTGAATTTCTTTTCCGTGGAACGTGTGTTGTATGGGTTCAAAATAGGCTAGATTTATACTAATTACAATTAGCCATATTCCAAAATCATTTTAGAATCTCATTTCTATCATAACAGTCTAGCTTCGTCACATAATCAGTTAAAATATCCAACCTCCATTCTATTTGACCACGTTCCAGAACTTCATCCTCTATTTTAGAATCCCATACCCGTGGAACATGTTGAATTTCATCAAAATCGGTTAAGAACTACCCAGGTTCCATCCTACTTGGGCATATTCCAAAACTTGATCTAAAAATTATTTTAGAATCCCATTTCTGTGGAATAAAAATCTTTTTCATCAAAATCGAATAAGAAATGGCAACGTTTTATCCTAATTGGCCAAAAATCATTTTAGAATCCCATTTTCATTGCACTTGTTTTTTATCTCGATTGGTTAGAGTTTAGATCATTATAAAAATGGTTTAAAGTTAAAAATCAAAAACGTACATAATAGCTACCCTGGTAACAAAATTTTACCAGTTCACAAATACTATTTTACAAAAAATCGGCACGCATATAATTAACCCAGGGCCGTTCTTATATATTTAGGCACCCCGGGCTAAAAATATTACACGCCTTTGTCGAAGCAAAAAAAATGTTTCCAATGCAGAATCATCTTCTGTTTTAAAACCAGGACATTCGACACCATGAAATTCACATCTTCTGTTTTAAACCCAATATATTCGACACCATGAAATTCTAGAGAAAATACAAGACATGAAGTTCAAACAGCATTTAGAGAGAGAGGCAATTAATTAACGCTATTCAATAACTAGGTTTAGGTGGCGGTTCACTAAGACAGAGCATAGACACAAAAAGGTCCGTAGCCATTATTCAATAACTGCATAACATTAATTTATTATTAATTCTTTTCAATGCAGGAAAGGATCTTTCACCTGAACAATTAGTACTTAGTAATTAGTACATAGTAATTAGTAATTTGGGATGGTTTACAATGCATAAAATAACTATCGCGGCTCGTGCATTCCAAGTGACGAATAGAATAAATTTATTACAATAAAACGGTTCGCATTTCCTGTGAAGTTCAAAATGAAATTCAAGTAAAAATATGCTCTCTAAAATTGACTAGGTCTTGGACATTTGGTGGCGCCCTATTATTGCGGCGCCCTAGGGCGGCATAAAAGTAAACGTTATGATGATACTTCTGATGATTCTTTTGATGAATTTCATGATAATAATAACAAAAATTTTATGTAACACAAAATATAAAGGAAACATATGATGAGCCTTTCGGTGATACTCATGATGATTTTGATGCTAATCAAAAAAACACAATTGTTTTGTTTGTCAGATACAAATAAAATAAAAAGTAATAATTATAAAACACGTGAAACACATATACATACAAATTTAAAAAAATAATAATAACGTAAGTTTATATAATTTTTTATTAATTGGTGCGAATACAAAAATGTCAGATTCTGCTTTACACAATATGATGAGCAAGGAATTAAAGGAATTTCGAGAAAGCTTAGAACGATATAAAACCCTTGTTTCATTTGCGAAACCGTTAAGTAGTGAAAGAACGGGGTATCTTCAAATAGTGAATCAGTTTCAAATAACTTACCATCATCTACTACCGAAACAAACTTTGATGATTTTAATGTGGTGTCTGACGACAGTGATACATTTTTAGAAACTAATTATAACAATCATAATGAAGCTCAATGTACGATTGATAAGTCACGTCATCCTGAAATAAACAATAATATTGCTAAGTGGGCTATTCGAAATAAAGTCCCACATTCTCAAGTTACAGATTTACTGAGTGCACTAATAGGCTCGGGAATCAAAAATTTACCAAAATCCGCAAGAAGCCTTCTTAAAACTCCGACCCGTCGCCTAAACTTATCTAAAATTGATCCAGGCAAATATTATCATTTTGGGATACAAACCTTTTTACTCAGCAAACCTTTCGACGGTCTTTTGGAAGAAGAAACAATAACAATTGATATAGGAATAGATGGTATGGCCATATTCGACAGTTCCAGACGAGTATTATGGCGAATTATTGGTGCATTTGCTAATTAAAAGAAAATGTCACCTTTTCTAATAGGTTATTATTCAGGATTTGAAAAGCCGAAAAATATTAATGATTATTTAAATGATTTTGGTCTTACGCAAGTATTAAAAACAATTCATATACATGGGTTTATATGTGACTCTCCAGCTATGGCTTGTGTGACTGGATCCCAGTACCATTCTGGTAAAAATAATTGTCCTAAGTGTGAACAAGAGGGATTTTATTTAAATAAAACAGTTGTTTTTAAATCTGAATAAATATAGGTATGGCTTCCCAATTTGCATCTTGTTGATATGGGAATTATGAAAAAAATGTTAAACGCTTTGCCAAAGAATAAAACTGATTTTTTCTCAGTTAATACAGTAGAACCTCTTTTATCCGGAATTCTACCAACCGGAATATCTAATAACCGTAAATTTTGGTTCTCTAAAATCGAGTTCTTTTATCCGGAATAACCTCTAATATCCGGAAAAACGTTTTTTTCGTATTCTTTCATTTTCCCTTTTAATTCGCTTGTGTAAAATTGACTTTACATATGTATTCTAAATTCAGGTAAATCACCAAACTGAATGGACGTTAATTTGCCTTGTAATTTTTTAATAAGTTTGTGGTTTTTATTTACATATTGTACAATTTCTTAGAAGTACATATTTTCTTTGATACATTTTTTTAAATAAAATTAAAATTTCTAAAATTGAACAAGTAAGTATTAGGTGTGTTTCTGATTTTCAGACGATTTTATTAACAACTTAATTATTTTTTTTTAATAATTAAAATCAGTTAATAATGGCACCTCCAAAAAATAAAACTGTAAAAAGGCAACGAAAAGTATTAAAAAGATAAAGTCGACATCATTAAAGATGTGGAGAGCGGTAGAAGCGTAAATATACTTAAGGAAAAATACGGCGTTGGCCTATCAACAATCTATGATTTAAGAAAAAATAAAGAGACCATTTTTAAGTTTTTCGCGGAAAGTATGACTGTAAAAGGTATGACGGAGCGAAAAACGCTTCGAACAGCCGAAAATCCTACATTGGACACAGCATTATACATGTGGTTTAAGCAGAGCCGCGCCGATGGAGTCCCAATTTCCGGCCCATTACTAACCGAAAAGGCAAAATATTTTCATAATGAGCTGAAAATTTCATTGGACTGTAATTACTCGTCAGGGTGGCTACAAAAATTTAAAAAAAGGCATGGAATTAGGACCCTTAATATTGTTGGAGAACAGCTGTCTGCGGATGGCGATGCTGCTACTTTATTCATAGAAAAATTTTCAAAATTTATAATAGACGAAAGCTTAACTGTGGAACAAATTTATAACGCCGATGAAACAGGCATTTTTTGGAAATGCCTTCCGCGTACTACCTTGGTAACATCTGACGAGGCGAGAACTTCAGGAATAAAAGTATCCAAAGAAAGGCTAACAGCCCTAGTGTGCTCAAATGCAGCAGGCACGCATAAATGTAAACTTTTGGTTATAGGCAAAAGTGCCAAACCACGAGCATTGAAAGGAATTCGTCAGCTTCCGGTTGTTTATAAAGCAAACAAAAGAGCCTGGATTACACAAGACCTGACCATCGATTGGTTTGAAAACCACTTCGTTCCAGAAGCTCGTGCGCATTGTGAAAAAGTTGGTCTTCCGAGAAATTCCAAAATAATTTTATTACTTGACAATTGCCCGGCTCATCCTGATGAAAATAGGCTAAGAAAGGACAATGTACATGTAATGTACCTACCGCCAAATTGTACTTCATTGATACAACCTATGGATCAGGGTGTGATTCGGAGTTTAAAATGCCATTATCGGAAAGAAATGATGCGCAAAATTACTGGTATGGGTACTAGCGAGGGCATTCTCGCTCTTCAAAAATCTTTTAACATTAAAGATTTTATTTGGTGTGGTTTTCGAGCTTGGAATGCAGTGACTCCAACAGTGTTGCAAAAAAGCTGGTACAACATTTGGCCGGATTTGAAAAAGGCTGGAGAAGAAGTAGACAATTCCGAAGCATTGGAAGCCGAACAGTCAATTTATGACTTAGTTAGTGTTGCAGGTATAGATGAAACTTGCACTCGGGAAGATGTAGTCAATTGGATTAATTGTGATGACAATGCACCAGTGCATGCAAATCTCACTGATCAAGAAATAATTGACACTGATCAAGAAATCCACCATCAGCTGTAGAAATAGATAGTGATAATGACTCTAGTGATTCAGTGGCCCACATACTAGGAAGTAACAAGTTAACTATGGGTGAAGCGATCGAGTGTTGCGGTAAATTGATAGGTTATTTAGAAACTAAAAAATTTATCAACGAACAGGAAATAATCCAACTTAATTTTATACAAGATAAACTAATAAGAGAAAACCGACTAAACCAAAAACCGACCACTCTAGATCAATATTTTACTAAGTAGTTATGTATTATCATATCTCGTAATTATATACATTTGTGTGAATGAGTTTATTTATCTTATTTTCCAAAAATGAAATGATTTTTTTATTATGTGATTAACTAAAATGAATTAAAAATCTTAATAAATAACACTGAAGTTTAAAAAATATTAAAATATGCTGCTTTACTATGCAATTATTAAAAAAAACCTTTATCCGGAAAAATCGTTTATCCAGAATTGTTCTGGCCCCAGTCATTCCGGATAAAAGAGGTTCCACTGTATCTTAGAAATTAATAAAAGATTACAACATTTATCAAACTGCGTACCGTTTGAATTCTCGAGGAGATGCAGAACATTAAAAGACCTCCATCATGGAAAGCAACTGAGTTTGGACATTTTTTGTTATATATCGGCTTGGTTGTCTTAAAGATACTGTTCATGACGATTTGAATTACCATTTCCTGCTGTTGCATTGCGCAATTCGAATCCTAATATATGCGAACGCTCTTATTTAAAAGATGTATCCTGTGCACGAGAAATACTAAACGATTTTGTTAAATTTTATTCAATAATATATAGCCAAGACAGCATAAGTTACAACGTTCATTGTATATTGCATATATGCGATTGTGTGGAAGCATTTGGACCCCTCGACAGTTTTTTAGCTTATGAATTTGAGAATTTTATGCAATATTTAAAGCGCACTATAAGATCACCAAATAAGATATTGCAGCAACTTCATAGAAGATTACATGAATATTCTAGCTTAGACGATACATTACCGTTTTTTAGCAGTATTTCTTTTAACATCAATTTAAAAAATGAAAGTGACTCATACTGCTTTTTAAGTACTGGCACAGTGTTGAAGGTAATTGGTTTCGGATACAACGATGATGATTAAACTGTATTAGGTCATGAATCTGAAACCAGAGCCGATTTTTTTTACCGAACCTGTAGCATCATCTAATATATTAGTGATTTTGCTTTGCAGTGGCATAAACGTGAAATAAGAATAGAAAAGAAGACGGATATTCAATATAAATATTACCCTATACCATATGAAAGTAAATTAGTATTAATTCCAATCCTACATTATTGTTTCAACATGTTTGATCATTAAATCAATATCTACCATAAATTTACAAAATTCCAAAATAACATATAACTCCTTATAGTTTGAATATGCATTTTTTTTTTGTATACCTAGTTACATTTATCATTTTCATAATCTTCTTTAACAATATATCGTATTTTATAGTAGTAAATTAGCGCAATAATTTAACCCAAGTTGCTAATAAAACGAAAAGCAATGAGTTATCAAGAGCCAAAATCGCATTTTTCATCGCTTATTCCACAAGTGTCGCCGGTTGTTGATGGATATATAAATACCTCAAACGGTGAAGGAGTAAGTGAAGGATTTATTTCAACGACGCATCTTATACTTAACTTTACGATACCACCAAAAAGTCCAACAATGTTCAACAAACGGGCATTTCGACCAACGTCGAGTTACTATGTGGACCAACATAATTACAGTACGAGTATTAAAGAAAATGTAAGCTATGTACCTACATATCAAAATCCAAAATGTTTTATCTTATAATGGTACTTTTTATTGCAGACTGATGAAAATGGTTTGCTGCAACAAATATTGAACCAAATGAAGCTGTTGGAGGTAAAAATGGACAAAATAGAAACCAGTGTCAAAAATATGCAAGATGAAGTATGTTTTTCTTGAAATATCTTTGCGTAACATTATAACAATATTCTGTTTTGTCGTTTAGTTTGCCGATTTTCAGAATGAAGTCAGGTCAAGACAGTTATTATCAATAAACTAACTAGAAAAATGTATTGTACATGTGAAATAATTAAAAGAAAGCTGAATAAAATCACAGGCGACGAAATTGTAGATAAAGAATTAAATTTAATGATGCCTGCAAATAATTTAGCTTAAATTATTAGATTGTATATATCTACTAATTAGCTTAAATTAGTAGATATATACAATCTACATTTGCAATAACTTTAAAATGCCCCTTATAATTTGTTACATTTTGTAGGTTTCAATGTTAAAATCGGAAACAATTAAATTAGATTTCGATGGCCTATTTCGATCCATATGTAGCTACATACAGCGTTTATTTTTTATTTAATTTGGATGGTCGCTGGAATTAAAGGTCACTGCTAAGTCTCAGACTGTTTAAAGACATTTTATATCGTAAGTTAGAAATTTATTATTTTTAAAAATACACCATAACGATATATGCTACGTTTATTTTTCTTTGCTTAGAAGCATCCCAAGACTTAAACAAGAAGGAATATGAAGCCGAACTACGGAAAAGTATTTTAAAATCACACAATCGGTTTAATAAATCGAATAGCTTAGCTAAAAACAAGGTAACAAGGTTTATTACCAATCAGTAATAAATTTTATTTTAAAAATACCTAATTTTTAAATCCTTAGGATTTAAATAAACAATTGAATATTGTCTTAATAAATGAAAAATATGAAATAAACTTTGAAATTTAAAAACTAAATAACAAAATTCCAGATGTTGTTTTTTTTTCCATTCTTTATTTTATTATAACCCGACGTATTAGTCATTTTATGGAATGGTATGAGTATTGGAATAAAACAGTGCGGGGTCGGTAATTGGTGAGAAACACATTTCTCTCTGTTCGTTGAGGATATTTTGGTTAAGAAATATAGCTTTTCGGATTTTGTAAGATTCTAAGTGTCTAAACGTCTGCTTTTTGGTTGTACATGTAATATTTCTAAATTGTTTAAACTGGATGTGTGATTTTCTAACGTTAAATGATTATAAAGGGATGATTCATAGCTATCACAAAAATGTTTTTTAAATCTAACTTCAAAATTGCGCCCAGTTTGTCCGATATAAGAGGAACTACAATCATTGCAATTGATCTTATAAATGCCAGACTTGGAAATGTGATCAATTCTTGGTTTGTTGTTAAAAATCATTTTCTTAATTGTATTATTGTTATAAAAAGCAAAGCTAATATCTGTATATTTTGTCACGATGTTATTAATCCGTTGGCTAGTTTTTCCTATATACTCTAAGCGGCGCCAATTTTTCGGGATTGGGCTATCAGGTGGATAAATGTTAGCTGAAGCTTTATGTTTCAGTTTTCTGTTTAATAGCTTTAATATAGTCTTAGCTGTATAACCGTTATTGGCTGCTATTTCTTAAATTATATTAAGCTCTTTGTTATAATTGGATTAGGCCAAAGGAATGTTTATTAATCTATCTAAGAATGAGTGGAAAGCTGACATTTTAATATTATGGGTATGGTTTGAAGAGTTAGGTATAATGGCGTCTGTATACGTGGGTTTTCGATAAATTTTGAACTCTAATGAAGAATTAATTCTGGTTATTGTTATATCTAAAAAGTTAATAGATTTGTTTTCTTCTTTTTCTACCGTAAAATTAATGGTGGGATATTGAGAATTTAACCAAGTGAGAGAAGAGGGTAATAGCCTATCAGTTCCATTCCATAGACATAGTATGTCATCAACATATCTGAACCAGAAGATCACATGACCGAAATAAGGATTGTTGCTTGATACAATCGTTGGTTCGAAGAAATTCATGAAAATGTCTACTAACAAAGGTGACACAGGGGAGCCCATCGGTAGACCATCAGTGAATCTGAAATACTTATTATCAAAGCAAAAATAATTTTGTTTAATGCAAGTTTCAAATATCAGCTTCAGTTCATTGGGTAGGATCCCATCTACAATATCCCTATCTAAGTAAGTATAAACTATCTGAGACAAAATGTTAATTGGAATAGAAGTGAAAAGACTAGCAAAGTCAAACGAAACTAGTTTTGAGTGTAGTGGAATATCAACATCCTAGATTTTGCTAATCAATTCTACCGAGTTTTTAACCGAGAAAGCCGAAACGAAATTAGTATGACTGTTGAAAAAGTTTATGAAACCTTTACATAGCTTGTAGGCAGGTGCCTGATGACTAATGATATTTCTACTTTTTCCAGTAGATATATTATGATGAAGTCATGGGCATTTTTATGATTTCCCAAATCGAAAATACTGTGAATGTCATTACTACTAATATATTGCCTATTATAAAGCCGAAAAATCAATTTGTTATTTTTAACTAAATTTCCTATGACGACCTGCACGCTGCACCATTAAACATTGCAATCGCTACAAAAATATACTGGTGAAAATACCAATTTTATGGCAATAAATACTAACTTGAAATGCATATTTTCCTTTACTAAATAGGAAGCGCTTTACTAAAATAGTTTTCGGTTTCTATAAACAATGGTACATTTTACTATTTTTATGGTAACAATTTGTATTCGCAATTTCGCATCTCTTTTAATTAACTATGTGTTATAGTACAATGCTTTCCTATATTAGGCCACAATCCTGTGGGCTCCTATACATTATTAAAATGTCTCCAAAAAAATAATAGAAAAAATAATACAGAAACTGGAAATACAAAAAAAAAAAACCAGAAAATAAAATCCAGAAACAAAAAAATCCAGAAAACTAAAATCTAGAAACGCAATTATCAAAGTGCGGACCAAATTAAAATTAAAATTTATAAAATGTTTATAATAGAATTTTACTTTTTCTGTGAATTTCTTAATATTTACGATAATGGAAATTGCTTCGCCAACCTTTCAGATACAGATCAAAGGAATATTATCGCTAATATCGCTTCTACTGATAGTTCTATCATAAATGTTTCAAGTATTTTATGGTTGGCTTAATTCGTTGGGTTAGTATGACGTCGAGGAATGTATTGGAGAAACTGCGGATTTAATGATTCGTAAATGCATCGTCAATCTTGCAGACACAGATCAAAGGAATATTGTATCGCTTCTACTGATAGATGTACCACAAATGTTTCAAATGATGTCAGAAGTCTAAAAATGACAATAAAATTGAATTTTATTTTAGACAAAATATTTTTTCTGAAAAAAATTATTAAATTTAACAAAATATTATTTCTGGAAAATTTCCGGTAATTTATAGATTTTTTCGGGATTTTATTTTTCTGGATTTTTACTTTTCAACTAATCTGGGTTTTAAAATCTAGCAAATGTAGTGCTTGTTGGAAGCTGATATCAACCTAAAATAAATGAAACAATAACAAACAATTATTATTCTGGACAAGAAGTTGCAGTAAACAGTTTAATAAATTACAGTGATCCCCATTTCAATAAATTAAGTGAACGAAAATTTCATGAAAATTCGGTCTTTCGAAATGCGGCCTTTCGACACATTCGACCTTTCGACACATTCGGCCATTCGACACATTCGGTCTTTCGACACATTCGGCCTTTCGACATTCGGCCTTTCGATACATTCGACCTTTCGATACATTCGGCCTTTCGACATTCGGCCTTTCGAAAAATTCGGCTTTTCGACATATTCGGCCTTTCGACATTCGGCCTTCGACACATCCGGCCTTCCGACTCATTCGGCCTTTCGACATTCGCCCTCCGACATTGGCCTTTCAACATCGAACGGGAGGGTTGTTACACTTAAGGCACTCTGAAAGAACTAACCGGAACAAATATGGGGAAATATTAAACCTCCAGCGACAATGAAAGAACTGGAGGACATATTATCATTGGCATATTCAGCCAGTCCTGTATTGGTGTTTGTCCAATGGTTAAGCCTAGGGGAAAGCAAAAATCACTAAGGTGGTCCAGGGGACTGGTGATCTATCGTAAGGCTATAAGACAACCTTTAATATATGTAGTCTTTAATATAATAGAGCGATAAGTACAAGGGAGGCTCGGTTCTGGGACTACGAACGTACGAAAGAAACTTAAGGAAGGAGCAAAGGAATTCTTGAGGACTCTTCTGAATAAAATTGGGGAGGTATCCGATTTCTCGTCTTATGAAGATTACCTCTACCAACTAAACCATTTTTAGTTATTTGATTACACTGGACGGTTCTTAGACAACTTTTAGTGTATAATGATTAGAGCTTCTCATCAACACACACTTCCCAGGGAGTTCTGATGACTTGTCGGAGCTTAGTACCCATCAGGACAGCGATTTTGGTCGCAAAATGAGGATTGATTTGAGGATTACCGGAAGGCAATAGTATTGGTAAATTGTATTGGTGTTGAATGTGCATTTTTATTTCAGTTTTTCGTTTAATATGATGCAAATAAAAGAGATAAAATAACGCGAGTAATAGGGGTAACATGATACAAATACGGGGAATAAGCTCAGAAGAGAACGATTGAGAGGATGTATTAAGAGAGACTGAGACAGAACAACAAATTCTGAAGAAAAAAAAATTAAAAATATTACGAAGCGAGAGACTCAAAATAAAAAATATTAACCAAAAAAAACAAAAAAGCTAGAAAACAAAACGATTTTATTTATTTTGTTTAGTATTGTGTTCTTGCAACTCATGATGGTCGGTTGCTCCTATACGATGTTGTCCGAGGTTGGAGAAATTTTATTCTAGCATATACACAGCAAATCAAAAAGCAAGATGGTTTATTTTATTACTTTCCTTTTTAACTTGCGTAACCTTTTTTTATATACAATTTTTTTTTGTTTAGAATAAAATGTCCGCACACTTCGACATAACATCGTAATAGTTATTTACGTCACAAGGGCGGTAAATGAGTTGTTTACAGTACGAGTTCGACGTTTATGGACGAGGCGACGAAGGAGCCGAGTCCAGAATTTTGAACGAGTACTGTAACCATCATTTAACGTACGTGTAACGTACAACGTTTTATTTCATACTACATGGGACTTTAATTCGATTTTTTCATTTAAAATTGAATTTTAAAGTAAAAACATGAATTTGAAATTAAAAGAAAATCAATCCAAATGATTTTCAAATTATCAAGTTACCCTAGTTATTTCTTTTTTTTGTTTGGTTTTACAGTCTACTCTACGGTAATAGCTCGTTTTTCGGACACTTTTGTTCTCTGACGTAATGATTCATTTCCCGGACTGAAACCAATCACGTAAACATTGATTTTCGGTATAGTATGAAATAAAGGAACAAACCTCACGAGCTGCAAGGCAATAGGCAACACAATACTAAAAAAATAAAAAAAATCATTTTATTTTCTTACTTTCTGTTTTGGTTCCTTTGTTCAAAATTTAAAAATTAAAAATATTACGAATGGAGCCGACGAAGAATACATAAATTAAAAATCATTCATTTATGTTGCTTTTTGTTTTTTTTTATTTGCGAGAAATTGTTTTGGTTACGTTTATATATTTTGTTTTGGTTTTTTATTAACGAATGAATTCCACTAGTAAGAAGAAAGGGAAAAATAACTCAAGGCGAACGTAAGCACCAAAAATTTGAACCAATTCACCCGCTTGGCTTGTTTTTGATACTTACCCCATGAGAAAATGCATGAGAAAATACACTAATACAATACAAATATTTGACGGCACACAATAGCAAAATGTATATTATACACCGTGTACATATGTATACAAAATTCTCAATCCTCATTTTGCGGCCAAAATCCCTGTACAGGAGACACATTCAGTGTGGACAACGTAAATAATATGTAATTCTATCCGAAAAATATGCTGTTTCGGAATTTTATTTGTCTGTTATAAATTGTTAAAATTTTTATCCAAAAATTAACTGAAAAATTAATTTTTTACAGTTTTTTATAGACAAATTTTAGAAAGAAAAACTAATTTGTACATTAAAATAAGTTATTTACTAATCAAACACATAAAAATTATAATATGATAAATTTGATTAATAAAAATGTTTAATTATGATTATGGCGAAAAGGTCGAAATATCAGGATATAAACTAAAAATAAATTAATTTTTGTTTCTAAATTTGTCTAAAGCTGTAAAAAATTAATTTTTCAATTAATTTTTGGAAATTTTTTTTTTTAATTACGTAAATAATAAACGGATTAGGTAAGAAGAGGCTTTAAACCTTATAAATCGGCTAGTCCGGACCGGACTATACCAGCGGAAATCCAAAACAAGCAAATGACTTCTGAAGAAGCTGCATAAACGTGTAGGAGGAAGAGACTTTGGTTCACTTCCTATGCTCATGTCCAGCTTTAGCACACAAAATGCATCAACCCGTGGGTAAGTAAAAGGTGGACAACCTCGTGGATCTCAGAAACGCTTTGAAAGAGATTTAGGTAAGGTCACTTCAGAGAAGATTGGTAAGGTTATTTGAAGTTGTTCGAGAAAAATCCAACAATAAACTTGAAAGTAAAATCTTACAAGAGGATAAAGACCCTAAACATAGGAAATGCCATTGTACCCAGTTTAAAATAACTAGTATTTTCCTTTCATTGGGCGCTTTTAGTTTCCGTAATATGTTGGCATTGAGATTTTATTAAGGAAAAATCCCATTCGATTTATCACGTATCCGAAAGTAACATATTTTGCTCAACATGTTGCCAGCAGTTGGCGGATCTAAAAGCTCCTATTATGTAAAACTTTAACTTGCTGGTCTAACATATTTTGGTTGTAGAAAAAATAATTCAGTAAATCTGGTTATTTGTCTAATATTACTTGCTCGACCAGTAAAATACTTTTTTCAAGACTTGATTACGTATTATAATGTATCACGTTTGTGTGGAGACTCAGCGGTTTACACCAGTTGCTTCTTATTTTGTTATAGAAGTTTTCGATTTACTCTTGGCGATTGATGAATCGAGCTGATTATTTATGAGGGTTTATGTGTCTAAATTGGATTGCAAGCGAAGGCGGTTAAAATATTGACTCTCGATTACACTTGATTCTTTCTGCACGGTTGCATTATTGTCCACATTATAAAAGTAAAAGGGCGCGTCAATTTTGACTTCAAGATAATTTAACAATTTTTAAATATTTTCCTATTTTTAAATATATTTATAAGGATATAAAACAATCCACTCTTATATCAATTTTGTATCTCATATGTAAAACATCACTTAGGTGAGCAATGTCTCTAATTTATTCCCCTCTAAATAATACTATTATCGTGTTAAAGCAGCAACTTTATTTTAAAGATTACTAAATTTAGTGAATAAAACATCACTTTGGTAGAGGTTACGACTTTTCCTATTACATATTTAAAATAAAATAACAGTTACAAAAGTTGTTTTTACCGGAAGGGTGTTAAAAGCATCAATAGATAAATATTTTAAATGGATAAAAGTTTTTCCATTTTCTTTTTCTATTATTTATCAAAATTTGTTATCTTAGGATAATAATAAAATAAAAAATACTTTCATTTAAAATATTTTGTACTCTATAACAATTTCAAAAAGATTTTGAAATAAGTTTTCTTAAAATTGTTAAATTTACATTTGTGTTTAAAGATGCTTTTGTGTAAAGAAATTATTTCGAGAACGCTTTGATGTTGAACACAGGTACAGGAATAGCAAAATTCGTTCCCATTTCGAAACGTACGGTGTTACAACAGTATGCGATACAAAAAAATATGAAAAACAGTAATGCAGTCAGTACAATGTTATGGTACAATTGAGAACAAGCTAACGAGTATTTGTGCAATTAATCTCTTTAATCTCATATTGGAACAAACCTTTATTAAAAGGTGGACTAACTCGGCCCATGATACAAGGAATTAATAAGGTATGCTCAATAGATGTAATTACGCCATCCGGTGACAGAAATTTGTTTTTTATTTTTTGTTATTTCTCTATTTTATTTTGTTTTTAGCACGTCATTCGGTTGTATCGTGGTGCAGCATCGAATGACGTGCTAAAAAACAAAACAAAATAGAGAAATTTGTACAAAAAATAAAAAATAAAAAACAAATTTCTGTCACCGGATGGCGTAATTACATCTATTGAGCATACCTTATTAAGTCTTTGTATCATGAACTCGGCCCATGCTCTCTCTTTTATATATCTATATATTTGTGCTGAATAACAAGAGGACTGGTTGTGAACCTGGAGATTGCCATTAATGAATGAGTTTTTCTTGTGGTAACTGTACGTACTGTGTTATACGTCATAAGCTTCTTTAATTGCCCAACACGCGATGGTGATTGCTTACGCCGAGCTCTGTATATAATGACTTGAAAAATTTATGTATGTCCATTCAGGGACGAATGGTGCGGCCATCACAACAGTCGATGAGCACGATTATGGCTCCTGGGGCATAGAGTTTGATCTTGCATCTTCGAGACACAATTCTCAACTTCTCTGTTCTATTCAATTATGGATTGAATATTTTATCACAACACTAGAGTTTCCTAGCGGTTTTTGTTCGCTGTAATTATTGAAACGAGCATGGCTTTTTGATTGGCAGTAACAGTTGAAACGGATGATTTTTCGTGAATTTCCGTGATTGTTTCCGTTTTTCTCGTGATGGTTATTTTCGCTGTCAATAAAAATTATTCAGAAAGAAAGGAACCCATTTCTAGTAAATAATCACACTAATTGGGAATGCTCTAGGCTATCGCTAGAAGAAAAAATTAACTTAATGGCTCCATTAAAGACCGAGGAGCAATTATACAAAGAAGTTCACAAATTTGTAAACAATATACAGCAATCAGCTTGGGAAAATACTCCTGAAGTTAAAAAGAAAATCAAGGGAAACAACTACCCTTTGGAAATTAGGGAACTCCTAGCAGAAAAAAGAAGAGCGAGAAGAGTATGGCAATAAACAAGGGCCCCCCAAGATAAAACTAATTTAAACAATCTCACTCAACAATTAAGAAGAGAGACCAAAGAATTGAAAAATGAATCAATCAGCAAATATTTAAGAAAATTAACTAATGATAGCAGTACTGATTATTCTCTTTGGAAAGCAACCAAAAGAATTAAAAGACCAATATTGCAGAATCCTCCAATAAGAGTAGCAGGTGAGAAATGGACTAGGAATAATGAAGACAAAGCTCGAGAATTTGCTGAACATCTTGAAAAAATATTCCAGCCACATCAAGATGAAATATTAGAAGCCGAGATAATATCTGAACAAGCTGTGCAGGAAAGTAAAGAAATCCTACCGACAACACCAAAATAAGTCGTGTTTGAGATAAAAGCAAATATGAATATGAAAAAAGCTACTGGCTACGATCTTATTACTGAAGAAATCTTAAAAGAACTGCCAAGGAAAGCTTTGGTGAAGCTCACCAATCTTATAAATGCAGCATTTAGAATCAAATATGTACCAAGCTTGTGGAAAATTGTAGAAGTAATCATGGTCCCAAAACCTGGGAAACCACCGCACATAACCTTATCTTACAAGCCAATTTCGCTTTTGCCAGTCATGTCCAAACTCTTTGAGAAGCTACTGGTAAAAAGGTTAAATCCGATAATCGAGAGTGAAAACTTGATCCCAAATCATCAGTTCGGTTTTCGTAACCAACACTCAACAATTGATCAAGTTCACAAAATAACCAGTATAATTGGGAAAGCACTAGAGGAGAAAAAAGTTTGTTCAACAATATTTCTAGACGTTGCCCAAGCGTTTGATAGAGTGTGGCATGAAGGACTTAACCATAAATTAAGAAGTCTTCTACCAATCCAATTTTCTAAAATACTGGAATCTTCCTTTTGAAAGATAGATTCTTCAGGATTAAGTTAGATGACACTTTCTCTGAATTGAAAGAAATCAACGCAGGAGTTATACAGGGCAGTGTATTAGGGCCGGTTTTATACCTACTGTATACTTATGATCTTCTTGCCTTAGAAAACAACATAGTTTCGACTTTTGCAGATGACACGGCGATCTTAGCTGTTGGCACAAGCAACGAAGAGTCAACACAAAAGTTACAATCAGCAATAACCAAAATATATAAATTGACAAAAAGACGGCGAATAAAACTAAATGAAACTAAATCAGTTCACGTCAACTTTACAAACAGGTGATTCGAACATACCCCGATTACTATAAATCGACAAATAGTACCATATGCGAACACAGCTAAGAATCTCGGCATGACCCTGGACGCTAAACTGCGATGGAAAGCACATATCAAGAAGAAAAGTGAAGAACTAAGACTTAAATACAGAAAGATGTAATGGCTGATGGGAAGGAACTCTTCTTTATCAACATACAACAAGCTTCTACTTTATAAGCAAACATTGAAACCGGTTTGGACGTATGGTATTCAACTTTGGGGTTGTACCAAACAGAGCAACGTAAATATCATCCAAAGATTTCAGAATATGCACCTTGGTATGTCAGGAATAATGATCTCCATAGGTACCTTAAAGTGAACCTCATCGTAGATGAAATACAGGAGAAAGCGCGGAGACATGAAGAGAGGCTCCGGCAACATGTGAACATTGCTGCAACTCAGCTTCTAAGCAACACGAATTTAATACGCAGATTTAAAAGAACCAAACCTTTTGAGTTGGTGTAATTGTTAGCTTAAACAGCATTATGCTGTGTAAAACCTACTACAAAGATGTGGTTTACTTCAATTTACCAAGCTCTATGGAACGCCAATGGGAAGAAGCCATAGATTAATATTAAGTTAGTAAATTAAGTCAGAAACAAATTGCTCATTAGTCCAGGTGACTAGATTGTAATTACATAAAATAAATAAATAAAATTTATTTTAACAAAAAAAAAAAAATTCTGTTCTATTTAGTCATTTAGTTCTAGAAGTTTTTATAGTAATTATTATTATTATTATTACTTGAGGGCCATGTGGGCGTTAAGCCACCTTGCACTGCGACCTAAAAGATCTATTATGCATCAAGCCCTACTTAATTATCCGTCCAGCCAATATTCAGGCTCTTAATGAACCTGATAATACTGCCGACCGGTACGTGATACATACTATCTGGGATCATTGCTCTCCCTCCTAGATGTCTACTGTAGGAAATACCTCTACATGCGTTACATTCTATCTGGGCTCATTGCTCTCCCTCCTAGATGTAATAACATTTACTTCTGCTAGAAGAGCTGTAGCATTGGGACTCAAGGACTTCGAGAGGGCAGACCCACTCCCGTGTATTCCTTCCCGTGCCTCGTCTACCGTTTTGATTTAACTCTTGCGAGTTGCTGGGAATAAAAAGTCGCCTGTAGGTCACCCAGGTTTACTACAGGAAGGCTAAATAAAACTGGAGGGTGCCTGCATATGCTGTTCCACCTTAGATTAGGGATTTTTTGTCAAGGTTTTCTCCTTTAGCGCCGTACTTTAGCCTGTCACAAAAGGCCACATTCTGCCTAATGGTTACAGTTACCAGTGGTGCCGCGATGAGGCAGTACGTAAACTTGCGCCTACTGAAAGGTTACGGAGCCCCCTCCAATAGACGCCAAACCACCATTTTTTTACTATACTTCACAGGATCATTAGACTATACTTCACAGGATCATTTTTATAGTAAATGTAACATGTACTATATTTTTTACCTTCACATTTAATTCAAACACTTTAAATTTAATTTAAATTTATATTCTATTTTATTTTAATTTTTATTTTAAATTTCTACTTACACTGAAACAACCTTCGTTGCGATTCGAACTCTTGCTTATTTGCAAAACAGATATTGGCGGCGCCTTAACTATCTACATATATGCTACCCTTAATCGTATTGAAAGTATGCTGTTTGTCGATGTTATAAAACTTATCTTCTTGAGCATTTTAGTATCTACTTATGTGCGAATTAATTAATTCATTTATTTTTTGCAACCATTAATTTTAATTAGAAATTAAATTCGGGAAATTTAGTGAGATATTTATTACGTAAAGGTAGAGTGAGTTATACATATTAGAATATTATTATAGCGCGATAAAGTGAGAAAAAAACATTATTCTCATTACATTATGGTCAATATAATGCTATACCATTATCAAAATATGACTTAAAAAACAAAAGAATTATTAAATATAATGCAATAGAGTGAGAACTATATACGAGTATGTATAATTATCTGATAATTTCTCTTCTTTATATAATATTGTACTTCGTACTTGTACATGATTGATCAGTATAAAGGCATAATTTGTCATAACCACACGCAATTTGATTGTCAAATACATATTAACACAAGTCAAATATAATATAATATGGGTCAAAATTCTGCTTTAGAACTTCGGAAAATTAGCAATCCATCAATATTTACGTTTAAAATAAATAGAAACTGATTCTTTAAAATCGAAAAAAGATCTTAAACAGACTTCAAGTCCCTTATGCCAGTATTCTCCACCTTAAATTTTGATGAAAGTCTAAGCTGTGTTCTTGGGGCATTTTGAAGTTTAGCTTCGAAACTTTTATTTAGATATCTTATTGAAGGTTTAAGAGCAGCTTGATTAATATTATATTGGTGTGTCCATGATTTCAGAAATTCTTTTAGTGGTATATCATTTTCATTTCTGCCAAAGAAATTGGTAAACTCGTCATTGATTTCGGCATTGCTATTATCTTTTTCGTCGTCGGTTATATTTTCATTTGGACTAAAATGGCAATCATAATCATTTACATCGATTAGATCACTGTTTGTACTTTCACAGTCACACATACTATTATTTTCAATGACATTAGAAAAATCTGAAATTCCCTCGAATTCGGTGTGAATAACATTATGGTCTGGCTCTGGATTATTACTTAACGACGTGAATGGTTATTGGCGAGACTACATTTGCCAAATTAGGTTGCTGCTGACCAGTACGTCGAGTAAAATTATTTTTAATCTCTTTGGTATATATATTACTTGGGGGCGATGTGGGCATTGAAGCCACTTCGCACTGCGACATAAAAGATCTTTTGTGCATGAATTAGTGTATAAGTAAGTTTTTGGCAGGTATTTTTCGAAATCGCCATTTCTTATCCGATTTTGATGAAATTCGGCATGTACGATGGAAATAGGATTCTTAAATGATTTTTGGATAAAGTTCTGGAATATGACAAACTAGGAAGGAACTTGGCCATTTTTTATCTAATTTTGATGCAATTCGCCATGTACGATGGAAATGGGATTCTAAAATGAGTCGTGGATAAAGTTCTGGAATATGGCCAACTAGGATGGAACTTGGCCATTTTTAAACCGATTTTGATGAAATTTGGTATGCGCAATGGAAAGGGGATTCTAAAATGATTTTAGGATAAAGTTCTGGAATATGGCCAACTAGGATGGAACTTGACCGTTTCTTATCCAATTTTGATGAAATTCAGCATGTACGATGAAAATGGGATTCTTAAGTGATTTTGAATAAATTTCTGGAATATGGCCAATTAGGATGGATCGTGGCTATTACTGAACCGATTTTTAGTGATATTTGGTATGCGCGATAGAAATGAGATTCTAAAATGAATTTTAGCTAAAGCTTTGGAATATGGCCAATTAGGTAGGAACTTGGCCATTTCTTATAAGATTTTGATGAAATGCAGCATGTGCAATGAAAATTGGGGTTTAAAATTATGTTTAGATGAAATTCTGGAATAAGCCGTATTAGGATGGAACTTGGCCATTTTTTATTAGATTTTAAACAAATTAAGCATGTACTATAGAAATAAAACTCTAAAATTATTTTTGGTTAAATTTATATGGTTAAGTTGGACGGCGCATACCTATTCCTTAAACGAATAAAAGAAATTCGACATGTGCTTTAAAAGTGAAAAACTAAAATGGTTCTTCCATGTATTAAATGATTTATTTTATCAATAATTTAAGAAATCTCATTTTCATCGTGTATGCTGAAATTCATAAAAAAAGGACACAAAATTTCCAAGTCCCATAACAATTGGCCAAATTCTAGAACTTTATCCAAAAATCAGTTTAGAATCCCATTTCTAAGGCACGTGATGAATTTCATCAATATCGGATAAGAAATGGTCAAGTTCCTTCCTAGTTGGCCATATTCCAGAACTTTATCCACGACTCATTTTAGAATCCCATTTCCATCGTACATGGCGAATTGCATCAAAATTAGATAAAAAATGGCCAAGTTCCTTCCTAGTTGGTCATATTCCAGAACTTTATCCAAAAATCATTTAAGAATCCTATTTCCATCGTACATGCTGAATTTCATCAAAATCGGATTAGAAATGGCCAAGTTCCTTCCTAGTAGTCCATTTTCCAGAACTTTAACCTCGAATCATTTTACAATTCGATTTCAATAACGCATACCAAATTTCACTAAAATCGGATGAGAAATGGCCAAATTCCATCCTAGCTGGCCATATTCCAGAACTTTATCCAAAAATCATTTTAGAATCCCACTTCCATCGTACATGCTGAATTTCATTAAAATCGGGTAAGAAATGGCCAAGTTCCATCCTAGTTGGCCATATTCCAGAACTTTATCCAAAAATCATTTTAGAATCCTATTTCCATCGTACATGCCGAATTTCATCAAAATCGGGTAAGAAATGGCCAAGTTCTATCCTAGTTGGCCATATTCCAGAACTTCATCCACGAATCGTTTTAGAATCCCATCTCAATAACGCATACCAAATTTCACTAAAATCGGATGAGAAATGGCCAAGTTCCTTCCTAGTTGGCCATATTCCAGAACTTTATCCAAAAATCAATTTAGAAT
This sequence comes from Tipula helvola, assembly GCA_963556165.1. Classification (NCBI taxonomy): domain Eukaryota; kingdom Metazoa; phylum Arthropoda; class Insecta; order Diptera; family Tipulidae; genus Tipula; species Tipula helvola. The sequence continues at coordinate 222,673,620 of OY744483.1, read as the reverse complement.
CCCATTTCCATCGTACATGCCGAATTTCATCAAAATCGGATAAGAAATGGCCAAGTTCCATCCTAGTTGGCCATATTCCAGAACTTTATCCAAAAATCATTTTAGAATCCCACTTCCATCGTACATGCTGAATTTCATTAAAATCGGGTAATAAATGGCCAAGTTCCATCCTAGTTGGCCATATTCCAGAACTTTATCCAAAAATCATTTTAGAATCCCATTTCCATCGTACATGCCGAATTTCATCAAAATCGGATAAGAAATGGCCAAGTTCTATCCTAGTTGGCCATATTCCAGAACTTCATACACGAATCGTTTTAGAATCCCATTTCAATAACGCATACCAAATTTCACTAAAATCAGATGAGAAATGGCCATGTTCCATAATTATTGCTCATATTGTAGAACTTTATTTAATTTTCTGTCGTCTCTTATGGGCGAGTATTGCAAAAAAATCTTACGATCGTTAAGGGTTAACAAGTAACTATCGCAAAATGTGAAAAAGTCGTTTTTTTATTTTGATGATCACTTGATCCTTTAATTGTTTTGTAAAACTTTGATCAATCTGTCCGGTAAAACGGTTGGATGGATCAATTTGAAAATAATGCATCGCTATTAGGAGTACATCAAACTGTAAAATGACTTGGCAACATTAGTCTTTTCATCAATATTTGTAAAGTAACGGTAGATTTACTAAGACCACCTAAAAAGTCATTTTTTTGTACTCTTTTCAAATCAGTATTGAGGGTGAAAAAAAAATTTGTTCTCAACTAATCATTAAAAGGTCTTGTAGGAAATTTACTGAAGTTTATAGGGCTGCCCCAAAGTTTACTGTGCAATCATTGGTTGCTGAGATATCGATGATCAAAGGCAAAAGGATATTTTTTGATTCAAAGTCAGATATCTTAGCAAAAAGTTGACATAGAGAGACCAGAATGAAATTAAACTTACGCCTAATTAACAGGCTAACCGAAACTTAAAAAAAATTTCCCGAGCCCATGGATCGTTACAAAAAAAAAAAAATTCGATTTTTTTTTTCTCGCGCTCTTTCTTATGATTGCGTGATAACGGTATCTCACAAAAATTGTCCGCTCAAAAATCTCAAAACTAGAGATTTGAAGCTTTAAAATGCTTTTCTTTTCATCTCTGTACGACCGTATTTTACAAAGATACAGCTCTTCAAAAAACACTAAAAAAATTGAAAAAAATTAGTGTTCCTTTAATTTTTTGGAGTAGTGTATGATTGATAAAAGAAGTCACTTCATGTATCATAGATACAGTAAAATGATTGATATATGTTTCATGATGGCTTTGTACCAAGAAAACGATAATATGTGACTGTTAATGACATATGGGTCAGTTTAATGACCATTTTATGACGTCAACATCGTCATTAAACTAATAAACGCCCAAATGCAAGCATTTCATTTTTAAGAGTCATTTAAATGATCGACTAATGATTCGTTATGACTGCGTGTCATACAAAAAACTAATTTGTTTCTATGTAATTATTGTTTCTAAAAAACTAATTTATGACATTCTATGACTAATTAGCCACCACAATAACCGATTTGTAATGTCCAAGCCGTGAGCTGACTGACTTACGATCGTTATATGACTTAACAAAAATATATATATATATATATATATGACTTAAGGTTTACTGGGACGGTTAGAAATATCAGTATAATTTTGTATACCACTTTCGGTATAAAGCTCTAGAATACGATTTTTCGTGTTATATTGGATGCCTGTACCACTGTTACTGAAGATTTTGACCTGTTTGGCTGTTTTGTATAAGTAAATATATGTTGGTTAACATAGAAATCAGTACTGTCAAAACTGTTACACCAACTTTATGACACGTGACAGGTGAATGCTATCCCCATTGAAAACACCAAAGACCGAAGTTCTGATCACCTCGTGAGGTTTCAGCCCTTTATATTTTTTGGTATTTGTATTTCTTCTATTTTATTCACCAGTTCCACATTAGTTTTTACTGAGTGGTCGGTTGACCATGCCAGGTTTATGTATTTTGGGCATCCCTTGTATTATAGGTGCTGTTGGTTTAATCATTTTACACAATCGCATCTCTCTGCCGTTTAATAAATGTTTTGATTTTGTAATTATGTTTTTTATATTTTTATTGTATTTTTTAGTAGTAGGATGTTCATTAAGCGTTTGAATTTTATGTTTATTTATGAACTCTTCTATTTTGTTGTTGTAAGTATCCGAAACAATTTTAAATTATCGTTACGTTTATTATCTGTAAGATTTGCCGTACAGTCCGCAGTACGATTAACTGTGGCATCTGGGGTCCTTTTAACTCTTGATTGCATATTCAGCTTACTACCAGCTCCATTTTAAGCACCCGGACCATGTATATAGAATCTTCACAGAGCAGTCTTACACCGCATGTTCAGAAAATTGACAAGAAATTGTGCCTTTTGCCGTGGGCAATTACTCATCAACTGTAAGCATATTACCTTTAATTTAAATGTATGATTACTTAGGCTTCATGCCTCACAATCTCTCAATGTTTAAAAGCATTGTAGCGAGAGAACGCCTCTTCTGATCGGAGCAATTCTAATTTATATTAAATTAAAATAATTAATCTCAACATCTTATACGTTATCACGCAAAACACTCACGACCGTGTACACAACAGAGCCCCCCCCCCCCCCCCCCCCGAATTTTTTAAATTAATTTTAAATCGATAAATTTGAATAGTTTATCAATATAGACGAATAAAATGTATATTTTGTGTCTCGACTTCAAAAGCCCTGCAGCTGTAGATTTAGTAGAAAAGAACAATAATGATAATAATTAATAATTAATTAACGAACAGAAAGGAATACGATTTTTTGTATCTATCTCTAGACCATAATAAAATAAATCTCACAGACATTATTTCTGTCGACACACTTACACATGTAAATACTAATAAAAAAATTTGGCTTGTTTCTTTCCCGAATAAAGCGGTGGTTTCGTCCTCTTAGTTTTGTTTTTATTTTACTTTACATATTATTCTTTTAAACCCTAGACGCTAATTAGATGGAACTAATGTACAGAAGAAATTATAAGAATCGGGCTCTATTATTTTTTCATTATCGATTTTAACAGAGTGCCTATGTATATAACATTTTGATACAAAATTAATTGATAATTTTGGGTGGTTTTTATTTTTAAAAAATATGAAATTTATTCTAAATTATCATTAAAAATAACTCTTTTCAATTTTCCAGGTGAAAAGATTTAAATATAATTATCTTTTTTAATAAAAAAAATTATTAAATTATTTTTGGTTAAATTTCAATTTGATACTTAACACAAAAAATTAAATATTCATGAATAAATATCATCATCAATTTTACAGTCACCATGATTGAAAAAAATCTAACAACCACAAAATAATCCTTTTAATGAAATTTAATTGATATTTTATACGTAAAATGTGTTTGTGGCTGTTTGTTCTACATAATGTATGTACATAGTATATACGTAAGTATTTTGTGTAGGTATGTAAATATTTCAAAACAAGGGGTTATACGTACAATGACCATGTCATGTTTTACAGGCATATTAAAATTATAATGTCTTTATCAGGGCTGAGCTTTTTCATGTTACGTTTTTTATTTTATTTATTTCAACTGACTTTGATGTGCCTATTAACAAACATGTTATACAATATTTGTGACAGTTATATACAAATAAGTACGATAAACATAAAAAAATTTAAATTATCAAAAATATCTTTATTTTTGATCCCTTAAAACCGTATATTATTGTTACATTTTATTTGCTTCAGCTTTTAAATCAAATCAACTATCTTTCATCTTTCGGACAAAAACAGAAGCACCAAAAAACGTAAAACAAAAAATCTAAAAGTCCCAAAATAAATATATTTTAATACATATACATATATGTATATATATACTTATATGTACATTATCAATGGAATTGTAATACATATCTTCAGTCGTTGTCCTTTCAGAATAAAATCCGGTATTCATACACTCATATTTGTATATTATGTTTTATGTACAATACGTTGTCACCAAATAAACGGAAGAAATCGTATTCAAACGAGCACAAAAATAAAATTAAATTTAAATTTATTTGATTTCTTGATTTTAGTATTTTCGATACATTAACTATACATGCATGTGGTGATAAAACATTTCCATAAACACCACCACTGACGTTGGATTCAAAACCCAAGTCAAATAAATATTTATCCTCATGATTTGGGCTCAGACTGGAATACAAAAGGGTTTGGTTTTGGTTGGCTTTCTATATTATTATTTAGAATCGTTTTTTGGATGATTTGGGATTATTTTGGTTTATTTATGTCGCCTTTCTTTATATTATAGTTTCATTTGAATTCGGACAACAAGAAATCCTATAAAAAATTTGCACTTGTCATTAATATCATGTTGAGTTTGTGGTCTGGCCATTTTTCGTTTTTGTACAATACATGAATTATTTATAAACAAAAACATAGATTAATTGATTTATATGCTATATTTATACCGCTCCTCGCTAATAAACCAAACTAACAAATAAATTGCAGATATAATTTTGGTTTTTTTTTCATTCCATTTTTATTTCTTTACAATATTCAATTTTGCTCCCCGGGGAAACATTCTATTTAATATAATACTAAGAATATAGAAAAATAACTAATTTAATAATGATCACGGTAGATTAAATAAAAATCGAATATTAATTGATTCTAGAATGATTATCAGGATATTGGCTCATTCAATTGGTAATTATTAATTCAGAAACTTGTTGGAATCACAAGGGAAAGAAATTTTGTTTGAAACACAGAATTATTATGTGTATTGATTTAATATCTTGAAGGTATTATTGAGTAAATTTGTAGACCATTTTTTCTAATTAAGTCGTTCCATTCTAATCATATTGGCACCCTACCATATGTCACAGCCTTTCATTAAACATTGTAACATTTTGAATTATGTATATCTTCTTTAATTATTACCATAGTTATCTATAAAATCAAACTATCTTTGTATCATTTCATTGTTATTATATTTAAAAAACCTATAAAAGGCAACTATGAAAAGAAAGAAGCTCTCTGGATGTCAATAAACATCATTGAACATATGGTAGAAGTAAACCAGATTTAGTAAAAATTAAAATTGATAAAAAAAAAAAATTGATGAATTGTATAATTGATTAAACGATTCGAGTTTAATTACAAGTGTTTTATTTTGGTGTGAAATTAATTAAAGAAACGAACGAGTATCTAACCATTTGGTGGCAGTGGAGGGAGTGTTTTATTTTGGCGTGAAATTAATTGAAGAAACGAACGAGTATCCAACAATTTGGTGGCAGCGGAAACAAGTCATATGAAAAAAATAGCCATTTTGAATGTGTCCAGAAACATTCACATCCTAAAACAAAACAAAATTATGGTAAACTAAATTTAAACTTGTAATTGAAATGTACTTAGCTTAAAACATTTTGTATCGCCGTAATCCATTCTAAAATCATTATTTTCAATTTATCATTAGCTATAAAACCAAAATTTGTGTATTTCACACCTGTAAGAAATTTTGCATTAATTTATTGTTGTTTTAAATGTCACATTCCCTCCAGACGATTCAGGCCTTATAAAGGCATTTATAAAACCTGACAAAAATGCCAGGTAATACCTGACATTTCCCTTTTGCCTAAATAATATCCTATTGGCTATGTCCCGGTGACATATATGGAGGTCAGACCTTAAAATAATTGAAATATAATGCCTGACGAAAGAATTACAGACAGGTTATATTAATGCCTGACTAAAAGGCTACTTTAAGCCCTGATTGTGAGATTATTTTAAGTCCTGACCGAGTGCTTATTTTAAGGCCTTACTGAAAACTTATTTTAAGGCCTTACTGACAACTTATTTTAAGGCCTGGCCGAAAGGCCTGAATCAATTACGGGTATCCTAGGAATCTTAAGTCCAGGGTAAAAAAACACCATATAATTTTTAATTCATTTTAAATTTAATAGAAATTCATTTTTCTTATTTAATTAAAATTAATAATAATTGCCACATAACGTATTAATTCACATGCCACATAACGTATTGAATTTAATGTTTTTGCGCCTTTCGGCTTCGGCACATTTTTTGATGATGTTTGTTGTGGACCCTCTTTATTTCACCTTTAATGAATACTTTGTATTCCTCAAAAGTCTTCATTTTGTTTTTTTTGCGCTCCTAAACATAAAAATAAATGGATTTTACACAAAAGTAACACATAAATAAAGTAATACAATATTTGCTTTAATAATTACCAAATAGCGTTTGATGAAGGTTATTATATTCCGAAAAATCTTGTTTCCCCTGTACTCCTCCCCAGTTATATTTAATTAATAAGTCTCTGCGACAATGTCCGTCAGATTTGAAAAGTTTGTGAAAATGTTTGTCTGAAAATAAAACAAAATTAACACAATAATTAAAACGAATTACGTACATAGCACAATTAGCTTTTGTCAAATACAATTTTTTTATATGTATGTACTTACCAAATCTTTTTCGGCACATTGTGTTTCTAAAAACTGAAAATCTTGATCGGTTTTTATTGGAATTTCTACCGCGATGTCATGGAAGGACAATTGTTTTTTAACAACGGCATTTTAGATTTCTTCCATCGTTGTTTCTATTTTGGCATATCGTAATTGATATTCCAATTTTAACTCGGCATATTGATGTGCAAAAAATGCAATTGCTGTGGAAAAACAAGTGATTTGAATTAATCAATTTGAAATTTTTTGTTTATGTATTGTATATTTTCACCTGTTTTACAGCAGCTGCATGTTGAGGACTTTATTTCCGAAGTTAATTCATTTTCTTTCGTTTGGCTGTTATTTGATGTACCCATTGGTTCATCTTGTTCTATTAACTCCGAAAATAAATCCTCGGAGTCGCTGGGTATATTTGGGTGTAACGTCACCTCCGTTAAAACTCGGGTATCATCTGTAAATAGTAAATTAAATAGTAAAAAAGATTTATTTTTTAAAATTTTACTTTCTTCAAAAATCAATATCTTCATTTATTATATAAATGATAATTTATCAGAAAAATATTGAATTTTGAAGTAACAATTGCATATTTGAAAATCATTGATGTACTTACCGTTATTTCTTCTTGTTGAAAAATTAACAAAATTCATTTTTTTTTATATTTAAAATTACTTTGGTGAAGGAAAGACGAACGACGAGTGCTATAAAAAATACAGAATTATTTCCTTTATATAAGGATTCAAAACACGATGAAAAATATGAGTATGTATTGTTTTTTATGATTTGCTCTTTCTCTCTGATTAACATTAAATGCAATAAAATTTATAAAACTGAGAAGAGCAAACAAACTCAAAATATTCCAGCGACAAACAACAACGGTTCTTTTTTATTTTTTTATTATATATAATCAAAACCAACATTAATGTACTACAATCCTGATTCACTGATGACGCACACAGATACCCTTTTACATTTAATCGCTTATACTTGAAAGTGTTGGTGCAAAATTCCCTTGTTTCTCATTTATATAGTGTATCCGATCACCAATACTTTCATGTATAAGCGAAAAATTAATTTAACAGTCAGGCTTGTAGTACATTATTGTTGGTTTTGATATAATACATAACGGTTTTTCTATTTTTACCATCACAATACAATGACAAACTAGAAAAACCAATAACTACATTTTGCATTTATTTTAATAATTAAGACAAATCAATTTGAGGTTGTATTATATTAGGCTGTTGATCATCATTTATGAATCCTTATAACGTGTGTATAATGGGAAATGAAACATATGATTTATTATCAGTTGGAAATACTAAACATTTAGTGATAATTTCAGTGAAAGGAAAACTTTCTTCAATTGCGTTTAAATCACTTTTTACTATTACATTAATTCCTAACGTTTGTGATGATATATCATAGGTTGTGTAAAAAATGATTGAGCATTTAAAAAACGAAATCCTGAAAAATATTCTTTACCATTATCGTGTTTGAAAATAGTTTGGATTTTAAATATAATTCCACCATTGAGCAAGCATATCGAATTGACAAATTCTGGTGAGAAATTAATGCTACTTATTTCCCAAACTGAGTTCTTACTGTTTGTTTTAATACTCCACATTTCTTCCATTCTATTTATGATTTGTTTGAAAATTTGTGTTGGCTTCTTTATTTTATTTTTGAGAATCTGTAAATAATTTTCAAATTTGTAAGCGCTGAATCAAGAGGCCCAAATTGTCTAACGCAGGCGGGTAGATGTAAAAGATTATGAACGTTATAGGATAAGTTTTCTTTCCCGTAAAATAATTGAAAATCTTCAACAAATTCTTTTAATAGATGTTCTGCTAAATCAATACACTTTAAATCAGATTTAGCACAGAGAATACGAAGCGCACAAGCGTATTTTAAAAAATGTAAGTATTGATCAGTTGGAACCATTTTTTTCATTATTACTATACCGGTGTACATATCAAATAATCTAAACTCTGTGGCTTTGAATCTAGAAACTTCTGAAAAACATCTTGGTTTACGCGAAAATTCACTGGTTATGAATGGTTTCAATTTTATGTACTCGTTGCTAAACTCCTGTAATCTATTCTTGTTTTTGGCAAAAAGTAAAAGTAATATTTTTTTGGTACATCCTAGGTTAGCTAAGTGCATGTAGTCTAATGGAAATAGAGAAACCATACCAAAACCATTTTGCTCCAAAATATTTAGTTTTGAATAATATTCTTAACTGTGATGATCTTGATCTTCACGTAGCAAAAAACTTTCATCAGTTCGTAATTTGCCACAGGTGGTACTAAATACAGTTCTCCTTAAAAAATGTTGTCCAATTTGATCGCATTTGTGGCATCCGTTGTAAGAGTTATGAGATTTTGAGCAAACCACCATACTTCTGGCGGGCGTGTCACAACAGAACAACCTTATCTTGAATGGTTTTCTTATTCCAGCAATAAGCGCTCCGTTTTTTTTAATTGATTACTTTCTACAACAAAATCATTTAAAAATGCATTAACGTCTTTCGGGTGACCTTTGCCTAAAAAAACTCCAATAATAAAAGGAGATATATGAAGAGAATTGGAAATAGCTCCTAATATTGGCCAAATTGAAATGCTAGAGCTCTTATATAATGGAACTCCATCTATCCCAATATCTAAAGTTATTTCTGAATCTAAGCTCAGCTCATGTTCGATCATTTTAAGATTTTTCTGTATTCCAATATGAAGATATTGATGATGTTCACCAATATCTCTGATTTTATATTTTTCGTTGCTTGTCATTTTGAATTCCGATATTAAGGCTGCTTTAGTTTTAGGAACATCAATTCCATAATCGAAAAGCATTTTTAGAAAGCTTTCTGTTACCTCTTTTGAAACATTTTTGGAAACGACAATATGAAACATAGTTTCCCTCAGAATTTCATCTTTACATTTACACAAATCACCAACAACTTCAATTAAACTTGTCGAATCACAATCAGCCATTGGGATAACTGATTCTTCACTCAAAAGGGCTTCCTGATTATTAGATGCAAAGTAAATAATGTCATCTTTGTTATCGCTTATACAATTAGCATCGCTAACACAACCACTATTAACACAACTTTTATTAACATTTTCCTTAAAACGTTTGCCAGTCAATCTATCTCCTTCAAACTCCTGCAAAACGTTTGTTTTATTTTTAATTTTCTCCTATTCAATTGTCTCTTCGAGACGTCAAGTATGCGTTTCCTATACATTCTTTTGTATGCAGAAGAATAATTGACACTAAACTGACACTATATTTTCAGTCATGCCAATTTAACCTACCGTATTTGTATTTAATTTATTTTTGAAAGTTGACTGGAATCTTAGAGTCATGCATATTTAAGCTTTGTGCTATTTATAACTTAATGTCACGAATATGCCAGGCATTTAAATGTTACTTATTATAATGTTTCTGTCACACATGACATTCATAATGCCAGTCATTTATAAAGGCATTTTTGTCATGGCCTTACACACATCTTATAGTCAATCTTCGTTTCAAATCGTCTGGAGGGTTGTAATCGGATTGCTATATTTATTTTATAACATTTAATTTAATATGTATAATTAATAGTACTCGTAAGCAATACAGGTGGAGCAAAATGCAATTTTTTTTGACAGAAATTAGATTCCAATCAAATTGGAATCCATTTTAGATTTTCTTAAGCACAAAAAAATAAATAAAAATTAGATAAAAATGAGACGCCGAGACGAAAAGAGCTCATATAAAATTGTAATAATCTGTAACAATAGAAAATTAAGATATCTTGTTAGCAATTAAAATAAATTAAGTTTTGTTTATCATCGCCCGAGCGTTTTAATCACGGTTAATTGGACATGTTTACTCAAGCCGTTCGCCAAATTGAAGGTTAAGCTATTGTAGCTAAATACTGGTATCATCTATAATTGCCGCTTTACCATATTGTACATCACAATTATTAAAGTAACCGAATTTGGAATACTGTGTCGACTGGAATTCGCACAGAATGTGTGCGAGTTATGAATTCACTAAATCAAAAAAACTCAAGGAAAACTTTTCATTTATGTGTGTTTCATGCCCACACGAATAATAGAAAGAGAAGTTTGTTGCCTGTATTAAAAGTACTAAATTATATTTTTGTAGTTTGGTCGTAGCTACCTGATGAGTAGATCGAACTTATTGTTTTGAGATTATCAGTACGAAACCAAACTACCAGAAAGCTCAAGGAAAGGTTTTCATTTTTTAGAGTCAACACATTTTTTATTGACTCTCGGGGTAAAGTACGGGGGGGGGGAGGGGATTTTGATATTTCTACTTTTTTGATAGATATATGACTGGCCTCTTCATTTTTCTGATTAACAAGTCGAAAATGTTGTGAATGCCATTATTATTAATATATTGTGTCTATAAAAAGCCGAAAGAATCTTAGTGATTTAATACAGACAACAAACTTCTCTTTCGAAAATAAAGCTAATTTATGAAACTAACAATGGGTTTTCATTGCGTTATGGGTTATTTATTGTGGAACGCCAGAAGTATACATTTGAATGTATACTGAATGGATACATTTGAATGGAGTGTTGTGTATTTTGCCAGTATGACTTAATGTGGGATTCTAAACTGATTTTTAGATGTGATTCTGAAATTTGACCACGTTGGATGGAACTTGGTTATTTATTGCTTAACCGATCATAATGAAATTCGACATGTACGATAGAAGTGGGAGTTTTTAATGATTGCTAAATGAAGATCTGGAATATGGCCAATTAGGACAGAACTAGGCTGTTTCTTAACGAAATGAAATAATACGATAATGAAATTCGACATGCACGATGGAAATGGGATCAAAAAATGATATTTAGAAGAAGCTCTGGAATATGGCCAATTAGGAAGGAACTCGGTTATTTTTTAACCGTTTATGATGAAATTCGATATATACGATGGAATTGGGATTCTAAAATGATTTTTAGATGATGTTCTGTAATATGGCCAAGTAGGATATAACTTGGCTATTCCTTAACCGATTTCAATTAAACTTGACATATGCGTTGAAAATGGGATTCTTAGATGTTTTTTAAGTGAAGTACTGGAATGTGGCCAAGTATGCTAACATTTGGCTATTTCTTAACCGATTTTAGTGGAATTTGATATTTGCGATGGGAACAGGATCCTAAAATTATTTTAGATACAGTTCTGTAATATGGCCAATTAGGAAGGAACTTGCTATTTCTTAAGTGAAATTTGACATATGCGATAGAAATGGGATTCTAAAATGATTGTTAGATGAAGTTCTGGAATATGGCCAAGTAAGACGCACTTGTTTCTTTCTTAATTGATTATGATGAAATTCGACATGACGGTGGAAACGAAATTCTAAAATGATTTGGACACCGCTAATTAGGAAGGAACTTGACACCTTTTTAACTGTTTATTTAATATTCAGCATGTACATTGTACATATACTATAGAAATGAGATTCAAAAATAACTTTCAGATGAAGTTATTTAATATGGCCAATTAGCAAGGAATTTGGCAATTTCCTAACCGATTTGATGAAATTTAGCATGTACGATGAAAATAGGATTCTTAATGGAATTTTAGATGACTGAATGGCTCAGTCGTCAAAGCTGTGGCGTTTGGATCGGGAGGTACCGGATTCGAATCCCGATAGGGGCGGGACGCAAAAGGAATTTTTCATCACCTGTTTACGATGGGTGATGACCATGAACACAACTATGACCCTCTGTTGCGAGTGCAGAATCTATGGGCCGAACCACCTTGCATGTCAGCACTATAGGCTGGCATGAAGCAATGCAATGTGCAGGTGGTTTATAAAAAAGCGGGTCTATAGCCGTACGTCCTCGATTTGGCATATACTGCGTAAAGTAGGACGGTAAAAGTTAACTGTGATAGAGTTGAGAGTGCCTTGAGCCCCAGAAAAGATTGCATAGAATAAAACGAAAAACAAATCTGTAATTTGTTCAATTAGGGAGAAACTTGGTAATTTTTCTACATATTATGATAAAGGTCAGCCAGTGCGATGGAAACGGGATTTTATATTCATTTTTAGAAGAAGTCCTTAAAGGCCTTAAAAAATTATTTTAGAATCTTATATGCTGAATTTTATAATAATCGGTTAAGGTGGCCAAATCCCTTCCTAATTGGGTTTGTACATCATAATTGGCTGAGAAATAACCGAGTTCCTTTCGAATTAGCCGTATTTCAGAACTATTTCTAAAAAGTATTTTAGAATTCCATTTCCGCTGTACATGCTGAATTTCATCATACTCGATTATTAAATTGCCAAGTTCCTTCCTAGTTGGCCTGATTCCAGAACTTCTTCCAAAAATTATCTTAGAATCTCGTCTCCATCGTACATGCTGAATTGCACCGAAACGTAAGCATGTATCGTAATCGGCTGAGAAATTACGAAGTTCCTTCCGAATTCGTTATATTTTTAGTGTATACATACAAAATATTAAATACACTTTATAATTTAAAATATTTATTTTTCAATCAATTTATTTTTATTAATTTAATTATAATTTATTTTAACAAATATTTATTTTATATTTGTCACCACCATTTTATTGTTTTTATTTTACCGCGCAATGCGCAGCATTTTGCGAGCACGTGCAGGCGCCACTAAATCCGAGACGAGACTGATAATAGAAAATTTATTTTGTTTTATATTCGTGTGTGTTGAATGTTTTTGTTGTTCATTTTCACACCCAATGTGCGGTGAGCTTGTCTTTGTGCCGGAAGAATTGTAGTGGTGCATTGGGTGAACCGCTACAGGACTCCCCCGCAAATTATTGTCCTCCTTCTACGAAACATGATTGATTTCGGTCTGTCGGTGTGTTCGGACCTGATGTTTGATCAATCGAATTGTGGTGGCGATCGCCTGACTGAAGTGATCTTATTCCGCAAGATACTAGCCAAGACGATGTGCCGCGACAGAGGGAAGGGAGGAGAATGAGGTCTACGTTGTCGGTCGATGCCTGCATGAGTAGCGGTGAAGGAAGATGTTCGTCGAGGCCCACACCTGATAGGATGGGAGCAAGAGGCGTCGACCAAATATCGGTGGGTACCTCTTATCATCCTTCACTGAAGTGTGCTGTGGTGCAGACAGAGCTGAATTAAGATGTCTGTGATGCAAGCGAGTGAATGTGCAGTTTGTGTCGCACTAGGCAGGTGGGCAGCGGTGAAAGGAAGCGTCGAAGCACACACTAGATAGGTTGAGAGCAGTGGCTTCGACCAATATCTGATATGCACCTCTAGTCTTCCCTCACTGTCCACCGTACCAGAACGACACAAGACTGGCGCATTGACCGAGTTTCCATGTCACGTCAAAGCTGTCACATGGCCAGACCAGAAAATGAATTCTGAAGTCTGGAGTCAGCTGAACCTGAAATATTAAATTTCCTTTCAATTAGAACACTTAAGCATTCAACCGGCGATGTGTGGGATTCTAACATGTTGTTTGGTTGACGTTCTAGAATATGGCCAAGTTTAATGGAACTTTGTTACGACCGCCCTGGGTTGCCGTTGGTTTTGTGATTTTTTTTTCAATTTATTTTATTACGACTGAGACTGCGCTCATCTAGCAATTTTTCTATCAAATACAAATTTTTTATATATCTAGTAAAATTCACGTTTGTTGGGGTGTAACCCACTGGTTAGCCCCATAATCAATTAAACCTATTTACTAATTTTAGTTTGGTAGGTTCACTAGGTCAAGTGGCCTCGTTCTTTGGAGTCTTCTTTCAACGACAGGGTTATCTATCATATGGCGAATATAGGGGTTTCCATGTTCCTGGAGCCTTATTTCGTGTTTTACGGCATGCATTTTTATTTCCTCTTTGATGTATTCCATCCGTAGGTCCCTGTGAAGGTCTTCATTTCTTGCGTACCACGGAGCATTGACGATGCTACGAAGAACTTTGTTTTGAAACGTCTGTATCATTTTGGCGTTTGTTTGCTTGGTACATCCCCAGAGTTGTATACCATAGGTTCATATCGGCTTCAAAATTGGCCGATATAGCAGCAGCTTATTGTGAATTGTAAGCTCAGAGCCTCTACCTATTAGTCAATACATTTTTCTGAACTTTATGTTAAGTTCTTCTTTTTTCTTTTTGACATGCTCTCTCCACTTGAGCTTGGCATCGAGGGTCATGCCAAGGTAATTAGCTGTATTTGCATATGGCACGAGTCGCGAGTTTATTTCTATAGGTATGTGGTAAGCCTATTGATAAGTAAAGTTAATATGCGTGGATTTTGTCTCATTAAGTTTGATTCGCCAACGCTTTGTCTAGTTACAAACCGCATTGGTCATCCTCTGGAGTTTGCTCGTTGCATCAGCGACATTATTTCCAACTGCCATAATTGCTGTGTCATCTGCAAAGGTGGCTATGGTTCCTTCATTTGTGGTTGGTATGTCCCTTGCATATAGTAAATACAGGATTGGTCTTAAGACACTCCCCTGCGGGACACCGGTAGAGATTTTCTTTAGCTCAGAGTATTCATCCTCATATTTCACTCTAAAGTGTCTATTGGATAAATAAGATCTTAGTATGGCATAGAATTGTCTCGGTAGATCTGTATATAGCTTGTATTCCAGACCACTGTGCCAGACTTTATCGAATGCTTGCGCGACGTCCAGGAATATGCTTGAGCATACTTTTTTACGTTCTAACGTTCTTTCAATTATGTTGGTGATTCTATGGACCTGTTCAATTGTAGAATGCTTTTCTCTGAATCCAAATTGATGTGGAGGAATTAGTTGTCGGTCTTCAATTATTGGTTTAAGTCTCTTTAGTAATAATTTCTCAAAGAGTTTTGACATAATTGGCAGCAGAGAAATTGGCCTGTATGATTTTTCATCGTTAGGTGGTTTATCAAGTTTTGGTATCATGATTACTACTGCTACTTTCCTTTGATGCGGAACATATTTTAACCGAAAGGTTGCATTGATTATGTGTAGTAGCTTACGAAATCCTTTGTCTGGTAGAGCTTTGATAATTTGGCAAGTAATCAAGTCATACCCTGGGGCTTTTTTAACATTCATGTTACTTTTCACTTCTTCTTTTAATTCTTTGAGAGTTACTGGCCGTATTTCAAACTCATCCAGCTTGTGAATAGATATTATATTTTCATTGGCAGTTTGTCTTGGTAGTGGTTGGAAGGTTTCCTGGAGATACTCCGCAAATAGATCAGCCATCTCTTTGTGACCTCTTGCCCAGGTTGCAGCATCCTTTTTAAGTGGAGGCACTTGCATTTTGGGTCTTTTGAGTATAAAGGATGTGAACTAGAATATTATATTCAATGTCGATTTTTTTTTCTGCAATGTGAAGCCAAGAGGCAATACTTCCTCACAAGTTGTATCACAAGGTTTTATTTATTTCGGTAATTTTTATTTTTTGTATGTTTAAGACTCTCTTTTTTCGACTTCCGAAAATTTTCCTAAAAAAACAAAGCCGCGATTCCACTAGTCACTAGATTTTTTTCCAAAATTTTCCTTACACCCAGCTCTAGTATCCCAACGCTCATATCTGACACAGTAATACGAATTAAAAATAATCTAAACTATTCATCGAATCGTTTCACCATATTCCAGAAATTCACCCAAAAATCATTTTATACTCCCATTTCCAACGCACACGTCAAATTTCATCTTAATCGGTTGAAAAATAGGCAAGTTTCATCATACTTGGCAATATTCCAGAATTTTATCCAAAAATCATTTTAGATTCCCATTTCCAACACACAAGCCAAATTTCATAATAATCGGTGGAAAGTGGAACCCCACTCTCTTGACGTACAGTATCCAAAAGCTTTTCAAATCTCCGCCTTGACCGTAGAAACAGATTGGCGAACAAAAATACAAAATCGGAAAAGCCGTTCTCGAGATACCACTGGTACAGATATCCAGACAGACGGACTGACATTTTTTTTTGCTTTTTCAGACTCAGGGACTTTTGAAACGTCGTGAAAAGTGGTTTTGGACCAACCAAATTTTTCGTCATTTTAACAGGATTTCAATACTTTGGTCTTTTTATACCGAAGTAATATAATAGAATAATACATATTGATGAAAATAATAAGGATAACTTAATGATAATGACATTGGCTTTGGCACGTATTGCATCAATACGACCTTGTCTCTTACAAAGAATACACCTACTGCGCAGCCAATTCGTTTATACACAAAGCGGCTAATACATTTTATTTTAAGTTATGCATGTTCAGATTGTATCATTTAATGTTGTGGTTTGATATCACATCAATATTCGTAGATAGCACACGAGTAATTTTAAAGTCAAATTAAAACTTAAAGTTAAATTTAAAAAAAATTGGTGGTAATTTTCCGTAAACGTACAAGGTAAAAATGTATAATTTTTGGAAACATTCCAACCAAAATCCAACAACAACAAAAATGTAAATAAATAAATTTTTGCCATTAAAACAAACAGTTTGTATACAAAAAATAAATTCATTTTGTCTTTGCCAAAACGTAAAAATTTTCACCTTTTTCTCTCGTTATGTGTGTGTTTGTTACACTGTGTTTGTTTCTTTTCACGAGTCTCAAGATAAACATTACCTTGTGGTTACTGGTTGGAGAGGTCCCATTTCGTTTTCTTATATACGATTTTGTTTGCTTTTTTGTTAGATTGCTGTTTTCTTTCGTTGGTCTAGGTATTTTAGAAGAGATGATGTTATATTTTGTATACAATTTAATACAAAACAATGTTTTTTGGTACAGATGAAAATGAATTTTTTTTTTGCTGAATTTTCATTTAATAGGTCCCATGTGAAATATAAAACTTTAGTTATGTTTCATTTCGATTAAGTTTTTTTTTTCTTTGGTTCATAACGGTCCGTGTTCATATTTTGGTTATATTATCTAGTATTTTATTTCAATTATTATTAACAAAGCAATAATAATCGTGCATGTACCATATGTACAAATATATGTATCTAAAATTGGTATTTTCTTGTAATACACCATACACATAAAATTTTAATTACATTTCAAAAATTCAATTTAATTACCTAAAGTAAACATGTATGTTGCTCATATCTGGGTGTTCGTAGGCGGTGCATAAATATACGCCGTTGTTATGTGTGTTATTTAATATCTAAAATACATTAGAACTCTTGTTTTGTTTGTATTTATGTACCGAGGAATTCAAAATGTAAAATTTGATTAAGATTTCTAAAAAAAATCCATAGAAAATGTTTGGATGTCTTATCAATTTTTAGAATATCAATATTAAAATAAATTACTTTAATAAATTAAATAAATTAATTTTTTACTACAGTTCAAACAAATTTAACTCTGAAATTCGACTTATGCCCTTTTAATTCTACAGCACAGAATAATAAGCAAGAAATATATTCGGTATAGGTGTTAAAAGTCCTTGTTTTGTAAAGGCGTCGCGTCGTAAGTCGCAACTGTTTCTACTAGTATTTAGTAAAAATATGTCAACCTAAATGTGAAGTGTAAATATCATTTTCTTCTCGCTCTGAAAGTGAGGAAAATTTAATCTGTTTTTGTGTGTGATTAAATTATGTTAGCAATTTTGGTTTTACGACTGGGAAAACATATCTTTCCCTCACTTATATCGGTTTACTTGCATAACATACTTACGCTATAATAAAATAACAAACTGGTGAAGTGAAAATATTAATTACTTGTAAAAACCAATTTAATATAATAATAAAGTTTCATATTTTTATAAATAAATAAAACTGTTCAATAGTGTCAATAAATAAATTATTTCATTTGTAAATTTATTTATTCATATAAAAATACAATCTTTGGATAGTCATAATCCAGTGGTGATTAGTAAATGAAAAAAAAACTAAAACTTTACAATATACAAAACAATAATACATTAAAAAATTAAACTATACTTGAAAATGCATCAAACCATTCACACTTGAGTCACTAAATAAAAATAATTTCAAGCCAGATGAAAATTTAATAAGTTTCCGGCAATCTCTCAATTCAACCGGAAGGTTATTAAAGACTTTCGGAGCAAGAGTTAAAAATGAATTTTGAAAATTGGTCATTGTAAATTTGTATCTGAAAACGAATAAATTGAACATTTCTCAAATTTTAACTAGTAGTGACATTTGATTGATTGACATTAATAATGAAAAAAACTTTCATAATTTTGAACACAAATAAATGCTTAAAAGGTAGAATATCCAAAGGCAGAAACAAAGGCCACGAAGAAGATAAACGTGGAACATTAAGAATAATTTTGTTTTTAATAAAATTGTTTTTGTATTATAATAAGTGGATAAATTCTAGCATAGTAAGTACCACCCCAACACACTAAACCATACGGCAACTTCGACTCCACCAGAGCAAAATAGATAGTTCTTAAAACGGCTGCCGGACACACTTGTCGTAATATATACATTTTCCTAATCACTGATTCCAAATAAATACGAGGAGAATCAATGTGGGTTTTCCAATGCATCGAAATATCAATGGTTAGACCGAGATATTTCAAAGACTGAACGGATTCCATTTTAAAACAATGGTCAATACAAGCAGCTTGATCACAATTCACACTCAATTCACACATGATAAATAATGATCGGATCTACAACAGTAGCGTCATTAACTTTGAAAAACATAGCCTTGGTTTTAATGCTCAAAAACATAGAATGAGCAAGACACCACTCCTCTAGAAGACATAAATCTGATTTCATATGTTCAATGTTTGTGCTACGAATAGGGTGCTTATAGAGAAACACTAGGTCGTCAGCAAAAGCTATCAACTCAGAATTAAAGTTAATATAAAAAATAGAATTTAAGGAAATTAAAAAAACAATGTGTGTAACCTCTACGCACGACAGAAGTGAAACTTTTTAATCTGTAAATTTGTAATTACTATAATTTATCGTTCAATGGTCCGGCTGGCATATACAGTAAAATGTGTAACTTTGCCGCAGCAAGAATTGAAGGAATAGTCAATTGATCCTTATAGTGTTATAGGAGTGTACAAAGTCAGAGTAGACACATCCAAGTTAGATAATTGCACATTCTACATTATCTAGTTATTTTTCTCAATGTCTGTTACTCCATGATCTGGTAAAACAGGATTATCACAACTCGATACAAAATCTACCTGTGGAGACACGATAAACGGAATAAAAGCAATACTAAAAGGTGTTTTTTTATAGGTTCACAACTTTGAGTTGGCAACACTGCTTTATTTGACAACCCATTTAACAGCTGATTGTTGCTTTTCGTTTAGTTTGGTTTGACATTTCATCGTATGCGTCGCCAATTCGCCGAATGGCCTGAAGCACAAATTGATATTGATGTTGAATTTCCATTCAATATTTTGTTCTCCGATGAAGCCCATTTTTGGTTGAATGGGTACGTAAATAAGCAGAATTGTCGGATTTGGAGTGAGGATAATCCGCAAGCTTTTATCGAAACACCATTACATCCACAGCGGGATGCTGGCGGGATCATTGGTCCAAATGTCTTCAAAAACGATGATGGTCAGAATGTTACTGTTTATGATTAGAAATTTTTTCGTACTTCGATTAGCTGGCATTAATCTTGCTGAAATGTGGTTCGAACAGGATGGAGCCACATGCCATACAGCGCGCGCTACAATTGATTTACTCAAAGAAACTTTTGATAAAAGAATAATTTCGCATAATGGTCCAATTAATTGGCCACCAAGATCGTGTGATTTAACCCCATTGGATTATTTTCTTTGGGGTTATGTAAAGTCACTTGTCTACATCGATAAACCAGAGACAATTGAACACCTGGAAATTATTTACTAATACTGATATTAAAGCAACATTTTAGCTTGAGAACGCAAGCGAAATTGTGATGGATATTGTTCTGTTTATATTTTAAAGTGAATTTTGCGTAAGACAAACATTTTCTTCAAGAGAAATTCAGAATACTAAATAATTTATCTAAAGTAATGCAACCAGCGATTGATGCATAGGTGCAGTTTTCTCATGTCATTTGGAACTATTGCAGAGTATAATTTCCATGTCTCATTTTGTAGCTTGCATACACCAATTGTTTCATTTTTGAATTGCCCGAGAAAAAGAAATACATTTTGTATTTAGTTTAAAAGTATTAAATTTAATCTTAATATTGCCAACTCTCATTGTATGATCCTTTAAATATCTATACAAATTTAAATTTTATAAACTTCACTTCTCTATTTATTGTAAATTTAGAATAAGTTATTTAACATAATAACCGCCTACATCTAAATAGTACAAAAACATTGAGTTTGAGATATTTGTGTACAAGCAAATTATTTACAAACACAATATTTGTACTTGTTTTATATAATATACTTGTAAATTGCAATCAATACCTCAATATACTATAAATTTAGGAGGCATTGATACGACTTTTCGTAGATGTTGTTTTTGTATTGCTTTCAAACAAATTCATTCAATTTCGTTTCAATATTCTTTTGTTTTTTTCGAATCATACCCTGCCTAAAAAATGTCACTTCAAAAATAAAAGAAATACTGTCGCTTTTTTCGTTTCATATCGCTTCTTCATTTTATGCTTGTAATTTTTGTTTTGTTTCATCGATTTTAAAAATCACCCCGGTACTAAAGAAGTTTCACTTCAAAAAAGCAAAGGACCTAGTACGAAGCATCATTAATTTTAACAACCTGAGACCATTCAGATAAATAGGATCGAAACCACTGCAAAACAACACCACGAAAACCAGCATTGGAAAGTTTTTTTAGTAAGACCTTATGATTTATCATATCGAATGCGTTTGTCAAATCTACAAAAATTGAGCCAACCGATTCTCTCTGATCCAGACCTTTGTATAAAAAATTTGTAACTTCTAATAAAGCGTTTTCAGTAGTTTAACCGTACTGGTTATTATGTAAAAAACTAGTGCTTATTAAAAATTTAGTAACTCTTAAATGGACTAGCTTTTCGATAATTTTACCAAATACAGAGAGCAATGAAATTAGTCTGTAATTAACAATAAATTTTTATCGCCTTTTTGAATATTGGAATAACAACTGCTTCTTTTAGTCTGGAAGGAAAAATACCGGAAGAAATACTGCAATTTACAATGTATGAAAAAATATCTACAATATAGATAGATTGATACTTTCTTAACCAAGAAATTACTAACATCATCATTGCCCGATGTGCAAGTCGGTTTGAGCTGAGATATGATGTTTAAAATTTCAAACGAATCAGTTTCATCAGCCATCTCAATAATACTTCCAGCCACTACATTGTCTAAGTAAATATTTTTAAAAAGTTGCTTTTTCAACAAGAATAAGTTCAGCAGCTTAACTAAACACTTTCATATTATAGATTATTATAAAGCAGACTACTATAAACGCATTTTTTTTTTCAACAAATCCTAACAAAACAATTAAACTAAAATTTCACAAAATAAAGATAAATTTTATTTCAATTTTACTATATGTGTGTACATACCATATAAAAACTTCAGAAGCTCAACAACGAACACAAGATACCATACAACCCATTCAATTAAGTAAAGAAAAATAATCAAATTCAAGAATTTATTATGTAGTTTTAAAAATTTTAAAATAAACATAAAAAAGTTACTTCAACAACAAACTTTCTAATCTTTAAAAAAATAAACAAAAAAAACTTTCTCGAAAAAATGAACAAGTGTTAGAGAAATAAAAGATTTTTGGATATGGTTAAGTAGTTACACAGTTGTTAGTACATTTTTGACATGACAAATCTTAAATATTTCATTCGCTATAATACTAAATGTATTCAAACCCCTAAATTTAATCCATTCTTAAGTACCGATATACAGATATATTACGTACATATGTATGTACAGTTGAAATCCTTAAAGTTCAAATTAAAAATTTTCGTTTTCGTCTATAACTGTGTGTGTAGCTTATTTCCGTGAAAATTGATTTTGACTGTTTCTCAAGATATTTTCTGATTTTTTTCTCTTGTAATACTCTCACTGTTGAAAAAATTTTCAAGTGATAGTTGATTTATTTTTTATATAAGCATTATATGTACATCTATCTTTTACTCTACATGTTTAAATACGAGTATTAAAAGAAAAACGAAAGCTCCAAGTGTATGCGGCAACTAGCTGGTAAAGTTATGTACTTTTAAGTGAAAATATAATATCTTCGACAATAATTCATAAAAAAATTGTATAATTCAATTCGATTTAATAAAAGATTTTCAATTTTTTATGTTCATTTTATATTCGTACGTACACTTTCTTTTATAACAAAATCAAAATTCAATTGAAAATTAAGGGAAAAGAAGCAAAAAAAAAAATTATAATAAATTTATTGAATTTGTTGTAAAACATAAATATTTTAAAGAAGAAAATAATATTTTATATCCCGTATTTCTCAATTATTGTAATTGTCAGTATACTTAATAAAATACGTTCGGATATGTTTATAAAGGGGAGTCAAATTATTGGAATTTTTAAGAATTATGTAAGAATAGAATTATATCAATGTTCACGGGATTAGTTGAAATGAACGGACAAGATTCTTTTAGATTTTTTATTCTGTGTAAAAGGCTATTTACTAAACAACATTTATTTAATTTTTATTTAGTAGTATTAAAAAAAAAATGTGTGCATAAATTTTCTTTTTTTCAAGGTGTTTTACTTGAATACAAAAAAATAACTAAATTTCTTATTAGAACAAAGGTATACAAAGGTTGGTTATAATATCTGTAATTTCTCCAAGTCTCAAAGTTTCAACTCTTCGTCTAATTTTTCGCAATTCACCAAAAGTTAAATAAACCTCTAACTTGGTCAATTTATATACTGTTTTAGGTTTCATCAGTATTTTTATCTTGGAGAGCAGATTTAATTTTTTTAGCAAGTCTTGGTAGTACTTGGTTTCTATCAATTTGCTCAGAAGGAATAATATAATAAGATTTGTTGGAAAATGTTAAGGTTAAATGTCTACTGCCAATGAATGTTAAAAAATTTTGTCAGTTTATTCAATTTTATGTCTTTTGGATTTTATCTACAACAGCTCGCTGAAGAATGAGCTCCGCTGTCGTTTTCTTTTGCCTTCCGAATCTCAATTAAGAATTTAACTCGTGAATTTTAAACGAGATTATTCTTTGTGTGTATTCGTTTGGAGCTTTAATCTAAGTGCCCCTTGCGTGAATAATGAAACAAAACATGCTACTCATGTTTGTTCAAAACAAAATAGGCCACTATTTGACAACATTCAATTTGTAAATATTGCGGCATGTTTAGAGTATTTTGGTGTTTTAGTAACCCCGAGTAACCACGCGTCACAAAACAGCGACAAAAATTTCACATAAAATGGTGATTGGCGGAAAAAGTTGTGACAAAAGTTGTCACAATATGGATGAAAAATGGTGGATGGGGTTTTTGCCGGTTTTTGGTGGAATATTTTTGAAATTTATGTTGAAAATTTAGTCACAAATTCGACAGTTTTTGATGTGAAAACATCTTTAGCGGCAGGAGTAAGTAAAAAATTGTATAGAAATCGGGTTACGGAAACAAAAGTGCCGAAGAAAAAATATTGCATGTATGTGTGAATAGCGGCAAGAACAAAAAATAATTAAAACGTAAAATCAATGCAAAATTTACGCATACACATGCAATATACAACTTCATCCGGCATTTCAAAATCATCGTGAGCCGAATACAAAAAAAACAACGAGCGAGTTCACCCTCAACTCGCAAAAGATTTATGTGAAAACTTTTTTGTAAAACTATTGAATCATTTCGAACCATTTCGTTAAGGCTCAGAAACCCCTCCATAAAGACGGATGTAGTTGGCTCAGTATTTAAACTAAGTTACATTTTTGGTTCAGAAAGTCAGTAAGTTATAATTCTATTTTGAATTTGGAGGACAAACCTTACTGACAATTAAGCATGAGCAAAGTACAGTTCTATTAAGTTAATCACTTAAATCTCCATAGTAGCAAATGGTCACAGCAAACTCACTGAACAAAGCAAAATCACGTTATGTTAAACGTATGTTAAATGATCGTTACAGTACTCGTTCAAAATTCTCAAATAAACATCGAACTCGTACTGTAACAACTCATTTACCGCCCTTGTGACGTAAATAACTATTACACTTCACAAGCATAATTTGTGGTCCTTTTATGGTATTATGACACTGGCTTTTTTTCCGTTTTTTTCAGCTGCTGAAAAATGCAAATGAAGTGAGAGAAATAATATGTATACAAAATATTCATTAGAGTGAGTGTATACAGTATAATAGAAATGTATATGTCAAAAATTGAGCTAAATTATTTTTTCTAGCAGTAAAGTTAGCAATTCTAGCAGAAAATAATGAATTGTTCTTATTTTTTTGACGTTTCTACTTTTTTTTAAGCATCGGCGGTATTTTATTTGTCGTAATGCCTTCATTAGAAGTGATTGTCGCAGCAAATATTAGTTTATTGAATGTTTCAGCATATTTGTACAATAAAATATTAAATAAAATAAATCAAAAAAAAAATATTCTGCAAAGTGGCTGCTTCAGAGGGAATCTGAAGGATTTGGCCAAAAATTATTAAAAGATATCCAAAGTGAAGATATCAAGTTGTACCAGCAAATTTTGAGAATGACACCAGGAGAAATTTTAGAAATGATTCATTCTGATATTACCAAACAAAATCATTGTTGTTCCCCCTTATTTGTATAACTGGAATGGCTGAGGTTCCATCCATATAAACTCTGATGTTTTAATTTTTTCTATTAGAAATTTTATGTTTAGAGCATTCTAATTATGCATTTTAAATTAATTTTCCAAAACAGAAACAAAATCCATAATATATTTCCCAGCGTAAATATTTGACGTTTATAAAATGGTGTTGTCTTTTTCTTTACGTCTGTTTCTGTCCTAGTTACGCATTGCTTCTTTTATTGCACTTTTTTCTAGCCAATGTCATAATACCATTACTCGTATGTAATTTTCATTTTCAGAAACACTTGCTGTATGCGTAGATTTGCATTGATTTTACGTTTTTTTTATTTTTTGTTCTTATTGATATCCACACATACCAGCAACATTTTTTGTTCGGCATTTTCGTTTCCGTAACCCGACTTCTATACAATTTTTTACTTACTCCTGCCGCTAAAGATGTTTTCACATCAAAAAATCTAAAAAAAACCGCCTGCTTTAATTTATTATGTTTAAAAATATCTGCTATATATGGCCGCAGCAGCAAGTGTTTTTGAAAATGAAATTTACATACAAGCAAAAGGACCACAAATTATGCTTGTGTAGTGTAAAAAAATTAAATGGAAATAGCGAGCTGTGAAAATTGCACATATCCATTGATACATAAGAATAATAATTTTAATATTGTTTAATCGGTATGCTTTCTTATTACGTGTTTCCAATTGGAATGATTTTACGGTCAACATTGCGCTTAAACAAAACTCCTCTATTTATTTTAAACTGATCAGTGACAAAGCGATGCGATTTTGCTTTTGCTTTGTTCAGCGAGTTTGCCGTAACCATTTACTACTATGGAATCTTGAACAAGATTGCCGAGTATGAGTAGGTGGAGGTGATTAACTTAACAGAACTGTACTTTGCTCTTGCTCGCCAGTAAACGCCAGTAAAGTTCGTCCTCCAAATCCAAAATAGAATAAATTATTGACTTTTTGAACCAAAAATGTAACTTAGTTTAAATACTATGAGCGAACAACGTCCGTCTTTACGGAGAGGTTTCTGGGCCTTATCGAAATGGCTTGAAATGATTCAATAGATATTTATACAAAAAAGTTTTCACATAAATCTTTTGCGAGTTGAGGGTGAACTCGCTCGTTGTTTTTTTTATGGTAATAAAGTCAAATATTTCTTGATATTTTCTGAATAATTGGTGGTTTAACTGTGGAACTAATTATGAACTATTTGTTGAAATTATAACCACAAATTCGACAATTTTTTTATGATAAAAGTATCGATTAATTATCAACAATTTTCTGGATATTTGTTGCTTTATTGATGTAATTATGGGTAAGAAAATTGTGTATAAGAAAAAATTAAGAAAATATAATGGAAAAGTAGAAACATATCATAACAAAAACATTTAATTTTTTTGTAAATTCAGTAAAGTTAATTTAATTCATTTCATTTAATTTCATTAAAATTTCATTAATTAATATTATATGATAAAATTTAAAAAAATCTATTCTGCTTAAAACATAAAAACAAACAACTAAACTACTGTATTTCGCCTGATGTGGTTCTTGTATCTTTCTTAGCCTCTTTGCAGATACCGCTTCATTGCCGTTTCTGCTGCGCTTTCTTCAAAATCTTGGCATCTGGAAATTATTAATCAATTTATTACTTGTAAAGTATCTGCTATGTCTTAACGCTATTAATAATTGTAACATGAAACAAATTATGATCATCTAATTTGACAGATTGTTTTTTACTTACCAAAGAATGATACAATTAATATAATTGTAAAAACGCGTAATTTACACTATATAAAATTAATCACTAAACATTTACACAATAAAAATAAAATAAAACACAATAATTATTTAACTCCACATTAAAAAAAATAGTAAAACAGAAAACGATGTTCTTTCTACGACGCTAAAAACAATAATGGCAAATAGCTGTTGGCTGATACTTACATTGTACGTTTTTTACTAAACAAAATAAAAATTTTAGTAAAAAAAAAATTGTACCTACGTTATAGATGAAATAATATTTTACATGCGTTTGCCATAAACTATCACAAACTATTCGAATAAATATGTCGAAAAATTTTCAATAATATTTTCCACATAAAATTACTTTAGTTTTGTGATAAATTGGTGATCAAAATCTTTTTTTTTGGGAGTAAAATTTTTTTTATTTTTTTATTTATTTTTTTTTTATTTATTTATATTACGACTGAGTCTTACACCCATTTAGTAATTTACATTGCATTATAAAGTATTTGATTAGTCGGCACAATCACAAGATTATCCCCCATTTCGTGTAACTCATCCCCTGGATTTTCGCCACAGCAAGTCTACTGACCTCCTGGTCGCGATAAGTCCAATGGTTTTATTCTTTGCAGTCTTCTGGTAGGTGTGGTAGTCAGCATACAGCGTATGTCCAGATTTTCATGCTGGTGCAGACGTTGTAGGTGTTTTGTTGCATGATGCTTAATTTCATCCACGACAAGCTCGATCTTTAGATCTCGATGGAGGTTGTCGTTTCGAATGTACCACGGTGCATTAACAATACATCGCAGGATTTTATTTTGAACTGTTTGTATGATTTTAATATTTGTCCTCTTGGCACAACCCCAGAGTTGGCTACCGTACGTCCATACAGGTTTAAGGATTTGTTTGTATAACAGCAGTTTGTTATGGATCGCTAGTTCAGATTGTCTCCCTAAGAGCCAATGCATCTTTCTAAATTTTATGTTTAGTTCTTCTCGCTTCTTTTTTATGTGTTCTTTCCATCTAAGTTTAGCATCTAAAGTCATGCCAAGATACTTAGCAGTGTTCGCATGCGGTACTACTATAGAGTTTATCATTATTGGTATATGATTAACTTTTAGATTGGTAAAGTTCACTTGGACTGATTTTGCTTCATTTAATTTAATTCGCCATTTCTCTGTCCATTTACATATCAGGTTAGTAGCCTTCTGAAGTTTACTAATGGATTCATTGATGTTTTTTGCTGTTGCAAGTATTGCCGTGTCATCTGCAAAAGTCGCCATTGTTGCTTCTATAATTGGTATATCTCTAGTATATAGGAGATAAAGGATTGGTCCAAGAACACTCCCTTGTGGAACTCCTGCTGTTATTCGTTTTAGCTGGGAGTATTCATTCTCATACTTTACTCGGAAGTGCCTCTCTGATATGTAGGATTTTAGAATTTGAAAAAATTGCTCTGGAAGATCTCGATGAAGTTTGAATTCTAACCCCTGGTGCCATACTTTGTCAAATGCTTGCGCTACATCAAGGAATATAGTTGAACATATTTGTTTGCTTTCTAGTGATTTCTCGATTACATCAGTAATTCGATGTACTTGTTCTATAGTAGAATGTTTTTCCCTAAATCCAAACTGATGTGAGGGGATAAGATTCCTTTCTTCGATAATTGGTTTTAGTCTTTTAAGAAGAACCTTTTCAAATAGTTTCGATAATGTTGGTAGCAGAGAAATCGGCCTGAATGAAGCTTTATCGTTCGGAGGTTTGTTCGGCTTAAGTATCATAATTACTTCTGCAACTTTCCATTGTCTTGGTACATATCTTAGTCGAAATGCTGCATTAATTATATGCATTAGTTTCCTCAATGCTTTCTCCGGTAACACTTTTATTATCTGACCCGTTATAAGATCATATCCTGGGGCCTTATACGCATTCAGATTATTCTTGATTTCCCATTTTAGTTCTTTCAATGTTATTGGTGTAATTTTTATTTCATCCTGTTTATTTATCGGGGTAATATTTTCCTCTTCCGTTTGTTTTGGGTAAGGTTGAAATGTTTCTTCAAGATGATTTGCAAACAAATCAGCTTTTTGTTTAGCATTTCGAGCCCAATTGTCTTTATCTTTAATTGGAGGAACCTGAAGTTTGGGTCTTTTAAGATTCTTAGTTGCTTTCCATAATGAGTAATCAGTATCTTTTTGCCCAGTTAGAGTGCTGAGGTATTTATTAACTGATTGATTTTTAATATCTTTTATTAGATATTTTAATTTGTTACACAAGTGATTAAATACCCTCTTATTTTCCGGGTTTCGATGTTTTTGCCAATTCTTCCGTGCTTTTCTTTTGATTTTAAGTAGTTCCCTTACTTCCTCCGGATAGCTAGCATTGCGCTTCAATTCATGATTGTTATTAGGAGTGCTTTCCCACGCAGCACTTTGGATATTATAGATGAGATTATCTAGTTCTTCTTCTAATTGGACTGATCCCTGAATTGGGTTCTGCAGATTAATTCTTTCTGTTAACCGTGTTTGGAAGAGATCCCAGTTGGTTTTGAAGCTCGTTAATTTCGGGTTGCTCTGTTTCATAATAATTGTTTGGCTAAGTGTCATAATAACTGGTGAATGATCTGATGATAGACTTTCACTGTTCTCTATATGGGCATAATTATCTGAAATTCCTCTTGTAATAAAGAAGTCTATAAGATCTGGAGTCTTACTGATATCCGAGGGCCAATAGGTTGGTGTACCGCCTGAGTGAAATTCACATTTTAGTTGTTTGCCTGCTGCGAAAAGTTCTTTTCCTTTAGTGGTCGTTAACCGTGATCCCCAATAGGTATTTTTTGCATTAAAGTCACCTCCAATTAAAAAGACACTTCCTAGTATTTTGAGAAGATTAGTATAATCTCCTTGTTTGAGATTGTATCTTGGGGGGCAGTAGATTGCTGAGATACTACAATTTTTATTAATGTTCAATTGTATTTTGATTGTTGTGACTTGCATGGAAAGCTTCTCAATTTTAAGTTCTTCGTTATGCTGTATATGATCTTTTATCAGAATAGCTGATCCACCTCTAGCTTTGTTCTCTGGATGTAATGCATGATAGCAATAATATCCTTTTATTTTACAGAATGAAGTTTTGGTGAAATGTGTTTCTGATATAAGACATATATCTATATTATACATGTTTAAAAATATATCTAGTTCTTGAATGTGATGCAATAGCCCATTTGCATTCCAGGTTACAATTCGTAATGTTTTATTCATTTCTTTATTTTATAATTCGATTTTATATAATTTATATTTTGATACACTCGATCAAAGTTTCCTTCAATTTTTTTATTGAAACTAGTTTGTGATTTCATTTCTTCTAGCGCGTTCTGCAGGCTCATTTCCTGTGAAGAAAGTCTTTTGTTGAGGTTCTCTAGATTTCTCAGTATGTCCTGTAAAACAAGATCCACTTTGAGCTGTTTCTGCTCTGTTTGCTGAACTACTTGTGCATAAGTAACATTTTCATTTACTGGCTCTCTTTGTGCGTTAGGATTAGGAGTCAACCATTTTGGCTCCGTGGTTTTTTTTATAGATTGTACATTTCTTGATGCAACTGGTTTGCGTGATTTATCTCTCATTTTTTGTAGTTCTACTGCAACTTCACATCCTCTGTAATTTGCCGGATGCTGGCCATTACAGTTTATACACTTCGGTGTTGTATTTCGGGGAACTATGCAATCATTTCCTGCGTGTTTTCCTGCACATTTAACACATCTTGCTTCTCGATGGCAGTACTTCTGTGTATGATTATAATCTTGACAGTTTTTGCATTGTGGTATTAGTCGAGTGACCTTTCTCGGTGTTTCTATTTTAACTCTGAGGTTAAGGATAGCCCTAATATTATAGATACTTTCTATTTTTTCTTGGTTGTCGAAGGTTAGCATAAAAAGTGGGAGACCTCTTCTGTTGATTTCAACATTTCCCTCCCTGTTATCTCTTCTCTCTTTTCTAATGATGTTGACTGCATCAACTATTTTCAGGCCTTTGCTTTGCAGGTCCTTAATGATTTCATCTTTTGAGCAAGTTGGGTGTAGACCTCGTGCCATTACTTTAATTGATCGATCATTTTTATCCTCGTAGGTGTACCACTGGAGACCATCAGCATTTAATTTGTTAGCTAGAGCTTTATAGTCGTCAGGCTCTGTTGTATTCATTTTCCATATATTATTATTGAGCGATATTACTTTGTAGTCATTTCATACTACTTCTTTCATCAATTTCTGAATACTACCGTAATTTGATATTCCTAGAATATTGATCGGGGGTGGGACATGTTTCTTCTTTTCTGGCTTATGCACTTTAGGTGCAGTAATTGCATTGGTAGTTTTAGAGTGAGTTTGAATTGGTTCAACTTCTGGTGATGATTCAGCTTTCCTCTTAATTGGATTGGATTCTTTTCTTGGTTTCTTATTTGCTCTCCTGGCTCTCTGTAGTATCCAGCTTGTTTCTCTTTCAAGCTCATCTTCATCAGTGTGGTATTCTTCTTGTTCTCTGAGTACTTGAAATTGGTTGTTCATTAATACTGAGTTTCCTGCGTTGTTACTTCTATTTACTGTTTCCTTTAGCATAATGTTTTCTTTCTTTAGCACGACAACTTCATTGTTTAGCTGCGCGATTAACTTCTCCATTTGCTCAAATTTACTTATTAAATCCGCGTTGTTTATTGTATCAGTTTGTGCACTTTGCACGACTTCAGAAGTTTGATTGACTACTGATTGCTTCATAGGAGAGGTATTTTCCTTCTCATTGTTAGATTCACTGAACAGTGTGGTGCTCCGTGATGGTGGAGTTGACGGCGGTGTTCTCTGAAGTGCCGTACTTCTTCCACCAAAGGGCCATACATTTATTTTTTGTTCCGTGCTTCCAGTAGTACTAGGAAAAGGGTCAGCCTGGTTGCCTACCGACAATTTCCCTTGCAATGTCGTGTTGCTCCCTCCAGAATCCGTGGAGCAGCCCGGTAAACCGGGGCGGGATTTAGAATCTAAGTTCTGACCCACCTGGAGTACATTATTGTTTACACCCGACATTTCATCTTTTTGTTGACTATCTGCTATACTGTTTCTCTACTACGTAGGGATTGGATACCACAACCGTTCGATCTACAGCACATTGCCCAGGATGCGCCACGAGGAGGCTGTCAACAAGCACCCCGGGAGTAAAATGAACATATATTTTGTCACAAAATACCCGCATAAATAAATTCCAATTTATCAACTTTTTTGTGACAAAAGGAAGTTACATTTTGTGATAAATTAGTCTAACATTTTGTGATCACCATTTTTGGTTACTCGGGAAGCGTATTTTGTTGATCAAAATTGAATTCAAATTGTTTTTTGTTTATTTGTTTCCCAAGAAAATAGCCAATTTCATTTAATTGGCCAAAGCCAACTTTTCGAAATAAAATATAAATTTAATATGTAATATGACCTGGTGGCAGGTATCATAACCAAAAAATAGAATTGGGTTTAATTTAACCCAATATTTTTTCGGGTTAATGTTATTCTTGCGAGGGTTTATCCTATGCAATTGTTGTTGTCAAGGAAATACGCTAGGTGAAGAAAATTCAATTTGTAGGAGTAATTATAAGTTTAAATGTAGAAAAATTGAAGAATTTTCAAAAGAATTTGTTTATGTTGCCAAAAAACGAGAATAGAGAACTTTTCTGTGATATAATTAGGTAGACACCCGATACTCTGGTAATTTGCAAATAGCTAAATATGCGGATTTGCGATTTGTAAATTTATTAGCGTAACATGATCAATAAATATTTCCACATTATTCCATAAATATTTACGTAGATGCGCATACTTTAAAACGCTCGCAAAATTTGTACGATTTGTTTGCTTGCTAACCAAGAAAAAATATCGTGTATACCATTTTTTTGATATTCAGCAACAAATTGGGTTCCTAAGTTATTATGTATCACATTTCTAGCAAATTCACAAAAAATGACTGCTTATCTGCTTATCTGAGTATTGAGTATCTAGCCCAATAACGCACATTCTATATAGATGTGACAAATGGTTCTCAGCTCGATGTTAAAGGACTAATTTGATATTATTAATGATCTCACTGTGCTATATACCCAAAATGGCCACTGCTCGTGGTACATTTTATCTGATCCGACTAGCCAGCCTTGACAATCCCACCGGTTTCATACACTTCGCAAGTTGGTATATTTCGTGTCTTTTGTTCAAAAGTTATTAGCGATTAGTTTATGATATGCGTCAAAACGCATAGACGAGTGACATCAGTTGGAGTTATTATGATGTTTTGTATCGAATACATAAACATACTCAAGAACCACAGTTAAATGTGTTGTGTTTATTTTTTCTTTTAAGTATATTCCACATGGGCTGAAAAAATTGCCGTATTGAACCTGTTGTGCATTTTGTAAAGAATGTAAATCTTCAAATTCGTGGTGCGATCCATTACCTTTATTTGAAAGGCGCAGCAGCAATCGATATTAAAAAAAAAATTGTGTGTGTCAGCTCCGACGCACGATTGGAGTTTACTCCTTCAGATCGACTGCCTAAATAGCCACATAAAAGGCTTACTAGTTTAAGAAAAAGATTAATACCATCTTAAATGGTAAATAAACGAATCAATGAAAATACCTAAATAAGTATTTTTTTTATTCTATTTCTATTTACATTTATTATGACTATTCGGTAAAGTATTATACATCAAACATTTTATAAAAATAGATTCGAAATATTATACATGAATATATCATTAGGAAGGTTGATAAATTATTTTTATTATCATCTAAGTTATTATTATTATTTTACATATTAATTAGATCAATAGTGCTGTCGTTATTAGTTACTGTGACAAGAGGCGTATGGTAACTGAAATACGACACATGAACGTTGGTAGATATGTGGTTCAAAAATCTTGAAAATACCGCATCAGTGGTTGTATCATACCTCGTTGTCCCCAATGTTCTATCGGAAATAATGTCTAAATTAAGTTCGGATTTTAAAAACTGTATTAATCTAAATCCGTCATCTTTATTAAAGTCGATATTAAAATCGCCGCTAAGTATGAGTGGAAGTACAAGATACTGTTTCTTCAGTAGTTTTGATCCACTTTCTGTATAAGCTAACAATGTCTCATAAATGAAATCTATTACATCATCAACCTTTTGATTAACCGAAATGTAAATTGAGATGACAATAATGTGATTACCGTTAGGCAAAGTACATCTCGCTGCACATATGTCTCCCAAATTAGAATGTGTTTGGCTAAAGTGCTGGGCATTCGTTAAGAAAGTATCATTATTGCCAGTAAGTACATGGTGTGAATCGTTAACATTTTGATAAATGCCGACACCGCCCACTCGAGTAATGTCAGGTCGTCGATATTGTGATATACAT
The DNA here is from genome assembly GCA_963556165.1 of Tipula helvola. Classification (NCBI taxonomy): domain Eukaryota; kingdom Metazoa; phylum Arthropoda; class Insecta; order Diptera; family Tipulidae; genus Tipula; species Tipula helvola. Next base: position 222,639,189 of record OY744483.1, on the reverse strand, counting down.
CTGAAATTTTCAATTTCAACCGATTCCTCATTGCGAAGCCATGTTTCCGATAAAATTAAAATATGTGCTTTCTGTATAATGTTACCACGGAGATCACGTGCATGCGCCTGGAGACTTTGGCAATTAAGCGAGAAGAGAATCATATATTTCCTTCATTATTTTATTGAGTATAACCTGGTCAACTGTTGTAAGATTAACAGTAGAAAGCCTGATAAATTCTTGGCGTAAAACAAGCATTGTTTCGTTCCGTTGTCTACCATGATAAAAACGTTGACGGTTATCAGTAGAAACAATATGAAGGCCTTCTTGAGACGTGACCCTGGATAAGGCCACGTAGACCAAAGGTTGCGAATGTGTCTTGTTGTATTTGTACACAATTTCATCAAATGTTCCTCCTTGCGACTTGTGAATTATCAACGCGCAAGCCGGTTTGAGTGGGAAATGATTTCTTTTAGCATGAATGGATTTATTTCGGTTGAGGGGCACTGTTGCAGATCTACGGTTGATAGGAACGAATTCTCTACTGATTCCTTTTGCGTTCGCATAACCTGCCATTTTTCCACGAGCTTTAACACCAATGCCTTTTGGAAATAGAAGCCAAACTCGCAGTACTTCATTTTGATCACTCAACTCAACATATGACAATTTACCAACCGCTCCATTGGCTAAACCATCAGCGACATCGATGTTGGTTGTTATCATGTATGGCTTGTCTACAACGAAAATAATTTCGTAGGGTAATCCTCCTTTGTCAATTGTACTGAGTTTATGAAGCTTCTCTCTAGCAGCTCTTTCTTTTTCGCGATCACCGTCACATCCTATTATTTCGTCATCAGCAATTGAATTATTGACATTTCATCAGATGAACTCAACATTTTTAAATTATAAGTATCAACTGAAACGAATTCCACTAGGATAGAGTTCTTCTGCTTCTACCTCTGAACAGAACCTTCATTCAATCATTTGCAACTGCTGTTCATCCAATTGATCTCTATTACCTATCTTTGTCAACAGTGATGAGAATTCAGCATTTTCTTGTCGCATGACTTCATTTAATTCATAAAAAGCAATTCCTCTCCATAATTGCTGACCATCGATTCGCTGGACTTTTTGTTTCCAAATAGGAGTAGCTCTAACAGGTGGCAGTTGCCTCAAATCACAAATAAGAATTATATGTAATCCACCAAAAGCAGCATCAAAATTGCCTGTTATTTCTTTTAGTCTTAGATCAATACGTTCTAACATTTCACCCCGATCATGCTGATTTCATCAATCAGTATCATCTTGACGTATTTGAAAAAAGTTCGATATAAGCCTTTGACCTCGTTTGATAATGGTGTTTGAAAACTCGAAAGAGTGATTTTGAATGCGGTGTGAACAGTCGTGCCTCCTATAGCAACTGCGGCCTTCCCTGTAGATGCACATACAAGATAAGCGTTACAATAACCATCCGTATCAGTAAATCGATTACAAATTTCCATAATAAGTTTAATGAGGAATGTTTTCCCCATCCAGCAGGACTAGTTAAAAATAGTTGTAACGGAAGTGGATTTGTGGAAGTTAACAACCATATAATATGTTGTGCCAATTCAAATTGCTTCGTGTTTGATTTTCTCATCAACTGGAGAAATTCTTGTGTATCCATCAAGTTATCTTTCTTTTTCCATATTGCTCCGAGCTTATTCATCGTCGCTGCTACTACGTCATCGTTGACTCTTGAATGAGGATCTTGAAGAAGGTGTTGATATGGATCAGGAATATCGTCGACATAAACCTGATTTCGATAATCCTGTGAATCTGAATTGAGCTCAATTTCTTGCTGACACAATCGTGCACAAATTTCCATAGTTTTAGCAATATCTAAATTAGGTTCGAATTCTTTTCTTCGTTCCATTATAACGGCTTCATTTTCATCAAAAATACGTAGAAATTTCATGTCTGCCAAAATATCAATTTTTTCAATCCTAAAAGGAATATATGAGTAACCATTTCTCTCTTATATTCCGATAATTCTTTTCCCATGTCATAACTTCGATATCTTATAATTTTAGGAGATTTCCGTAATTTTATATTTCCTTTAGCAGTGACATAGACATTATACCGAGAAACAAACTGGGCTAGAGTGATGTGGTCCAGTGCATCGGGTCTTTTTTCGTACTTATCAAACCAATTCTCCTTCCATATGCGTATATCATGATCATCAAGTTGTGCTAGTTCCTTTAGAGTTTTTCTGATTCGTTCTCGATGTTGTGGCCAATAAGTAGGTATATAATCAACCGCTACCGACGCCTTGGACATGGGTTCCCGTAATAAAAACCAAACAGCTTGAGTACGTTAACACTAAGGTTTTTGGTTGCAGCGATGATATCAAAGTCTGGATTTTCATTTATAATCTCAACGAGTTTCTGTTGCAAATTGCTAATTTCTCTGTTTGTCTTATTGATATAATCAACGACATACTGGGCGCATGAATATTCTTCAGTGATGAATTGAAAATCTATGTTAGACCCAATCAGGTTAAGAATAAAAGGATTAAAACAATTATACCACTTTTCAGAAGGTTGCCGTTTTATAAATACTCGCGGTCGAGTTATTCCAGCTCGTAAAATGTTCAGATAATTGTCATCTGATATTATGTGATTAGCTCGATTAGCTGGTTGCCATCATAAATGGCGTCACTGTAATGTCATCTCGGAATACACGAAATTGTCCTAAGTAAAATGGCTGGAAACGATAATTCCTCAGCATATTTATCAAACAGTAAACTCATTGGAGTTTTGTTTTCACCTGGAGCGATGTGAAAGAATCTATCTTCGTTCAACATAAGAGTTTGCTGTTGGGCTATAAGACTTTCATCAATTGTAATGTGCTCACTTAATTCATCAATATGTATTCGCGTTTGTGCAGAGTCAGGGTCAACAGGTATGATGTGATCTGCAGAATCGGTGTAATCAATTATTATGTTATCATTAGTTGTGAACCAGGAATTATCTACTTTGATATCAAAATACTTATATAAAGGTGTCTGGACCAGATATGTTAACCATTGTTTGATGACAGATCTTCTAACCAGCCCATGAAGATAACTCGTTCTATGAATAAGCTTTTTCTTGATGTGTACATTAATACAAAAATCTTATTCTTCACCATCTAGTCGCCTGGGTAAAAGCTTTATCATATTGTTAACTGAAACAGGTACATTAATTATTTGCCCGGTTATAGCGAACTGACCGTTAAAATGCCGCAATCTACGTATCTGCATAAAAGGGAGTCGCGGTGATATAAATCGTTCAGCAATGATGTCTAATTCTGGTAAGTACGCTGTTCTATCTGGATATTTAAAACCATTGAAGGTTGCCAAAGACGGGATTTTGCCATTTTTAACACTGACATTGCAAGTCTTACACATCTTGACGTCAGCAACGTTAGTAAAGGTCTAAACAAAAAAATGTTGTGCGACAAAAATAATTAAGGTATTAGTTAAATAAATTATAAAAAATAAAATTTCGGCATACCGTAATTTGTTTCAGGAGATTTTGTTCTCCACTCATTAATTTTTTTTTTTAGTCTGTACGTTCGCTGTTTCTCGGCTGGAGTTTTTGGAGGTGGTTTAGATTTTTTACTGTTTATTTGTTTATGCATATTTCTCAGATCACTATTTATGTGGTTGGGCATCTAGCTGTGTTAAATTTTCATGGAACTTTGAATCAAATTTTACATAAAAATTATCCAGTTTGTGGATAGGGAGGGTATTCAAGTTTGTGTTTAAGTCTTCCTGTGGGTATAATTTCAATATTAAATTGTTAAAAAATTTTAAAATAGTCTATTTCACCACTTTAAATTTTATTTATTAGGATATTAATATTTTAAAACAATATTTTAAATTTTTATTAAAATGTCGGAAAATGTTAAATGAAATTTCAATCAAGTGACAGGTTTACTGATATACGCAGTGCAAATATTTTATTTTATCTATAAGTTCTACTAATTGTTTATAGAGTGTATCAAATGTAGTTAAGATATTTGAATTATTAAAAAAATAATAAAATTATTTTTACGTAATTACGTAAATCTAAAACAAATGTTCCGGTAGCAAACAATAATACCTCTCCGCTTACTATTGTTAATGAACTAAAACCAATTGAAGAAAAAATCAAGTATAAAAACGAACACCGAATAAGAATCAATTTATAATTCAATGAGAAAGAAGAGTTAAATTATATGTATAATCAGAATCACTAATTTACATATACTATATACATTACAATACATATGCATTTTATCGAATTATTGACTAACGAACCAACGACGAACATAGAAATCACACGAAAAAAATTAAAAGTGAAAGTTGCGCAGAATAGGTTGCGCACAAAAAAAGTAACGAGGTTATTCGTTCAATAGATTTTACTACTCATATTTTTTCATACCGGGTGCCTTATATGAAAATCGATTCTTAAGGAGTAAACTCGAAAAGTACAGGTATCTAACGTTGAGTGAGTCTACGCAGCATACTATGAAACTATCCGTTTTTGGGTCGGTGAATTTAAACGTAGTCGCACAAGTGTTTTTGATGATGAAGCCAAAAGAACTGACAGCACCAGTAAAACTCTTCAACTTCGGTGGGAGAAACTACTAGCGACGGGGTAAAGTGTATTTCATTTTAGTAATTGTACTTAATGATTACGGGTCCATTCCATTAAAAATACAACTCCTGATTGCACTCCATTTTCTTTCTTTTTTTTTTTGCTTGCGAAATCCCCCCCCCCCCCCCCACAAGACTCACTGTTTTATTAATGAAACACATGAAACAAATTATAATTAATAAACCAATTTTGTTATTTCTATTTTTGATGAACGCTGAAATTATATAAACAAATTATTAAACGCTATTTTATTATAAGTTAATTTCAAACTTAGCTTTTTCAATCCGTACGCAATTGTTATTATTATTGTTTTTTGTTGTAACCAAATTATTATTTTGACACAAATATCTAATGATTCTTAAACTTTTTATTGTAACTCAATTTTTGTAGATTAAATTAGTAGCTCAATTTTTGAATATTGTGTACTAGATAAATTTAAGTTAGCTATTCATTGTAAGATGTCACTATGTTGCAATTATCAAAGATTACAATTAATTATAAGAGATGTCATCGGAAATAGTCAAACTGGTGTTCAGTGGCTTACAACCAATACGAGTTTCGAAAAGTGGTTTTCCCGGGAAAAAACTAGCTGACGATGATGTTACAGAAAATTGGAGATTCTAAAAAGGGCGATCATACAAGCAACATAAGCGATTGAAAAAAGCGATTCAAAAAGTGTATTGAATTAAAAATAAAATTATATCATAAAGTTTAAATTGTTATCCAAATTTTGAGTTTAAATTTAATTGAAAATAAAACAAGTGGTTTCATTGAGTGTTGCGGTGTTTTATTTAACAAATTCCTGATCCAGCGAAAATAAAAATTTGTGCAAATTACACCAAATTTGCTCATGGTCCTTCGAGCCGGATCAACGGTAAAATAAGTTCGAGAAACAACATTGCGGTAAAATTGGAAATCTGCAACCGTACTGGACACATTCAACCATTTGGAATCAGAGTGGACATTTTCAATTTTCTTTTTGGATATATCAAAGGGCGTTGCTAGCCAATTCCAGTTCCATTGACGATCTACAAATAAAAAGGAAAAAATTCGTGAGTTATTTTCTTTATTATACCTACATAATTATAAAAAGATTGGGTACGCGATTATTACGTTCATTTTGCGATCGAACGATTTCTTTTTAAATTTATCCCAATTCTTTTACGCGAAATCGAGAGAACTTATTGTTGTGTAGTGTGCGAGTGAAAATATAAATAACAAAGATAAAGAACAATAATTAGTGCAATATGACGGAAGCAGATCAAAAGGCAATTGAAGCGCTACGTCGGAAACGTGGAAATATTAAAGGAACTATCACGCGACTCGAGGCTTATGGTGAAAACATAAATAATGACTCTAGTGCTGAAGATATTTGCATCCGGTTGGAGCTATTAGAGAAAGCGTTTAACGAATTCAAGGACGTTGAGGATCGTCTTACTGCTTATCCGACGCAACCTTCAAAACTCGGAGAAGTTGAAGAAAGATACATATTGTTAAAGGCGAAGTTTCGAACGGAATCAAACAAGCGAAACAACATGTTTAACGATCTACATCAACAGTTTAGTTCCACCATGAAAACATTTGTTCAGCAGCAACAAGAATATTTCAACACGTTGCAGGATAGAAGTTTTGCGTTAAATTCGGGACGAGACGAGATCAAACTGCCGAAAATCTCAATTCCGCCATTTTATGGGAACTACGCCGACTTTCCTTCATTTAAGGATCTGTTTGAAGCTACGATCCATAACAATGAGTCATTATCAAAGGTGCATAAATTTAAATATTTAAAGGGACTCTTGGGTGGAGAAGCTGCTAATATAGTGAAACATGTGTTAATTAATATCGGAAGCTAACTATGAAAGCACATGGGAGAAAATCGTGAAGAGATATGATCACAAAGATCATATCATGGCAAACCTGATTCGACAATTTTTGAGTCAACCGCGTATTCATTGTTCTTCAAAGGAAATCAGACGCATGGTTGATACTACTGATGAAGTTTTAAGAGGTTTATCAGCATTGGGCGACGAAGCAGAAACTCGCGACGGTTGGCTGATTTATTTATTATTAGAAAAGTGCGACGAAGAGACAAGAAAGGCTTGGGCATTGAAAGCAGTCGAGAAACAGTTTCCAACCATCAATGAATTTACGACCTTTCTCAACGACTATAGCAACGCATTGGAACGTGCAGAACCATTATCAAAGAAGATCGTAAAAACCAGTAGCGCAATTACTAGTGCAAACGTTTTGGCAGCGACCACCTGTCCATTGTGTGATCAGCCGCATTTGCTACATAGATGCGAAAAGTTTCTGGCACTAGATGTCTCATCTCGTCGAGGTATAATTGCAGAGAAAAAGCTTTGTTTTAATTGCATGAGAGGGAACCATCGCTCTGATTTTTGCAAATTGAAATTGAGATGTTTCAAGTGCAATCGAAAACACAACGTTTTGCTACATTCAGATGACATTGGTAAACAAAATCAAACATCGTCAAAACCAATAGTCGCTAATGTGAACACTGAAGTACCAGATAACTCGCAAACCTCATCATCAAACAGCGAAAATAGTTTGAATAACTACCTGGCAAATTTAAACATACAAGCGATCCTACCCACAGCAATTGTAAACGTTAGAGACGGGTTAGGACAAAAGCGACTTGTCAGGGTGCTTTTAGACAGTGGATCTCAAGCATCTTTTATTGATGAAAGGTTGTTTAATCAATTAAATATACCAAAGAAAAGAGCACAAATACCAATAGCGGGATTGGCGACATCAGGCATCGTGACCAAAGGAGTTGCTAATTTAGAGATCATATCGCGATTCTCAAACTCATCCGTTAGTGCCGAGACATTTATTTTGGAGAAATTACCGGTAGTACTACCCTCATCAAATTTTGACTCCGCACAGCTTCAGTTTATAAGTGAATTAAATCTGGCCGACCCTGATTTTTATAAAACTGGGAAAATTGATATGTTGTTAGGTGCTGATGTGTTTTTCAATGTATTACGGGCCGGAAAGCAAACTAATCCAGACTCTTCTGTTATTGCGCAAAACACCATGTTCGGGTATATCGTGTCTGGAAAATCGAGTTTGTCAAACACAACAAATGTGCAACATATCTCCCTCAATTTAGAAATTAAATTAGACGAAGTTCTTAAAAGATTTTGGGAAATTGAAGAACCACCAACCACAAAAAGGATGAGTCCGGAAGAAATTGAGGTAGAAAATCACTTCTCATCAAGCGTGCAGAGAGATTCAACAGGCCGTTTTGTTGTAAAAATTCCATTCAAGGAAAATTTGTCAAAGCTAGGAAATTCACTACACATGGCGGAAAAACGGTTCTACAATATTGAAAGAAAGCTTAAAATGAACAAAGAGCTTAGTGTCGAATACAAAAGGTTTATGGCTGAATACCTTGATTTAAACCATATGGAAGAAATAGCTGAAAAGGACATCTTAATGACTGGTCATAAATGCTTTTACTTGCCTCATCATGCCGTAGTGAAAACAAGCAGCACTACAACCAAAGTTCGCGTAGTATTTGATGGATCGTCACGAAGTTCTACAGGGATCGCTCTAAACGATGTGATGATGATTGGGCCATCAATACAATCATCTCTTTGGGATATATTGTTGCGGTTTAGAACACACAAATATGTAGTAACTGCGGACATTGAAAAAATGTATCGTCAGGTGCGAGTTACGGAGGATGATGCCAACTATCAGAGAATTTTATGGCGCAGCGATCCAGATGACAAATTAAAACATTTCAAATTAACCACTGTTACCTATGGTACTGCTTCTGCGCCGTTTTTAGCAACTAGATGCTTATTCCAATTGGCTTTAGACAACATGATTAATTATCCTGAAGCAGCTCAAATAATTAAAAATGATTTCTATGTCGACGATCTGCTGACTGGCTGCGATTCCATCGAGTTAATGCTAAAATTAAAAAATAATATAAGTGAAATTTGCAAATCAGCTGGATTCGAATTGAGAAAATGGAGTGCGAATTCTACCTTAATTTGTGAAAATGATCCATTTGTAAACATATGCGATGACAGGAATGCAATAAAAATCCTTGGTTTACAGTGGTTTCCTCAATGCGATTATTTCTCCTTTAAGGTAAAAAATATTGAAATCACTTCAGCGACCAAACGAAGCATGTTGTCGGATACATCAACAATTTTTGATCCATTAGGATGGCTGTCCCCTTCGACCATTCTTGTAAAGATTCTCTTCCAACAGCTATGGTTACAAAAATTGGATTGGGATGACGAACTTCCGGAAATAACTAAAAAACATTATATCAAAATTAGAAATGAATTTCCGTGTTTTGAAAATTTAAAAATTTCGCGATGGATTCAATGTTCGGGAACGGTGGAATTCCATGTTTTTGTGGACGCAAGCGAGAAAGCATACGCAGCAGCTGTATATTGTAGAAGCATTTGTGAGCAAAATAGTATACGAGTGACTCTCATGACGGCTAAAACGAAGGTGGCACCTATTAAACAAAAATCCTTGCCAAAAGCGATTGAAAAAAGCGATTCAAAAAGTGTATTGAATTAAAAATAAAATTATAAAGTTTAAATTGTTATCCAAATTTTGAGTTTAAATTTAATTGAAAATAAAACAAGTGGTTTCATTGAGTGTTGCGGTGTTTTATTTAACAAATTCCTGATCCAGCGAAAATAAAAATTTGTGCCAATTACACCAAATTTGCTCAATGAATTGTCCACTAGATAGCTTCATTTTTGTCCGCAAGATAGCATCAGCCGGATCAGAAATTGAAACAAACGTTTATTAAAGATGACAACCGGAGACACGACGTAGAGGGGTAATTGGGACTGATTTGATAGCTGCGGTGAGCAATGTAAAATCAGTTTAGTTTTGGTAATTATTGCGTTAATTGTAGCCAAACTTCATTGTTATGAATTACTCATCAAAACACGCTTAACCCGTTATTAAAAAAGTTATTAGATATATTATTAAAATAAATGAATAAATTACTCTGTGGCGGTTCACGCATTTTTATCTTGCGCCGGAGTTAAGCGTTCGCCGCCACATAATCAATTCGAACGCGAACAGAACGGAATACACCTAATACAAAAAAACAATAGAACTTTGCCTCTTCCATACGAAGTGACAAAAACAAAATAAAATTACAAATAGTTAATAAAATCAATAATCAGTCTGCTCTCGAATATCATTAAGGTGGCATGCCGCCCTTGGTGGTGGTAGTAGAACAAAAACAAAATATAGTGTTAAACCATTTTATATTTAAATTCACATAAATATTTAAATCTTTTTAATCATAATAATAAAATATACATCACTAAATAAATAAACAAATAAAAATTACACAATTTAAATATAAATGAAAGTGGCGTGTATTATTCAAAGAGAAACCATCACAAGCCATAAAGGCCGGTATTCACGTTCAATTAAATTGCGCAATATAATTGTGTGACATCATTATATTACACAATATACTCAATTTTTATTCAAAAATTTTGGATTTTATTGTGCAATAGTGGGCGTAACACAATTATATTGCGCAATTTAATTGTACGTGAATACCGGCCTTAACTCCAATCAGAAAACAAGAATGCATATACAGACATATAAATACACAAATAATAGGTTCATTCCCAAATTGAGGTGTTTAAAATAAAGAATTTATACTCATATATTTAGGCCAAAGCCAAACAAAGAATTATAAGGAATACTCAATTAGGCGTAAAGAAAATAACATTTGAAATAAATAAAATCCTTGGAATTTAATGAATAAACTAAACCTAACACACATTTGTAGTGAAAATGCAATTTGCCATTATTCTAAATACTAAATACAATTTGACAAAATTCAACCATGTCAATTGTTAGTTTAAAACACTAAAGAAAACTAATATAAACCATAAAATTTAAATTGAATTATTAGTCCACCGTTCAATCAGGTATGGCACAGTTAGCCGAAAGTCATTTCGCAAATAGTTATTTATCCTAATGACATTTCACAAAAAAATAAAAATACAAAAAGGCATTTAACAAAAAAATCATTTAACAAAAAATCTCTTTACAAAAAAGTTATTTAATCAAATTACAGTTCACAAATATGTAGATTCTTGGCAAATGTAGCTTTAACAAAAAAATATTTGGTAAATATTAATTGACGCGCTTATCCTGCTGTCCACCACAGTTTCTTTACTCACAAACTGAGATTGAATTCAAATAAAATTGCAATTAAAATTTATGTGGGGTTTATTTATTTTAATTTAAAACAAAAAAATTAATTTACAATAAATTATCTGCCATTCATTCTTTACGCATAAATTGACACCAGAGTTGTTCCGATCAGATAAGGCGTTCTCTCCCCTAAATTACTCTCAATCATTGTAAATTACTATTTTGTAGATTTAATTTAAATTAAAATTAATCAAAAATTGACTTCAGAATTGCTCTGGTCGGATGAGCCATTCTCTCGCTACACAGGTTCAAGCATTTAAATCGCGCGAAATAAAGATTCGTGGCGCGGCTTTCCTCGCCGCCTGATGACGTCATTGGCAAAATTTCGCGTCAATTTTCTGAACATGCGGTGTTAAGGTATAAACAGAACAAGAGCGACAACTACGAGCGTCGACGAATAAAAAAAAAAATGTCGTGCGATATCACTGTAGTTAACATAAGAAGAGCGTCAGCGCATGGCGATAAAAAAATAACAACAAAGGACATAACCTAAATCTTGTGTTTTGGCACTTGAATAATATTGCCAAGTAGACGCTGGTGGGTATAGATTTTCGACCTAGTGTGCCAAAAAAACCTAAATATTTTTATTTTATATAATGTCATCAAAATGTTGCAAAAGGAATAGAAATTGATTGAAAAAAATGGTTAATAATATGGCAGCTATAGTATAGCCTACTTAAAAATATAAAAATATAATTGGCAACATTGTATCGCTGGCGATAAAATTAGAAATAGATTCTAAAAAAGTTCGGCGATATTGTCGTCGTCGCCAGCGACATTGGTTTTGTTAGCATAGTGGGGTTTCTGTGTATTTTAATTTGACAGGCGTCATCGCTCGTCGTCGACGCTCTTGTTCTGTTTATACCTTAAGACGTTATCACGTCAAAAAGTTAACCGCAATAAGTGTGCCACGGTCGCTTACTATCGACCAAAAACGCAAGCGAGGAACCACTTCACAGGAATGATTGGAAAAACAGCTGAATGGAATGTATTGAGTTAAAAGCAGATTATTAAGATTTAAAAAAAAACTTTACCTACAAAGTTGCTCTTTATTATCAACAAAAGAAACTTTTCAGCCCATGTGGTACTGTTCGAGAATACTCATTGAAGAATACGAATAATATTTCCAAAATTTGAATTTTAATTAGTAATATTGATTGTTTCGAATATTAAAAATAATTAATTCTGAGCAAATACATTTGTTTAATTAAAATATATAGACAAACAATTACATATTAGAAAATTTTTGCTAGGTTGAAATTTTTTGTATTTGTTGTGGTTTTTAAATTAAACAAAAATAAAAAGTAATTAAATAAAATTTTATTTAAAATATAAACAAAACCTCCGTATAAAATTTAGGATTAAAATGCTTTTATTTTGGTAGAAATTCTTTCAATAAATAAATTAACCACAGGATTTTCTAAATTTTTGGAAAAGGTAATTTGAAATTTAATGATTTTGTTTTGTGGGTGTTTTATAGATATACCGAATAAAATTGTTTGCTTACTCATCTCTATAATATTAACTAGACTGCTGTGGTGGAGAAATAGATGTGTAAAAATTTGAAAATCATTCATGTTTTTACTACAGGCATAATTATGTTATTTTTACGAGAAACTTGTTAATTAACAATTTTGAAAATTTATTAAATCTTTGGCCTAAGTCTTGCCACAAGTGTAAAATTCACATTTTCCGATTCAAAATCGAATGAGTTTTTAGGATCCTTGTTTTTGTAAACGCTTATTACTGTTGTTTGTAGTTATCGGAATATTATAAAAAATTAATATGGTATGAAATCGATTACGGATATTTCGAATTTAAAATAATTCAAAAAGGGCATAACTCGACTTATGCCATTATGACTTGTAGCCACATAAATAATAATGACCTCAAAGTTTTCAGTGCTTTAAGTAAGACACGATATTAACATTTGGTAAACTCCTTGGAATAGCTTTAAAAAAAATTACAATATATTATTCAAACTTGGCTCGACCCGCCGTTTCAGAATATTTCGCTAAAATCAAAAAAATAACAGTGCTTGGCCACATTGTTTAAGAACTTTTTGCTTGGTTAACGGCACAGGGTGTTCAACGGAAAGTAACGGAAAGTTGTTAAGAGCTAAATTCCAAATATAAAGTTCGTATACTAAGCAGATTGCAACCAATATTTGGTTGGTTTGAGGTCATAAATTTAGTTGTGAGTGTGTACTCAATTCGGCGATAGTATTGTACTACCAGCAATTGGATAAACTTGTACAGATTTTGAAAAAATTATAACACTCGAAATTTCTATAAAAAATATCCACACAATAGATTTGTGATGCGACGTATTTTATTTACAATCACTAAATTTAGATAGGTATACAATATTTTGATATACAAAATGCAAGCTGAATTATAATAATTGAAACTAATTTTAATTCACGGATCGCGTATTTATTTCGCGTATCTAATTTTATTAATTCACAAGAAAATGGTGATGGGCGATGTTCACAAAAATTCTAATTAAGAAATTTACCTCAACGTGAAGAATAATTAAATGATATTTGTTAACAAAAGAATAATTTATTTATTTTTAAAATAAAATAAACGGATCGCCGTTACAATTGCTATAAAAACGAAATATAAAAATCATAAATTTTTCAGTTTTGTGTAGTAAATTATATGTTAAAAGAACCGTTCTAGCTGTCTCGAATAACAAATTTCACGATAACAATGATCCACAGTGCGCTCCTAATAGAAAATTGATTGATTAGGATGTACGGCCAAGCATAATAGCAGGAACTCCCGGACTCCTGTGCACACACCGTACACCCGTTTACATATAACGAAACCGAAGGATAGAATAGGATTGTTAGATGGGACCGAATCGACCCGGCTTCAGGCAACTAAGCGATCGATAAGTTAGTAAAATTGTTAGTAATTATATAGAAAAATAGTTAGCACATGACAACACAATTTCTAAACTACAACTTATTTACTAACATGTTGATCCTGGAGGGTTGGTCCAATCTAAAATTTAATTCTGAAACTGAGGATTAATTTTAATCCCTTTAATAATGATTAATACAGGAACTATGTTATATTCTGAAAATTAAATTATTTATTAGTAGACTAATGAAGAGACTCCTTTTAATTTTCTTTAAACTATCATAATTTAATTAATATTATATTAATGAGCAAAATACATAAATAAATAAAACACAATATATTAATATAAAAAAAATTGCTATTTTATGAAATCGAATATGAAGACTCTCCCAATACTTAGCTAAAACTTCTAAAAGAAAGTTCAAAACTTAAAATTGCTAAGCTACGATTTAAATTCACAACGCTTTTTCTATTAGTTACAGGTATCGTGAGCCTGTTATTTAGTTATTTACATATACACTGCAACTAAATTTAAATTAAAATTAAAATAAAAAGTAACCAAAATCTTTACTACTTAATTAATAATATTTAACTTATATAAATTTATTAGTGAAAAATATTAAAAATAATTGTCACAGGACAATACAATTTAATTATTGCTCATTGTTAAATTAAAATTAAACTAAAGAATTATTTAAACTCTAATCCTGGAGAGTTGAATAAGGCTGCAACTATATTCTGAAAATCGGAATTAACGTTAATCCTTATAAAATTATTAATTCTGGAACTAAGTTTTATTTTGAAAATTAACTTATTAATCAGTAAACTAAGAAAGGAACTCCTTTAGATACTCTTCACAGCTTTTTTTTTTTTTTTTTTTTTTTTACTTGTCACAAATATTTTTTTTTATTCTTTATTTATTTATTATATTATAAATTTTGGGACATTTTATTTTGAGCAGCTAGTTCATTCACAATAATGTGTCACACAATAATTTCCTGCAATAAGGCAATATAACACCTTAGCGGCACAGTTCTTCCAGTGGTACTGTTTGGCATCATCAGCCTCGGCATCACCAGTGACTAATCTGCATAATTTTCACCGAAATATAAACTCGATAGATATCAGGAACAAAAAATAATTAATTAATTTTGAAGACAAATATTGCATAAAAAGGACTTCTGTCTGACTCAAAAGTCAAACCCTATTTAATAAATAGTAATTGATGAACAAAATAAATAGAGTGCCTAGCCTAGTTTCTTTATCCTGGAATCGCAATGGATCCAATCCGATCCTAAAACTACAGTTTAACTCAAAACTACTATGTATATAAATGAAGCATTTTCGTGAACCTGCCACTTAAAGTATAGAAGTTTAATCTATGATGACCGTTCTGTAATGAATTACAATTAATATCACCAGTACCCAAAACTAAAGATATAAGACACCAATTAGTTTCTAGAGTATGAATTCAGAACTGAAGTTTTGTAATTTAGATGGATAAAAATCAAATCAACGGAATTTTTTAAAACTACCTGTCCGCTTGAAATTTCTAGAAATCTGCGTTGAGTCAAGTCAGATAATTATCACTAAATACCATTTTTAAATTTTAAATTAACATTATTAAATAAGCGCTTAAGCCCCCATTATTTAGTTATTAACCTGCCATAGTACAAGTAACTATTTAAATTCCCACCAAGGACCAATATCTCTGAAAATTCAAATCAAATATTAATTCCTGTAGTTGGAGCTCGTGAACATAAGTATAATTCTATAAAGAAATATTGTAATTTGATACTTATTATAAAAACATAATTGTAATTTATTTATTTATTTTATTTATTTATTTATTTATTTATCATTATTGACATTTTTTTAAAACCTATTTTTATCTAAATTAATTAATTAATTAAATACATTTGTATATTTTACTAAATAACTAAATATTAATTTTTTCATTAATGAATATGTGTAATAGTTGAATAAACTGGCCGTACTCTAGCTCTTGAAGGTCATTAAGATTGCAATAGTTGCTGAAAGAATTATATAACTTCACACCATTATACCCTAGCGATCGTTGGGAAAATGATTTACCGTACCTTGGTAATCTATCATAAAATGAGTATTCCTGGTATTATAATTATGAACTTCTCTGTTGGTAGACAGCAAACTATTTAAATATTTAGGAAGATCTCCTTTTTCGAGTAAATAAAACAGTTTTAGCACATTAAAGTGTATCCTCTGGCTGATTGATTTCCAGCTTAGTTTTTCTAGCATGTCTTTAATATGTGTTCTATTATCCGCGTTTAAAATGCTTCTCATAAATCGATTCTGTATTTTTTGCAGACGTGTTAATTGTGTTTGATTCATGATAAATAGAACCGATGAGCAATAATCTACATGGGGAGCTACAATTGATTTATAAAATAATATTTTGGTCTCCATTGGTAGCTTGTCTTTAATTCTGTTGAAAAGTCCTAATTTTTTATTCATCTTTTTGGCTAAGTAATCCAAATGCTGGTTAAAACTTAAGTTTTCATTAATGACGACACCGAGATATTTGTATTCTTTAACTCGTTCAATGATTTGGTTCGCAATTACAATATCTGAGATACCCTCGTACTTGGTTTTGATTGACAAGAACATATACTTCGTTTTCGAAATGTTCAATGACAATTTATGAAACATCAACCATCCCCGTAAATTCTCAAGATCTTCGTTTACTTTTTGTACTGCTTCTTGATGAGTTGGTGCCGAAATAGTAATTAATGTGTCATCCGCAAACATATTAATTTTACAGTTCTTTATAACATCTACTATGTCATTTATATATAAGATAAACAACAATGGCCCAAGTGTTGAACCTTGTGGTACTCCGAGATTGTTTTCTATAAACGATGATGTAAAATTATCGACTTTTGTATATTGTTGTCTCCCTTGAAGATAATTATTGAACCATTCAAGCTCTTTTCCTTCTATACCGTACTTGCATAATTTTTGGAGTAAGATTTTCCTATCTATAGTTTCAAAAGCTCGTTTGAAATCTAAAAAAACTGCTACCACTACTTTATTTTCGTCTATTTGAGTTTTCCTTATGTCCAACATAAGATTTAACGCTGTTTCACAGGAATGCAATTCTCTAAAACCAGATTGTTGATCCACTAATATATTGTTATTAGCAATATGATCAACCAACTGTTTTTTAACTACTCGTTCCAGTACTGCTTCGTAAATTGGGAGCATATTTATGGGGCGCAGATCTTCAGATGTGGTTGGTTTTGTGGTTTTTGGAATTGGAACAACTGTTGATATTTTCCATGAAGCCGGTACTACTCCTTCCTTTAGACTTCGATTAACTAAATCTGTAAAATATTCCGAGAATAAGTAGTTCTTCATCGCATCCAGCATGGCCGTTCTATTTATGCCATCAACTCCACATTGAGACTTTATTTTACTTATTATTTTTGATATCTCCTGGCGAGTTATTTCTTGAAAGCTAAATTTTTCAAAATTATTGTCATCATGTGAAAAATTCCAGTCCTTTATCTCAGGGATGTTCTGGTGAATATCTATCACGCTGGACACAAATGCTTCATTTAGCGCTTCTGCTAACTCTTGTTTATCAGTGAGTGTTTTGTTGTTAAATTGAATACACCATTGTGTCGTACTTTTAGACTTGTAGATGGATTTAAGCGTTTTCCACAGTTCCTTTGGGTTGTATTGGTTTTCAATGACCTTTTTTCTGAAGTATTCAGATTGTTCCTTTCTCAACGATTGTTTATACAAATTTCTAACTTTCCTGTAACTTTCCCAAGTTTCATCTGAATTCATAATTTTCATAACACTATAACTACGAGTTTTTTCTTGCTTCAGTAATTTCAAATTTTCTGAGAACCAAGGTATTGTATTTTGACTAATTTTTGTTTCTGTTAATTCATTAACCGCCTGTTTTAGATTCAATAACAAGCCATCAGCATACTTATTTAGGTCACTCTGCGTTTTAAATTGCCGCAACCGGTGATTTAAAATGAAGTTAAGCTTATCCTCAGAGTAATTTTTCCATGATTTAATTTCTTTCATTCTGCATTCATCTAATGACTCCGATTGTTTACTGCTTAAATTTGCACTTATCATATAATGATCGCTTATTTGTTGTTCTTTTACCCGACGCGATCCAAGGAGTTTCAGAAATACTAAAATAATTGAATAACCCGATAGAGCGCTCCTAATAGAAAATGGCAAAAAAAAATTAAAATTCTTGAACAAAAACCAACATTAACAATTAGACATAACCTCACAATACTCAAATATGGTCGATGTTTATACATTAAATTCTAGTAAACCAAACAGTTTCTAATTATTGTTTTGGAAAAACTCCATAATTGTGCTACTTTTATCACTTTTGTTATATTATTAAAAAGCAAATATAAACAAACACAGATATTATTTTCTTTTAGTGATAATTTTTTTTTACAAATCTCTTGAGGACTATAGTTTCGAGCCCCTGGCTCATTGTCAACTCTTACAAATATTCTGAAGTTTAAACGATTCTCAAACAATTTCCTCTTTTTGCTTTCTTCAATTCGGACCACTTATATACATTTCGTAAATGCCGTTATAAGGCACTTTGTCATTGAGTAATAACGGGTTATGCCTGTGGTGGTGGTATATTTCCACTTCTTCCAGCCTGTTCAATTTTTCCCCTTTCTGGATTCTATGTATAATTTCTGTATTTTGGCTGTAGCTGGTATATTTGTGTTGTTCTCTGGTCATATGGTCTGCATAATTCGATTTAATTTTTTACATGCTCGTTAAACCTGGTTTTGAAGTCCCGACCGGTTTGGCCTATTATTATATATCTAATAATATATCTAAGACTAAAACTAATTGACAAATTTGTAACTAGGTATCTATATGTAATTATAGATTCCTAAATTTTTACTTACCGAATATTTATATTGTTGCACTTAAATTCACGGTTTCGCACACTACATACACACTAAATATACTTTTTTTAGACTTTATACAACACAGATATATTTTGAGATGGAACTATTTTATTATGTATGATATAAATAACTGTTTCAGAATATAATAATGGTACAAATTTGAGTAATGAGACTGTATCAAAAAACTTATATCAGACTATCTTACAAATTATATTATACTATCACTTTGTCACTACTTCATAACTACTTAAGACTATTTTATAACTACTACTCTTACTTGTAAGAATTTCCATTATATATCTGGAAAAACTTACAAGCTAAGCGGAAACATATCATCGCGGAACATAACATTTTTAACGCGGAAAATACAATTTTAAAGAATCGCGGAAATTATGGAAAAATGTTATGTTGATGAATATGCTTGTTTTACGATTTTACAACTTTAAATGGCCTTGACAAATATTTACAATTATGCGCTTATTGTTTGTAATTTAATATTATGCAAACGCGACTTACTAATTATAAACTCACCTTCAAAGTTGTATGATCGTGAAAATTAGCTTATTATAAATTAAATTTAATAAATAAAGAGTGTTTCACAACATACCTTCCCTTCATATGAAGATTTTTCTGAAGGAAAAATCTTATGGGACATATGTGTATTTAAATAGGCTTAGGACTAAGTATAATAATGGTTATAAATTACTTGTTGTTCTTACTCTTTCTAATTTGTTGAGGTTTACATTGTGCCTTCGTTGTCTGCGGTGGACCTTTCCATCTTATCTCTGGTTCTCTCGGGGTTATATTCGTAAATGTTGGTTTCAAATCATTTTGGAATTTTAATAAGTTGGCTTCAATTTCACAATATTTTGGAAGCTTTGGATTCAATTTCACATCAGCTTTGGACTTTTAGATTGAATTTCACAGCATCTTGGAAGTTTTGATTACGGAACACCTGAACCTTTTTTTGTCGCAATTTGCCTCCTGACGTTTCATGATTTGGTTAATCGGCTGATTGTCTTCGAAATATAATGTCGATTTTGCTAGTTGTTGCTCTAATGCGGTTGGTGTGGGTTTATATGTTTTCTCTGAACCATCGTATGTTTGAAATTGAACGGAAACTGTGATGTGATGACATCTGTATTTTAATGAGAAAACGGGAGTCATCATTATGTAAAACTGTTGCAATAATACTGTTTAATTATTGTACTCCAGCGAGTACAACAAGGTTGAATTTTATCAGGTTGTTGTATGCTATTTCGTTAAATAGACTAAATTTGTTGAATCGGCTGTTACGATGAGTATTATTTGGCATTCCGCTTCTACGAAATTAATGCCCTTACTTTGCTTGCTGAATTCCAAATCCATCTGTTGTTAGCAATCAGATTTTGCTTAATCAGTAATTGGATCGGTGTCTAAGTTGTCTTTGCTGTTCATATACTGCCCATGCCGTGCCATGTGACCAATTGCTTATTCGAGAAATATTTATGTGTTTTATCCATTGATTTATGCTTGGTGAATTAAAATCATGATTGTATGGTTGAAGTGCATCTGCAAATATGTTTGGATAATGGTGATGCTTTGTCGTTAACCATGTTTTGTATCAAGTAGTGTTGAGAAAGATTATTGGACCATATGATGTAGTTAGATGATACGTGCAGTTCATTGGATAATGGTATAATGTTTTGTTGTGAATCATAGTTTTCTTTGTACTGTGTGATAAACCTTGAAAATTCCATTTGAAACTTTTCCACTTGGTATGTTGATCATTGTAGTTTCTGCCTCTTTTGGATTTACTTAATTCTCTAATTACAATATTTTAGTTTAACTATTTTTTTAAATTTATAATTCTTAACTTATTATGACAGAATGCTTTGATATGATTTAAGAAAACAACTTTAAACAATTTTAAATTTATGCTATATATAAGCAATTTTGTTTTGGATCAGATTGGATGATTGAATAAGTTATTTGTTTAAAACTAGTAAATTACTTTATATTGGAATGATCCTCTTTTGTGCAAAAAATAAAAATAATTTCGATAATGATTTTGATTTTAAATTAAATGTGTAAATGATTGTTCATTAGGAATTTATTTTTAAAAAAATGTATCTTTAACTTTCTTATTCTAAATGGTTAGTAAATTGGTTGATTAGGTAAGTTGTTCTTTTCTTGGAGTTAGGTGGACCAAACGAAGAAAAACTTACTTATTTTTACCGTTATCACTCTATGTTGATAATTTATTCGACTAGATTACAATTTTATAAACAATTTTTTTTTTTTTTTTTTTGTTAAATTTTGATTGTAATTTATGTATTTTATATAGGAACTGGATTTTAGGTTCAAATTATGAATTTAGTGATATATTAGGAAGATGGGTTTGGTAACGGCTTGGTTTCTTTTTTCTAGTTTTGTAATTGGGAACATTGTTTTGATAATGATAATATGGATTATTGGAATGAGTTGTATTGGTTCTCTTAGAGTAATTTGAGTATTTGCAAAACGGGTTATTATTGGGATATTGTCTGCTATACCACTTTATCGGAGTGGAATTTGAAGGATTCTTACTTATTTCTAAATTCTTCGAGATTGAACTCGTTAGATTAATTGCTTTTGAATTATTCGAGACAATGCTCGATTCGTTTAAATAATTAATGCTCGAGAAGAAACTCGGCGGAATGGTCGAGACGGGACTCGTTATATTGGATTGTTGCTTAATACTATTCGAGGTGATACTCGTTTTTGGATTGATGATCGAGGCGGAACTCTGATAGTTATTATTAAGGTACGAGACGGAACTCGTAGGAACTACCGAGGCGGAACTCTGATAGTTATTATTAAGGTACGAGACGGAACTCGTAGGAACTACCGAGGCGGAACTCTGATAGTTATTATTAAGGTACGAGATAGAACTCGTAGGAACTACCGAGGCGGAACTCTGATAGTTATTATTAAGGTACGAGACGGAACTCGTAGGAACTACCGAGGCGGAACTCTGATAGTTATTATTAAGGTACGAGACGGAACTCGTAGGAACTATCGAGGCGGAACTCTGATAGTTTTTATTAAGGTACGAGACAGGTGGTTTGGCGTCTATTGGAAGGGGCTCCGTAACCTTCCAGTAGGCGCAAGTGTACGTACTGCCTCCTCGTGGCAACCACCGGTAACTGTAACCATTAGGCTGAATATAGACTTTTGTGACAGGCTAAAGTACGGCGCTAAAGGAGAAAACCTTGACAAAAAATCCCTAATCTAAGGTGGAACAGCATATGCCGATGGATGAATGGCTGATAGGTTAATCAGTCTATATAATATGCGGACTCTGGATACCAGGCACCCTCTAGTTTTATTTAGCCTTCCTGTAGTAAACCTGGGTGACCTACAGGCGACTTTTTTATTCCCAGCAACTCGCAAGAGTCAAATCAAAACGGTAGACGAGGCACGGGAAGGAATACACGGGAGTGGGTCTGCCCTCTCAAAGTCCTTGAGTCCCAATGCTACCGCTTTTCTAGCAGAAGTAAATGTTATTACATCTAGGAGGGAGAGCAATGAGCCCAGATAGTATGTAACGCGTGTAGAAGTATTTCCTACAGTAGACATCTAGGAGGGAGAGCAATGAGCCCAGATTGTATGTATCACATGTAGAAGTACTTCCAACAGTAAACATCTAGGAGGGAGAGCAATGAGCCCAGATAGTATGTCCCAGCAACTCGCAAGAGTAAAATCAAAACGGTAGACGAGGCACGGATAGGAATATACGGGAGTGGGTCTGCCCTCTCGAAGTCCTTGAGTCCCAATGCTATCGCTCTTCTAGCAGAAGTAAATGTTATTACATCTAGGAGGGAGAGCAATGAGCCCAGATAGTATGTATCACGTACCGGTCGGCAGTATTATCAGGTTCATTAAGAGCCTGAATATTGGCTGGACGGATAATTAAAACATCTAGGAGGGAGAGCAATGAGCCCAGTTAGTATGTATCACGTACCGTTAGGCAGTACTATCAGGTTCATTAAGAGCCTGAATATTAGCTGGACGGATAATTAAGTAGGGCTTATGCACAAAAGATCTTTTAGGTCGCAGTGCGGGGTGGCTTGAGCCCCCACATGGCCCTCAAGTAATAATAATAATAATAAGGTACGAGACGGAACTCGTAGGAACTACCGAGGCGGAACTCTGATAGTTTTTATTAAGGTACGAGACGGAACTCGTAGGAACTACCGAGGCGGAACTCTGATAGTTATTATTAAGGTACGAGATAGAACTCGTAGGAACTATCGAGGCGGAACTCTGATAGTTTTTATTAAGGTACGAGACGGAACTCGTAGGAACTATCGAGGCGGAACTCTGATAGTTATTATTAATAATATTTACGGGAACTGGACTCGCCTGAGCTATAGCTGGTGTTGCTGGTGCTCGACGAGTCCTTCCTCGTTTCCCAGATGATGAATGGAGTCTTCATCAATGTTTTCTATATAATTAATATTCATTCTTTGTAGTCCGTTCGTTAATTGGTTGATGTCCTGATCTCTCCGAAAACCTTGTTGACCCCTGTTAATGTATGCTGGTTGTCTTTGACCAACCATGGGTTGTGAAGGCCTTGTTTGATTAACCGGAGGTTGATTAAAGTTTTGCTTGACAGGACTGTTATGCGTGTTCCTACGCGGCTCAAGGTTTTGTTGAACTCTATTTGGTTGATAACTCCGTTGTTCATTATTCTGTTGATTTTTATGTAGATATTGGTTCCTTTCTGGAAATTGTGGCTGGTAGAGTTGCGCTCTGGATTGTAACTGTTGGTACCTTTGATTTGCGGCATTTCTGGCAGCACAGTTCTCCAAAACATGCCCGAAACGTTTACAATACCTGCATGTCACGTTTGGTACTATAATTTCCCTCCGTGCATGATTTAAGGTATTGGTTCGGCATGTTTTCGCACTGTGACCCGACTTATCACAAAGCTGGCACTTTGTTATTGTATCCCCTTGGCTACTAGTTCCAGTTATTCTAGAACCGCCAAGCTGACGCTCCACTCTATCTGCCATTTCTATGAGTTCTTTCAGGGATTTTCCTGTGGCCATTGACAGGTTTGTTCGGATAGCTTCATTGTGTAAACCACGAATGAAAGCCTCCTGTTCTAGTGTGGCTATAAGGACTTTCGGAAGTGCATTCGCCTCACCAAATTTCGTACGGACTCCTGCTTGGTAATCTAGTGCATAACCTTGTACTCGACTACCGAAGTCTGCACAACTCTCCAACTTTCCCTGTCTGGCGTTTCTTAGTTTGTCTTGTAATGACTCTACTGTGTGGGCGGGCAAAAATTTCTTTGTTAAATTACTATAGAAGTCTTTAAGATCTTCTATTTGAGTATCTTTAAACATAGTATATGCCCTTCCACGGAGCCGGAAAAGAACTTCATCTAAAAGTAACGTAAGCTGTTCTGGCTTACCAACCATTGTCTTTTCAACCTTTTTACAGGCATCAATAAAAAAATGGACATCGCTTGGATCTACGTCCACTTGCCCATAAAACAATGGCACACGTTTTTCGACTAATTCTTGAATTTGGGCAGCCATTTTTTTCTTAACAATTTCCAGGAATGTTGGAACGGGTGGAATGAAATATTTCGAATGAATTTTGAATTACTTAAAACAAATGTTCTCGAGCGGAACTGTTTGCGGCAGCGCCAATATTATATTTCTAATAATATATCTAAGACTAAAACTAATTGACAAATTTGTAACTAGGTATCTATATGTAATTATAGATACCTAAATTTTTACTTACCGAATATTTATATTGTTGCACTTAAATTCACGGTTTCGCACACTACATACACACTAAATATACTTTTTTTTAGACTTTATACAACACAGATATATTTTGAGATGGAACTATTTTATTATGTATAAATAACTGTTTCAGAATATAATAATGGTACAAATTTGAGTAATGAGACTGTATCAAAAAACTTATATCAGACTATCTTACAAATTATATTATACTATCACTTTGTCACTACTTCATAACTACTTAAGACTATTTTATAACTACTACTCTTACTTGTAAGAATTTCCATTATATATCTGGAAAAACTTACAAGCTAAGCGGAAACATATCATCGCGGAACATAACATTTTTAACGCGGAAAATACAATTTTAAAGAATCGCGGAAATTATGGAAAAATGTTATGTTGATGAATATGCTTGTTTTACGATTTTACAACTTTAAATGGCCTTGACAAATATTTACAATTATGCGCTTATTGTTTGTAATTTAATATTATGCAAACGCGACTTACTAATTATAAACTCACCTTCAAAGTTGTATGATCGTGAAAATTAGCTTATTATAAATTAAATTTAATAAATAAAGAGTGTTTCACAACACTATGTAAAACTTATTGCAATCGTCACATTTTAGTTTATAAACACCCGTACTGTATTCATTTTTTGTGTACGTATTAATCCATTTTCCAACCTTGTTACCAGTTTTGTATGCTAATGTGTATTCGTGTTGTTTAAATTTTTTTTCAATGTTGCGCTTTGTTGATGCATCATATTCTATGGTAATGTATTTATTTCTCTCCTCTTCATCTGTTGTTTCCCATGGAACACGATGATTACAACAGAGAGTTGAGAATTATAAAACAAATAGCAAATAGCAATGGATACACGGACAAGATAATCACCGAAATGAATTGCAGATTTAAACGCTTGGAATATATACGATCACTCACCGCATTAACAACAGATGAAGAGGAGAGAAATAAATACATTAATTATTAAAATAATAAAAGTATAATAATAATAAAATTATTAAAATTTTTAATAAGCTTCTTTTAACAAATTATTTACGCAATCTTGGCAACTAAACCTTTTAGAGAATCAGTGAACTAGGTATCCAGAAAAAAAACTACTAGTTGAATTCGAGTTAATGTCATCTGGGTTATCTAGAACATACAAATCTGCACGCAAATCATTTACCATCTCGTCACCTTCTTTTCTTATTCATCCACAAAACTGACTTAACTCTGTTCTTCCGTACCGTGTAACGGAAAAGCTATCGTAAAAAAAAAAGGAAAAGCTATTAAAAAACAAATAAATCGTTTTAATAATTAAAATAGAGAAAACCCTTATTATTAATTATTAGAAACTAGAATTTTTTTGTTTTTGTTTTTTTCCAATAATTTTCCAAATGGTACCTGGGCCCTATTGTACCAACTACTTATCACTTATATATCACTTATTTATTAACTTATCATAGGTTTTTTTTTTTGATAATGATAAGTGATAAGTGTTTCACCAAAAGTAACAAAATCTAATCAATTTGAAAACTTATCAAATTTTAATAATGATAACAAGTGATAAGCGTTGCACATCAGAATGTCTATAACTTATTAATTGACAAATTATCAAATTTTTATTCTGTAAAATTGTGATTCTGTAATTTAATAACAACAACAATTTTGCATGTACATATCGTCGACCAAAATCGCAGATTGGCTAAGTCCAAAAATCAAAAATTTCAGGAGATGAAAGAAACCTCTTAAATTTTTATTTTTAAGATAAAATTATATATTTTAAAAGAAGAACAACAATGTAAGTCAATTCGACCAAGTTACATGATTAATTTTATTTAGTATTTATATTAATATACTTACATTAATTGCGACTAATTTTTTAAAACTTGAAGTGGACTTACTCAATTTGTTTATACAATTAACTAAGACAAATCTTCAAAGAAAAACTTATTTATTTGCCGCTGGTGGATCAGGAAAAAGAAAATTCGTTCAATTTAAATAATAAAATAATATATTTCAATATAAATTAATCAGTAGTCACAAAATTCAGTCTTAAAATTAATTAAAAATTAATAAGTTAAATCACATTTCAAAATCACCAATGTTAAGATAAACAATATTTGGTTTATTTAAATAAAAGGAAGATCGTCGTAGAACGAATGGTAGAATGAGGCATGGTACTTTTAAGAGATTGCAGATGATCAAATTTTACTTTTTTAATCGGCAAGCGAGAATTGTACAATGTAGGAAGATTATTAAAGCTTATCGATTTGATTTTTTGATTATATCGTTGCGGAAAATCAAACCATTCGTCAGTAAACCCTAATTTTAATTGAATTTTACCATCAGGAAATATTTGATGGCACGAATCTGATTTACGGTCGAATCACTAACCACTTTTCCTGGTCTACTAGAATTATAAAATTTAACCGTATTAAAATTTTTGAAGAAGCTGTAATTTAAATATTTAACGATGTATGGTTTAGGCTGTAATCTTGCTTGTCTACAGATATCAACATAGTTAGCCGGAATATTGATGGTTCTATTTTTAATTTGTCTCTCAATAACCGAGTGCATGGAATCTACCTCCATTTGGGTGTGACCTTTTTCGAGTATTTTCTGCACGAGTACAACATTAGTCGTCATAGCAATGTTTACAAGTGCATTAGAGAGTGTAGAATTACGGTTTTAGCTAGTACATCCATCACTGTAAAATATCACTTCCTCAGCAGAGTTCTTTAAATTTGGAACCACTTCGCTTAAAATAAAATGAGAGAGTATCGATGCAAATTCGTTTGATCCAACACCTCCTTCTGCTTCATGCCATATAAAGCAATAGCCGTCATGTGTTTTTAAATTATAAATAGTAAAATTATGCACCATCAATTTAGTTTTATAATACAGCGATGAAACATTGGATTTTGGACACAGTAAAACGGATTGTAAATCCATGGTAAATACAAATTGAAGACTACTTTCTTTATCCTTCAACTTTTCAGCTCGGGCTAGACGTTTTTTTAGTTGATGTTGTGCGTACACTGCATCTTCAACATTTTTGGTTTGATGGCCCACACAAATGTCACATTGATCTTTCTTAGGCTGAAACAAACTTAAATTCATACGCTCGAAGACATTAGAAAACGTGGTGATCGATAATGGAGCGACATTTTTTTGGAAACACCAATTGCTTTTATATTCAGCATACAAACGAGTAATGCTCTTCCATTCTGGCTCCAAATATAGTGTACTGGTTGATTTTCTACAGTAATGTGATTCCATTTTAGATAAGCTTTCAAAGAATTGCGTTAATGTAGCTTTCACTATTTTAGACTTAGTTTGGAATGCAGTACGCGTCGGTTCGCTAGTTTCTGATATAACCTGTCTGTCTTTTGTTTCAGCTTTTGCAATTAACCAGTTAAAGATTGTTCCTTGACCTATGCTAAGAGTATTGACAAACATATTTTTACATACTCTATGAGTAGTGTTGTTGACTTTTCTTAAACTATATGTAATTGAATTGGTTCGTCGAGAAAGCCCATCATTATTATTATTTCGTAATCGAATTCTTTGTTAATCCGCTACCTGTGCAAGGCCTTTCACAAAAATAGTCTTTTCGTTCCACGTCAAAGCCCAAAACTGATTAAACATGGCTAACCGATCCTCTTCTGTGATGTTGTTACATTTAATGATAGATGATGTGCCCTTTTTAGATAGAGAGCAGTTACACCTGGGCTTAATAGTTTTAGCTGGTTTAATTAATTCATATGTCCATCCTGTATTCGTTTTCTGTTTAGATTTATATGGTTGGCCCTCCTCTCTCCGCTTAGCATTTCTTTTTACTTTCCATTCATTTTTATTTACGTCACAACGTTTGGACTTCGGTTTCTCTGGCGTCAGTTGTATTCTTTCTGAAACTTGAATTATTGAATGATGTATTATACAAAAAAATAAAAATTATTATACATTAGTACTAATTTAATACTTACTTGAAGAAATAACTTGCCGTTGATTTGGCTGTGACTCAATTTCAAAAGCAGAAACCATTTGATTTTCGGCTGATACATGCTCTAAAGCTTCTGGCCAGCAATTCTCTAGTCTACAGATTCATTTTCAACTGCGAATACGATTGGAATATCTAATGATTCAAGTTTTTCTTTGTGTTCCTGTTCCATGTTATCAGAAATCGTCAACGATCCATCATGTTGAATTTTGCAATTTAAAATTGGATTTTTCTTTCCAAGTTTGAAAATATTTTCCTTTGTTAAATTTTGGCCTAGGGCCATATTTAACATTTCTAAGCCTCGAGACATTGTTTATAAAATTCTTTTTTGCATAGTATCGTGAAGAAGCTTAAATGATGAATAAGATTTTACAATTATTATCTAAACGAAATTATAGCAAACTGCGTAAGTCACAATTTGTTAGAATATACAGCCCGATTCCCTTAGTCGTATCACTTGTTACGCCAAATAACAGCCAAGTTATCATATTCTTTTTATAAACTCTGTATGGCTGCTATGAAAAACATCATATTGCACTGATTTTTTACGATTGAAGTCATTACAAATGACTTTCCTTGTCATGATATATTTTCAAGTGATGAATAGCTCTGCTAGTAGTCACTTGAAATTACTATTGTCGTAAAAAGTCAAGGCAATATGATGTTTTTCATAGCAGCCATAGAGAGTTTATAAAAAGAATATGATAACTTGGCTGTTATTTGGCGTAACAAGTGATACGACTAAGGGAATCGGGCTGATAAATAAACTCGCACTTTAGATAAGTCCATAAGAATTTTCAATGTTGAATTATTTAAAAATAAATTATTAATTTTGATATATAAATTATTGGAAAACATTAAATAATACATTATTAAACTCATAAACACCAATAAGAATCATCAACTTACCGAAATAATATTTAAATTTTAACTTACCACGGAGCAAGAAGTTTCGTTCACTATTTTCACATCACACTGTGGACTTACACAAAATTCTAATTGCAATTGGACTTACAAACATTTCTAATTTTGACATAACAAAAAAGGCGGGAAAAATACAGAAAATGTAGTGTTACCAAATGAACCAAAATTTCCTTCTCTTTAAAATGATACCAAATTTGCAAAATGTCCCAAAATGGACTTACACAGTATGCGAGTTTAGTCGACGATATGTATAATAATACATGAAGAGAAACGTTTCTCAATTGAGAGTTGTTATTTCAGTTTTTAGAATCAATTATTTAAAACTTTTTTTTTGGTTTTAAAATAAAATCTTTGTTCTAACTGTAAATAATTTTTGAACAGTAAGGTTTGGTGTAAGATGGCACGCTCACTAAATAAAGGAAAAAATAGCGATTTTGCAATTAGTGAAATATAAAAATTTAAGTACATATTTTTAATTGAAGTAATATTATTGATAATTGCAATCCCTCAACATTTTCAGAGTTTAGCAATAACAGTATTTTTACCATTTTGTTTTACTTTTTTTTGGAATCTACATGGAAATCTACAAACAAAGACATAATCCACTTTTAGTATCATAAATAATAAAATAAACACAAAGAGAAACAAAATATTTGACCTAATAATATTGAGCAATACTTTAAAGTACTTCTCAGTGCTAATAACAAAAATTTATTTTAGAAAAAAAAACAAAGTCCAGTTGACTCGGAAGTCAAAGCCTATTTCCGAATATTTCTTAAGGATATTTCTTTGATAAGTTTTTATTGTTGAAATTCATTTTTAATTAATTTTCAATTTTTTTGTGGCTATTTTACTTTTATAATTATATATATATAAAAATAATTAAAAGGCAATTTTTATATTATTTTTAATTTATATATTTTTAATAAGTATGTTCCTTATTTTGAAATTTTTTTATTTTTTATTTTCGATTCAAAATCGATTTCGATACCAACAAACATCATCTTCAGTTGAAGCAATACTTATTGAATTGAAACGTTTTTTCCTCGCTTTTATACACCCAAAAAAATTTCAGTGGTTATATTTTCCAAATTTAGAAAAACCTTCGCTTACGTCGATTAGCCGTTGGAAATCAGTTCGTATATTTTATTTGTGGCAGTGTTAATTTTGCAGTTCAACATAAATTGATTTTCCTTGATCTCAATTAAATATTGGTATGTACAGGTATGTAGATGACATAATTATATTTTTTACGGGAACCAGTAGGCAGGACCAGTTTCACAATGGAATTCATTCGAAATTAAGGCTCCGGGAATTTCAGTCAAAAACAGGAAGGAATTTCAGTCAAAAATTAAAAGGCAACTCAGTCAAAATAATTTTAGACTGAAATGCCTTTTCAGAAGGAAGTTCAATCAAAAAACTAAAAAGGCATTGAAGTCAAAACTTTTTTGACTGAAATTCCTTTTGCATTTGTGACTGAAATACCTTTTGAAAAGGTAATTCAGTCAAACAATTAAAAAGGAATTCCAGGCAAAATTGTTCTTGGGAAATTCAGTCAAAAACAATTCAGTCAAAAAACAAAAGGCATTTCAGTCATAAAATTTCCCATACAAATATTATGACTAAAACTCTTTTTAAAAAGGAACTTCAGTCCAAAAAAAAAGGTATTTCGGTCAGAAAACAGTTTGACTGAAATGCCCTTTGTGCTTTTGGACTGAACGACCTTCTTGAAAAGAATTTTAGTCACAAATTTTTGGATTGGAATGCCTTTTGTTTGGTTAGTTTTTTTGACTGAAATGCCTTCGTAGTCCTATATGTTAGCTCCGGCGCTCCAGTCAAAAGCATTTCAGTCAAAAACGGAAAGGAGTTTCAGTCAAAAATTAAAAGGCAACTCAGTCAAAATAATTTTAGACTGAAATGCCTCTTCAGAAGGAAGTTCAATCAAAAAACTAAAAAGGCATTCAAGTCAAACTTTTTTGACTGAAATTCCTTTTGCATTTGTGACTGAAATACCTTTGGTGCGGACCAAATTATAATTAAAATTTATAAAATGTCTATCAAATTTGAGTTTTCCGTAAAGTTCTTAATATTTATGATAATAGAAATTGCTTCGTCAACCTTTTAGACACAGATCAAAATAATCGTATTGCTCATATCGCTCCTAATAATAGTCTAAAAATGGGGTTGGCCACGTATCACTGTTTTTCAAAAGACTGTTTACAAAAGACTGTTTCTAAAATCGTTTCTCCAAAATCTTGTTTTACAAAATACATAATAATGTTTTTATAAACTTTAGATTTGTACTTCGGGGGACGTAGGAGCCGGAATCAGCAAATATGTCGCACTGCGTGCCGCACTTAGCCGCGGAATATATAAAATCTAATAATGACACCTACTAAAAAAAATAATTGCTCTATTTTGTTAAGCAAGATTTTGTAATTGCAAGATTTTAAAATGCAATATTTTATATCAATCCCAGAAAAACCAGTTCACTAAATATTCCTAATTTCACTAAAAAATAATCAAAATAATTATTTAGAAAAACAATTTATACGGTAAGAATTTTATACGGTAAGAATTCAAAATACAAGATTGAACGGCAAAACAAGATTTTGTCTTGCAGCCAAATATCCCGATCCCCTAAAAATGGCAATAAAATTGATTTTTTTTCATTTATTTTAAGGGGGGCACCTCCTCCAAACAACTGGTTTTTAAATAATTTTTTACAAAAAATTGAGAGCATTTATTGTAATGAAACGAATTGCATAATAATATTGACTTTCAAATGAATACACAAATTATTATTTATGAGTGAAAAAAACAAAATGGCGGCGCTAGAGGTGCTCAAACTTGGCTACTAGAGTTTGCGCCGTGGAACGCCCTGGTCCTTGTAGTTAACTAAAATCAACGAAACAAATTTTTTTCATTAAAATAATTCATTCCGGTTTGCATGAACCTAAATGTAGTAAAAAATAAAAATAAAATTGAAACTTTGAGGACAAAAAGTAAAAAAAAACCACGTTTTTTTTTAAACAATTCGTTAAAACCAATATTTATTTAAACAACTTATACGAAATTTTAGATTTGTGCAAAGGCCGATAAGCTAAAGAATATGTGTACAAAATTTCAAGTTGATTGGTCTATTAGTTTTTGAGTTACATTCCACGATGCCGGCGCGCAAACCAACATGTTTCAAGAAAAACTCGATTGAAGTTTTCGTTCTTGAAGAGAACACATTACTTCGCATCACTTCGGTGACTTCCTAGGGACCTTTAGGACTTTCTATTGGGCTTGAAATTTTGGAAATATATTCTTCAGATACTAAATGAATTTTTAAAGCAAAAAAAAAAATTAATATCTGTGGCCCTATTCTGGTAATTCGCGGGGAATATGGAATATTTTGTTTTACAGCAGTTA
Organism: Tipula helvola; assembly: GCA_963556165.1. NCBI lineage: Eukaryota > Metazoa > Arthropoda > Insecta > Diptera > Tipulidae > Tipula > Tipula helvola. The sequence goes on along the minus strand of OY744483.1, from coordinate 222,606,342 downwards.
TTCCCCAGATAAATTTTCCTAACTTTTTTAGGAATGAACTGAATCACATTAAAATAATTAAAGATCCGCGAAGGACCCTTACAAGCAATATTAATATGATTATTTATTAATATCAACAAATATTTTCGTTAAAAAATTTATTCCCCATCAATTCTTTCATAAAACAGGTAAGAAGAACAAACGTCAAAACTGCTGTAATTGAGAATAATTTTTTCCCAATCAATTTTTTCCCCTGACACCAGAATACACTTTGGGGAAAAGGGAATAATACTGCAACACAATTTAAAATATCTATTCCCCAAGAATTACCAGAATAGGGCCACTGGAGGAGGTTCCCCGATTAACCAAAATATTTTTTCTGGATTGCCTTTCACCGTAATTTCTAGATTTTTTCGGAATTTTTTTTCTGGAGTTTTTCTTTTCAACTATTCTGGATTTTTTTCCAGGCAAATGTAGTGATCCCATTAATTAATTATGTACTTATAATAAAAAAAATAAATAAATAAATTTGTTTTTTCGACAAAATTTGATCACATTAATTATGCTACATGCACAGGACTTATTAGCACGTATTTTCAATTTATTTAAATTATTTTACATTAAGAAATAAATTCAATGGTTTTAAATATTCATTTCAATTAATTAAGTGAAGGAAAATTTAATGAAAATTCGGCCTTTTGACGTTCGGCATTTGACATATTTTTCCTTTCGGTTTCGACACATTCGGCCTTTCGATCCATTCCAAATTCCGAAATTCCAATAAAAAATGTTTTGACTTGAATGCCTTTTTTGTTTTTTGATTGAACTTCCTTCTGAAAAGGCATAAATGTCTTCTATTTTGACTGAGTTGCGTTTTAATTCTTGACTGAAACTCCTTTCTGTTTTTGACTGAAATGCTTTTGACTGGGGCGCCAAAGCCAATAATAGGACTACGAAGGCATTTCAGTCAAAAAAACTAACCAGACAATAGGTATTCCAGTCCAAAAATTTGTGACTAAAATACTTTTCAAGAAGGTCGTTCAGTCCAAAAACACAAAGGGTATTTCAGTCAAACTATTTTCTGACCGAAATACTTTTTTTTTGGACTGAAGTTCCTTTTTGAAAGGAGTTTTAGTCATAATATTTGTATGGGAAATTTTATGACTGAAATGCCTTTTGTTTTTTGACTGAAATGTTTTTGACTAGAATTCCCGGAGCCGAAATTAATATTCACTTTGGAAATCGATAACAAAACTATTATGATAATTTTTTGGATTTCACTACAAAAATATAAACCAGAAACATGTTTTCCAAATTTTCCGTAAACCAACTCAAACCTTTCAAACTATTCATCAGCAACACAGGTTAAATAGTGTAACAATGGCAGACGCGAGCAAAATGGAAATCGGCATCATCAAGTTTATTGCATACCAAAATGGTTATGATACAAAAATGATGGATACAGTGAATAATAGTTACAAAAGGAAGTTGGAGTATAGGTCGAATACAATCTTTCCTTTCGAAATCGATGAAAAACCGTTTCAATTCAATAAGTAATGCTTCAACTGAAGTTGATGTTTGTTGGCATCGAAATCGATTTTGAATCGAAAATAAAAAATAAAAAAAATTCACAATAAGGAACTTATATGTACTTATTAAAAATATATATGTATGTAAATTAAAAATAATATAAAAATTGCGTTTCAATTATTTTTATCATAATATGTAATATAATTATTTCTTTGAATTTATGTAAATTTGTACGGTAATACCGATTACCGATAATGCAGTAATACATTTTTTACTGTAGTAAACCAGTATTCTAGTCCCTATAGTTCTAGTAAATGAACTAGTTCCAAACTATGTACATATAAAAATCATTTTTATAAAAATAAAGAAATGAATATCACTGAAAATAGTTCAAAATATAATACATCCCAAGTATTACAACAAATTTAAAGAATAGAGAGAAAAACTATTAGAAATTACTCAAATGTGAAATTGAAAACAATAATAAAAATAATAATAGGAAAAAATCCTTTAAATGATAGGGATAGGGGTGTGTGTCGAAAATAAATTCTTAGTATTTTATGCTATCGATAACAAGACAATATTTCTTGAAGCGATTTGGTTTCTTTCCCCCTCTATTGTTTCATAACAAAAATGAAATCTATATTTCAATTACATTCATTGACGCATCCAACTATAATATAAATCATGTGCTTTCAAAAAACGGAAAAAGCAGATACATTCGGATATTTTTATGATTTCAGTAAAATTATTTTGTACACTCATTAAAATAAACTTTTTTTGTCCTATGCTACTCGTAGTGTAGATGCCACTCTTACTGCGCTAAATAAAAACTATAAGCGTATTATTTCGTAGGATGTGTATTTAAATAACTGAAACTGAAAATATTGTGGTAGTCATTACTAAAAACACACAGCAGATACACGCACACAACACCATATTGGAACGGAGAAGGCAGAAATATGTTATTCATATATTTTATGTTTTATGATAACTTTTTTTTAATAATCCATAGACTATAGCAATGTATCGTACATACATATATGTATGTACGTTTAGTATGTACAATGTACATACGTACTTATATTCATAAATTTTATTTCATTTCAAATTTTTGTTTTTTTGGTGCTACCAGTTGTTTTATGTTTTTTACGAATTTTTATTACTGGGAAACAAATTAATGCATTTTATTTTTTATTGGTTAAACAGTAAAATTTAAAAAGTGAAAATTTAATTCCTACATAGAATTTTATAAATGACGGCAAATAGAGCTGCTATATAATAAATAGAGCTACTATAAAATAGAGTTGTTAGAATGGTGAACATTCGTAGTTTTATCCGCAATATTTTTTGCTTTTGTTATCATATATGTACTTTGTCATTAGTACTTCAATAGTCGTATATAAACTACCTATATTTATTAATTCTAAATATTTTGCGTTTAATTATGGGTTAAGGCTAATTAAACTGAATACTTTTAATTACCTCATAGTTCGAATATATTCAAATTGCTTATAAATTTAACTGCCGAGAAAATGCCGAATATCCCAAAAATAAAGATGCTTAACCAAACAAATTTGTTGTTTTAAATTAACTGAACTTATAAATAACCCTACAATATATCAGATTTAAAATAGATTTAATAAAAGACGGTAGTTTTATGAATAGTCAATAAGGTGTTCAAAGTGTTCTCTACTACAGTAGCACTGAAGGGTGAAGCTTCGACTAGGTATTGGTTAAAAGTACTCAATTTTTATTTTATTTTTTTCAAATAATTTTCTAATTCTACCCTAGTTCGGCACGCAACATTATTGAAATTCAAATTGGTTATTGTTTAGTCTGCTAACCCAAGTATTTTTACCTCAATCTTTTACCTCGAATTTCTAGTACTCAAACTAAGCTTAGTTTAGATTGAGCTCCTCCCGAGTTCTCTTTTATTAAAAGAAAGTCTATGAAACTTGCAAATAAATTATAATATCTATAAGGGAAATTGGCCATAATTCTCATAGTAAAGCTTGAAGCAAACATCTGCTTGTTGGAGTGCGTTAAAATGCTAGTATCTGTGCCTTGGGTAGAGATGGAACCACTAACCGTTGAACAAAGAAAATGAAAAAAAAGTCAATAAAATTGTATGTGCACATAAAATTGTTCCCTACCCGACAAACAATTTTTAACCATAATAGGCTTTATGGTTTCGCGACCGGAAAATGTCGGTTGAAAATTCAGAATAAATATTGAAATTTCTATACGAATGTTATTCGATCAATAAAATTGTTTCATGGTTGTCGTCGTTCCTTCATTCGTTCGTTCAGTGATTTTTTTAAACCAATCAAATTGCTCGTCTTTCGTCATTTTTCTCTTCTGCAATTTCTGCAGCGAGATGGTTTATCTCCAACTTTTTAACAGAACGATCATGAATAGAAAGAGACTAGAATAACAAATGAAAAGGGATGTACATAGTACATATATAATAATTTTAGAAATTTTGAAAATTTGTCTGTTTTTAACACTATGATTCTTTCGGCATTTTTAGGGGGGGTAAATGATATTTCTACTTTTGAGTGGTAGATGTATTATGAGTAAATGCTTCTTTATTTCACTGGTTTACCAAACCGTAAATATTGGAATGCATCAAAAATAATATATTTGTCTATAAAAATGCCGAAAGAATCATAGTGTTAAAAACAGACAAATTTTCAAAATTTCTAAAAACATCAGTGTAGGCTTTTAAATACACACAAAGAAATTTTCCTTCTGTTTTTTCTTGGTGAATATAATAATTCGCCAAAGCAGTACGCTCGTTCTGGTATATAACGTATACATTTCGAGTTGTATTTTTGTAGTTTGGTCGTAGCTACCTGATGAGTAGATCGAACTTTTTGTTTTGAGATTATCAGTACGAAACCAAACTACCGAAAGAACTGAAGGAAATTTTCTTGTTTTTTCTTTAATGGGTATAGGGGGGGTAAATGATATTTCTACTTTTGAGTGGTAGATGTATTATGATTAAATGCTTCTTTATTTCACTGGTTTACCAAACGGTAAATATTGGAATGCATCAAAAATAATATATTTGTCTATAATAATAATTTTAGTTCAAAATAATTTTTATCGGCTTCACAACATATTTTATTTGAATTTTGTGAACATTAAATAGAAAGCAGTTATTATAAAGTGTTATATTTTATTAAAACGTGACGATGTCTTCTGATTCAGGTAGGTTAATGAATTTATTTGTTGTTAGTTAACATATATTAATGTTAAGGATGGCAAAAAATAAAGTTTTACGTGGTTTCTGTTAGTGTTGTGTTTAATAGTAAAAATTAACATACACTTTTAAGTGATTTATATGTGAAATTTAAGTTATTACTTAAGTATAAAAATATGCACGAATAATCTTTGTACATTGTCATACTTTATATTTATATATTTTTTTCTAATTGAACGGAATTCTACATTAAAAAGGCAAACTTTTCTAATCGTAACATACAGTTGAAATTAGTTCTAAGGAGGCATTTTGTAATTATAATGCAAGTATTTTCGAGATCAACGAAACTTTTCTACAATATTCATTCCTTCTGAAACAAATTCTGTTTACGAAACGTTTCTTCGTTGCCTTCATTGGCTTTTAATAAAAAAAATCGCTTTATTTAATTGGAAAATAGACCGCCATTTACGTTAATTTAACATGTTATTTTTGTGTGCTTTATTAAGCTTTCCGTTGTAATTATTTAAAAGTTATTTATTTAGAATTTTCTTTTGAATTTAAACTGCTTGATCTGACTAAGCAAGAGCCAATAATATTCGACTGAACCATCTTGTTTGAAAAAATATACCAAAAATAAACCATTGACACAATCACTATATCTGTATGAAGCAACTCCATATCATCCATTTTTAAACCAAACTTTAATAATTTTTTTTTTTTTCGCTGGCGCTACATCCCATAGAGGGATTTGGCCGCTTCATGATGAAGTTTCGTAATCAATTTGTGAACGGATAATGAGTGATTAATTCATTGATCCTACATTAACCAGCCGTGATTTTTTCATCAACCGCCGGGAATCGAACCCGGGACCTCCGGAGCTTAAAGCAAGCATGCTAACAACTGTGCCACCGGGGCGGCTTTAATAATTACTTTCGATAATAATAATAATAAACCAAATTTACTTTAATTAATTGTTGGATTTAAAGATTTTTAACACATATTGCAAAAAATTAAATCGCACAACAAAATATTCACCAACGTAAAACTCAAACATATCTTGTGTATGTTAATTATTTATACATTAGATGGCGACAAAATCGTTCTGTGATTTTTGCAGCAACCATGAAATCGCAATGAGAAAATGACTGAATGAATGAAGGAACGACGACAACCATGAAACAAGCTTTACGGAAAACATGTCCAATTATTGTATTGTTTCCGAATAATAATTCACGTCGAATCATTTTACTACATATGTAAATAGGCGTGATATGTAATAAAACTAATCTAGTAATCTGCGAAATGAAATTTAAAAGAAAAACACGAAGCCTGAAGGTGGGTTTTGAGTGGCATTCGTTTGTTCGTTCTTTCATTCTGAAAATTTTTTAAAGGTCATTTTACACGATGCGATTTGCATACAATATTATTATTGTACAATAGGAGAAATAAATCGTATACAATTTTCCCCGGAATTTTGATGAGATCTGAATTTTTCGTTGTCTACACCGTACAACTAAAAATTGAATGAGATTCCCAAAAAAATTAGAATAATGGTTTAATTTTCTACTTATTCAGAATGAAAAACCAAACAAATTTAATGTTTATCGCGTTATGCGCAATTACGATTGCAATTATTAAAAACAGAAAATTAAAGCGATATAAAATTAAAAATAGGACGATATAGGGAAAGAACTGGCTACAAAGACGAGATTTTGGAGAAAAGGAGGTTCAAGGTCTCGTTTTTAATGAATTAAGATTAAATGGTCCTAAAATGTTTAAAATGTTTTTCAAAAATAACTCCCTCGTATTTGAAAATATGTATTATGAAAAAGCGTAAAAAATATTGTACACACATCTTATGAAAATGCGGTTGGTTGCAATTTCAACACAATTTACATGCAATTTGATTTTCGGACGTTTACCCTACATGATTCCCATGCAGCAAAATATTGTACAACAAATATTGAATGCAAATCGCATCGTGTAAAATGATCTTTAATCAATAGTATTCCTTGAAAATGACGTTATTTTTCGTTGGTGTTCCTTTGATTGGATTAAAAAAAATTTCAGAATAAAAGAACGAACGAACGAATGCAACTCAAAACTCGCCTTAACTTGCAAAATTGTTAATCAAAATTTTTTTAATTTCAATTAAAATTGTGTACAAGCTGCAATTCGATATGTTTAATTTAAAGTTATTTATATTTATAAATACAATTTTTCATTAAAATTGAATACAAAAACATCACAAAATAATGCATTCTAAAATACCATATCATTCATGACGAAATTGAAATCGAGTCAAAATCGATTTTACTTTTAGTGGACTTTTTTTTGTCGTTGATACAAAATACTCGTCTATTAATATTGTGGAAAGTGGTAATATATTAATATTTTTCTCATTCGTTTTATTGAATTTTATTGATACTATGACATTCCCACTTTTTTTACGGTTTTACGTTTCATAAAAAAACTATTTGCACCGTGGTTTTTGTAATAAAAATATCTTTCATTTTTAATGTATCACAACCCTCGTAATGCAATTTAAAAATTTTATCCATTATTCAATATTCCTGTGCCAGATGATCCCTATGTATCTCTTTCCCTGCCACTGTCTGAAAAATCCGCCACTTTCTGCAAAACTAGTTTAATTTGCATTACTGCCAAAGATTTTGGTCGCAAACAGTTATATTTGATGATTCTCAATCAAGCCGTCCCAGTTTTTTGATTTACAAACTTTTGCCCAAACCACACAAATCGAATGAAAATCCGATTTCATAAAATATATTTTGCTAAATATATAGCAGGAACAAATATTCTCTTAAATAAAGAAAAAGTGATTCGTCTTCCTCTTTAAAATTCTTAAAATTAAGCTATTTTATTTTTTTTAATATACCAAAACAAAAAGAACTTTTATTTTTATCAAATTTGACAATAAACGTACAAAATAAATTTTTTTAACGATACTTTAATACTTTCTTGATTGTTCGCTGGAAGAAAAATATAATATCTATTATATTGCTTGCTCTGTGTATCTGTGTGTGATATATCGAGATCAATTTGATAATGCGAAAAGTAAAACTAAACAGGAAAGCAAACTGTATATATATTTATCTCTTAGACATTATATAGATAAAAGTATGAACAAAAATATTCATTTAAACAAAAAGCTCACAATATGAAATGGAGAGATATAAGCTCTTTATCACGGTATATAAATGTACGTACTTACAAATTCGAACAAAAATTAAATGTATGCGAACTTATTGAACGGTTTAGTGATAGAAGAGTATAAACAAATCAATCAAACGAATTGAGATTCATGAACATAAGATTTAAAATAATAACACAATTTAGGTATAACAGTAATAAATGCATTTTATATAAAAATAAATTACGTACTCAAGTAACTAAAAGTGGTTTATATAAAGTCGAAAGCTCTTCATTCACATTATCTGAATAGGAGTAACAATTAGCATTTTAACCATTTTGCATTAGAAATAATCATATATGAAAGCAAAAAAAAATTCTTCTGCAAGATACAAGGTTTGTGTTCTACTTTCAAATAAAAAAATGTTTTCTTGTTGTACGTGTGCTCCAATTGCATCAGTATTCGAGTACATAGTTGAATTTTTTATTATTTTAATATTTATGAATTGTTTTTTACGGTAATGTCAAATTCCAAAAAAAATTAAGCACGTGTAAAAAAACAAGGAGCGAGTTCACCCTCAACTCGCAAAAGATTTATGTGAAAACTTTTTTGTTTAACTATTGAATCATTGCGATCCATTTCGTTAAGGCTCAGAAACCCCTCCATAAAGACGGATATAGTTGGCTCAGTATTTCAACTAAGTTACATTTTTGGTTCAGAAACCTCCATAGTAGTAAATGGTCACGACAAACTCACTGAACAAAGCAAAATCAGGTTACACGTATGTTAAATGATCGTTACAGTACTCGTTCCAAATTCTCAAATAAACATCGAACTCGTACTGTAACAACTCATTTACCGCCCTTGTGACGTAAATAACTAGTACACTTCACAAACAGAATTTGTGGTCCTTTTACTCGTATGTAATTTTTATTTTCAAGAACACTTGCTGCTGCGGCCATATATAGCAGATATTTTGACAACAAAATAAATTAAAGTAGGCGGTTTTTTTTTACATTTTTTTTTTGTATTCGGCTCACGATGTTTTTGAAATGCCGGATGATGTTGTATATTGCCTGAGTATGCGTAGATTTTGGATTGATTTTACGTTTTTTTATTTTTTGTTCTTACTGATATCCACACATACCAGCAATATTTTTGTTCGGCATTTTCGTTTCCGTAACCCGACTTCTATACAATTTTTTACTTACTCCTGCCGCTAAAGATGTTTTCACATCAAAAACCTCTTCAATGTAATTTATAAGCGTTTTCACCTTAGCCTTGTTTGCTGCGGAAATTCATGGAATTTATAATAATAATAATGGTTTTATTTTCTCTTACTGAAACGTTCGGTGTTATGATCGGCTCAAAAGTTTACTTAGGCTCTATTGAATTTCATCATCGCATTCTTATTATTATTATTGTCGAACAGCAAAATTTCATCTTTTCATATTCCTCATCTCCTGGGTTTCGGAATTCCCCCCCCCCCCTGTGTTAAGCGCTTCCTTGTGTCGGCTCGCGTATTGTGAAGAGCATCGTAGTGGATTGCAATTTCCTACATGCATACAAGCTGTGTTTTTTATGGTGCTGTTGGTAGTGCAATTGAACGAATGGAGAGAGGCAAAAGTGGAGGTCTAATTAAACAAATAAAAATAATGATTAACAATATCGTAATCGCATGGGTTTATTTGTTTTGAGCTAGCCAAGTTTTTGATCTTATTGAGAAAACCGTCAAGTTGAGTGGGTGCAGAAAAAAGGTAAGATCACATTTTTTTGTTATTATTCTGCCGTAAAGTTTTTTTTTTAATTTAGTTATTTTTAATAATTTCCGAAATACTCGAGTAATAAATAAAAAAAGAAAAAAAACTATTTACTTAGATTGTGAATAAAATGTATACTTTTTGGTTATGCTAGTAGTAGTACATGATTCTTTAGTAGCGTATAAGAATAGTCATTGCTTTGCGATAATTCACATTTAAAGGTTTTTTGAAGAAACGTTTTACTATAAACTGTTTTAGTCGATAGATAATTTAATTTTCTATCAAATAAAAGAGTTTATATTAAAACGTTTCTTCAAAAAAACTTTAAATGTGAATTATTGCACAGCAATGATTTTTCCTGTACGCTAGTTCATTACTACTATTTATTTATTTATTTATTTATTTATTTACCAACTTTATAATTATATACAATCTGGTTACAAATTTTTCAATAATACAATAATATATACTAAAAGCAAAGTAAAACAAACATGAAAAATTACCAATAAGTTAAAAGAACATTAGACATCAATTTCTTAAATGCCTCCCTTGACAGATTAAAATCGAAAGCCGATCGAACTCTATTAAAAGAAACAGTAGATTGATAAATAGGCTCACATTTACCGTAGTTATGCCTAATGTAAGGCAGCTTAATTTGGAAGTCTCTAACGCGAAAGGTCCGTAACGGAGTATATATATCGTACAATACCAAAATCTCAGGACAGTCAATTTTAGACATCAACAAGTCTCTAACCAATAACGCGCCAATTTCGATTCTGCGGATAAAGAGCGGCTCAATATTTATTAATTTACATCTACCACGATACGGTGGAAGTATAAAAGCGGGTAGGTTCTCATCTCTGCGCAACCTTCTCAGAGCAAACCTTAAAAAGCGCTCTTGAACACTTTCAATTCGGTCTGAATAGTTACTATAAAACGGATTCCAAATTGCTGCACCATATTCCAACAACGAACGCACAAACGAAATATATAATATTTTAATAGAATAAGGATCTTGAAAATCCCTCGAAAACCTTTTAATAAACCCAAGCATGGAATTCGCTTTAGAAATGCAAATGTCAATGTGCTTATTGAACGATAAGTTCGACGTAAATGTTATACCTAGATCCACAAACGTATCAACCTTATCAATAATGCAGCCATCCAGGAAAAAATCAAAACTAGCGGGCGCGATTGCACGGGTAAAACGGATTGTTTTACATTTGGAAATGTTTAGGGTCAAATTCTGAGCTGTGCACCACATACTAAAATTATTTAAGTCGGATTGGAAATCTCTTGCGTCATTGATGCATGAGATGGTTTTAAAATTTTTTTTAATGTCGTCCGCATAGATGAGGATGTCGGAATAACTCAAACAATCAACTACATCATTAATGAATAGTATGAAAAGCATAGGACCCAAATGACTACCTTGAGGCACTCCCGAGGTGACATTAATAACTCTGGATGTGAAACCACCAATCTTTACTATCTGAGTTCTGGAATCAAGATAAGATCTGATCCAGTCCAGTGGGAGAAAACTACAATGCAAGGAATCAAGTTTCCTCAACAGCAAGTCATGATCAATCTTATCAAAGGCCTTACAGAAATCAGTGTACACAACCTGCACAATTTTCCCCCTATATAAGGCATTTGAGACGCAATTGGTAAGCAAGAGTAAGTTAGTAACAGTTGATCTGCCTGGAAAGAAACCATGCTGTTTTGGAGAGATAAAAGTTTTCACATGAAAAAATAATTGTTCTTTAACAAGTTTCTCAAACAACTTGGGTAAGACTGAAATTATACAAATACCCCTATAGTTCTCAATGTTACCACGAATCCCGGATTTGAAAATAGGTTTAATAAGCGATCGCTTCCCAAGAGTAGGGAAATATCCCTCTCTTAGACTTCTATTAAATATAAAGCACACCGGGGCTGCAATTGCGTTACCGGTCAATTTTAAAAATAAAGGCGGTAACAAATCAAAGCCGGCACTATGGTTAATGTCAAGATTTGACAATTCCGATAAGATTGTATCAATTTCCAAACGAAACATTGAAAATTTCATATTGCTCGTGACATTATTCAAGCCGCAGAAATTAGAACCTGAATCTGGATTATAAACGCTCTCAAAGAAATCCGCAAACAAATTAACCTTATCTAGAATGTTATCACAGACTCGGTCTTTCAAATACATTGTGGAAGGGTAACCATCAGATTTTCTTTTATAGTTAACAAAATGCCAAAAATGATTGGGTTTCGATTTAATTTGTGATTCCACCTCCAAAACATAATTACTGTAAAGAAATCGGTTAAGAAATATATACTTTTTACGTAAAACCTTGAATGAGTTGTAATTTACTGTATTCGGATAAAGTTTATAAAGTTTATGAGCCTTATCCTTTCTATTTTTCAAATTTATCAATTCACTGTTATACCACGGTTCCTTCTTGGAGCCTGAAACAACCAGTCCAGGAATGAATGCTTCAATGCCCATATGAACAATTTTATAAAATTCGTCCAACATATCGTCTATATTATTACAATTATAAAATAAAGACCAATTATACCCGTCAAGAAATGCACTTAAAGAAACATAATCGCCCATTTTAAAGTTATAGATGACAGAGTCAGTATTATTTTCGATTAATTCACTGTATTCAAACAAAACTGAAATATTCAGCGGCAAATGATAAATACTTGAAGATCCAGCTAAATCATCACAGGTTGTGACGGTCATTTCATGATCAATTGGCACAAAGGCTAGGTCTAGCACGTTGTTACTGGAATTCTTCACATTGATACATTGTTTCAGTCCCAACGAAAAAATTTCAGATATGAACCTCTCCACATCATCGTTCATGTTTATGGGAGTTAAATTGTCATCCATATACTCCCATACAATACATGGCAAGTTAAAATCACCAAAGATAAATAAGCGTCCTCAGGTTGGAGGAGTGTAGTAATATTAAGTTTCACGGTGTCCAAAAACATATCATAAACCGCAACGCTTGAATGGCATGGTATATATGCGACACAAATTATCAGCGAGTATGAATGAAACCGTAAGCGCACAGCAACAACTTCAGTACCACAGTCGGGTAACGTTATCGGCATAGATGAATATTTGTTAGAGACAGCTATTATAATACCATAATAACTATTACACATATTCATTAATGAAAAAATTAATATTTAGTTATTTAGTAAAATATACAAATGTATTTAATTAATTAATTAATTTAGATAAAAATAGGTTTTAAAAAAATGTCAATAATGATAAATAAATAAATAAATAAATAAAATACCACCACCTCTGGCATAAGTGTCCTGCTGTAAATGTCTGTCTCTCCGATAAACAGCATAAGTTGGTGGAAAATACTCCTCGGTTCTGTAGTGAGCAGTCAACCACGTTTCCGTGATGCAAATAACGTCGTAATTTTCCTCCAAGATTGACAGATATAGAGACTTAGATTTAGTTCGAATGCCGCCCGAATTGTGGTAATATATATTTAATAATGAATAAGGCTGGGGATTTGTTCGCTTAAAAGATGGTGTAATGGCAGGCGCAGATGTTATTGTTTGGAAGGAAATGTTACCCCGGTCCGGTTTTTTGCCACACGTGGATAGCTGGTAAATGGCCGAATTATGACCCCAAGTGGCCAAGCCTCAGAATTATTGAGCATATTGTAATGGGTTTCCTTCAATCCGATTTTAAATGAGATGAATGTTAGTGAGTTATCGATAACACGATCCTTGGCTAGTAATAATTTACATTCAACGTCCTCTGGTGAACAGTCCTGCAGTTTATCACAAATGTATTCCACAATTCGCTCAGGAGTGACAGATGGATCAAAACGACTAATATATAAAAATTTTTTGTTCGGCAAAGGTACAGTTCTAATCGAGTCGATCTGAGTGCCAGTACCCACAACTACTTGTGTTAGTCCTGGCGAAGTATAGCTAATGGGATTGGACACTGTCTCAGCTACTACTGCAGATAATGGTTTATTAGCAATATTACTAGTGTTTTTATCCAGCGAGGCATTGATCAATTTGCGGTTTTCAGCAACCTCCGTTTCAATTTTTTTCAAGTCCAATTTTTCGGCAGCTCTGTCAACAATCACGTCAATTTTTTTTAAGAGCTTTGTCATATCCTTATTTATGAACCAAATTTTACAGCTATTGCAGAAGTAACATAAATTCGCAAACTTTTTCATAGAGTTAATAGCGGCGCGATCAATACCACAACAATCATAGCAAAATCGTACGTCACAAAGTTTGCATGAAACGACGTCAGTAGTAGAAAAAACTTTATTACATGTTACACAAGACATTATCAGTATTAAAAATTCACTGTATTAAAATATTTAAATGTTTATAACAAACGGGAATATAAATGTTATAATTATGATTATAAGTTGTATCACAGAGTTTTTATGGATGAATCACTAGTTGTTAATTATTATTCGTACACAGATTAAATCGTACTAGATATCCCGTTAAAAATAAAATAATGAGTCTATATTTCTTATATTTTGCTATGTTCCCGTTTCGTATTGCACAATGGACACGTTGTTATTAAACATTATTTCACATAAATTTGAGATTTGTAATCAATGTATTTAGTTCGGAAAATGATTACATATTATATTAATTATGATAAGATAAATTAATAACACAGCACAATATTATGAACACTATTATACTCGTATATGCATACAAAACAGCCAATACATCAATTAATTAGATTAATTTAAAGAATTTTTTATTAAAAAAACACAACCGCACAGTACGACAGTCAAAACAGATATAAAAGAAACTAAAACAAACTAAAAGACGATAAGTGAAAAATCCTGTTTTTCAGGAGAGCAGTAAACAGGCGAAAGTAGCTGATTCTAGCCCACCCCAAATGGGGAAAATTTTTATAAATTGAATTTCAACAACATAAACGTTGATGTAAGTTTTTTATATGCAGACTACAGTACAACCATGATAACTAAATCTCTACATAAAATGTGAACGTAAGTATCTAATTTTATTAAAAATTTGTCGTTCAACTGTACATTATACATTTTAACTGTACATTATGTACTATTTTTAACAACTTTTCGTTAATGGCAACATATTGCTTACAGTTTTATTATCAACCACGATAACTAAAACTCTATATAAATTTATTAAAAAAATCAGATGCTCAACTGTAATAAAAAAAAAATATAAATATTGGTTAATTTCTGACTATGGCGGATATTACTTTATCACATTTATATAATATCGCCGAACTTTTTTTAGAATTTATTTCTAATTTTATCGCCGGCGATACAATGTTGCCAACTGTTTTTTTTAATATTTTTTTTTTATTCGTCGACGCTCGTCGTTGTCGCTCTTGTTCTGTTTATACCTTTAAGAGAAAAATATTCGAATTGAAGTGTATTTGCAGTTAATAATCTGATAGAACTACACTTGAACTCGATAAACTTTAAACTTCTTTCATTCTCTGTAAACCAAAAAAAAATAAATGCATATAGCGCTATTTGTGAAGTGTACTTAATATAAATACATACTGCTGTAACAATTAGCAATAAATAATTACAATTATAGTTTTTTTTTATTTACACTTGATAAACCCATGAATTTATCGAGTGTAGTCGCGTGTAATAACGAGTTCCAGAAATAAGCAAATATTAATGAAATAACTGAAGAGGGAAATTTTTAAATTGCCTTTTTAGTACAAAATTTATTCTGTTTTCCATGCAAATTAGCAGTCCATGCAAACTTCAATTCTTTGCTTCGAGTTGTCAATTCAACAAGATTATTTTTCAATCAAACCAACTGCATAATGCCGCCTCGGTGGCACAGTTGTTAGCATGCTTGCTTTAAGCTCCGGAGGTCCCGGGTTCGATTCCCGACGGGTGATGAAAAAATCACGGCTGGTTAATGTAAGGATCAATGAATTAATCACTCATTATTCGTTAAAAAAAGATTACGAAACTTCATAATGAAGCGGCCAAATCTCTCTATGGGATGTAGCGCCAGCGAAAAAAAAAAACTGCATAATGGAGGATAAAAAGTAAGTAACATATAGTTTAAGATACTACTTTGACGTATAAAAAGAATTAAGCGATGTGCATAAACTGTGCAACGGCTGAATTCTTGATCGCGATATTTTTTCGAATTGACACTTAATTTTGCCAATGCTTAATGCTGCCAACCTTAATTTTGGTATTTTATGTGACATAAAACATTTTCATTTAGGTCAAGACGAGTTTGGACCTACGAGGAGACAAAGGCCTTCCTATTTTTCTATAAGGCCAGAGAAAGAAAGTTTCTGCACGTAAGAGGAAAGAAGCACGCATTCAAAAATATAATTGAAGATTTAACTTCAATGAATGTTATGGTTAGCTCACTTTTATTTATGCTGCATTGTGATAAATCCACATACATATTTAAATTAAAATATTCTCAATTATTTTCAGAAAGCACCTGTCACAACATTGCAGTTGGAAAATAAATTAAAGGCATTATTGCGTGCTTACAAAAGTGTCAAAGATAATGAGAATCAGACAGGTACGTCACCGGTTATTGTCCCGTTTGAAGCAGAACTGGATGAGTTGTTTGCCGGTACAGCTCCCATCGAAACTTCTCTCGTAACCTCAACAATGGATGTCATTCCCTTAAAAATATTCCATCTCCTACTCCCAATAATCCTATCAATTCAGCTTCAGTGTGCCCTGGTACGGCTCCTCACATTGAACCACAACCAAATTCAAATATGCCCGCCCCTACAGAAAGTAATATACCCCGTTCCCAAAATTCATCTACTTCCATAGCAGCTGCAATACCATCTACCAATAAGAGAGCTGTAGCATCCTTGTCCACTCCCTCAACATCTTCATGTTCAACAAAGAAGCGAAAGGCAACGAGCTTCGAAGAGAAAAAGCAACTCGTTCTTTTTCTCACCGACGAACGAAATAGACGCCACCAAGAGCTATTAGAAGTTTTACGCAATAAAACGTGCAATAATAATTAAAAAAATTTAATCAAATTAGAAATGAATTATTTTTTATACAAATTTGAATTATGTAAATAGTTAAACAAATTAAAAAATATGTTTTATTTTCAAATGTCAGTTTTATTATATAAGGTTTTTCTGTGTAAGCTCCAAGTAAAGCCTCTCTCGACGATCATCATCTCCAGAAATTGATGACTCTGATGTTTGTTCATCAGCAACCAACTCCGAAACTATTTCTCCAGTCTCAAAAAGGTCGTTTTGCGTCAAACATATATTATGCAAAACACACGCTGAGTATTATCTTTGTAAGTATTTTCAAGTCAATGTGCTCGTTGAAATGCAATAGTCTACGAAAGCGATTCTTTAATAGGCCTATTGCATGCTCAACTATAACTCGAGCTGATGAATGAATTTGATTAAACGATCTTTGCCCATTTGACAGTGCTCCGTTGTCTTTAAATGGTGGGACGAGCCACTCCTTCAATGGATACGTACTGCCGCCCAAGATAAATTGATTGGCTTAAAAATACTGGAACATATGAGCCGTTTATTTTGAAAGAGGCTTAAGTCCATATTTTGTTGAAACGAGATAATGAAAGAATAGAAAAACAATAAATAAAAAAACATATGGGATTTTGAATTTTATTATTTTTTGCACAGGTGTTACAGATTAATTTTTTCTTGGTTTAACAATAAATTATTTACCGTTAGAAAGATTATACTATTATTTATCTATTACTATCATTAACTTGATTTTTTTGAAAAATGGACTTAGGCCACTTTCAAAATAAACGGCTCATATTTCCTTCAATATTTTTGACCATGGCGCTTCGTCGTAGTACCCTGCTGTCGTGATACGATCCGGGCTCGCCACAATGTATGTCGATAAATTTTTTTGAGGCATCTACTACAACTTGCATTGAAAGGCTAAAATATTTCTTTCTGTTGTAGTAGTACCCGGCATTTTCACGTGGTGCTTTAATTTTAATGTGAGTACCGTCTATTACCCCAATAACACCAGGAATTTTTTTTAACCTTTCAAATTTGGCAGCAATAATATTCGCTTCTTCTGGGGAAGGCCATTTCAAATAATCCGTACCTAAAAATGAAATTATAAGTTTATTATTAGATGTCTAATGTAATAATAATAATCAAAAATATACCATTCTCTACAAGGAAATCTGAAACGCGTACCACAACATTCCAAGCTGTAGATTTTGCTACACCAAAGAGGTTTCCTAGCAGTCGAAAAGTTAGGGTATTACCTAAATACCACAAAAACATATAAATATCCAGTTTTCCGTCCAATCTCTTGCCTTCTAATTAATAACATTGAATTGTATTTATCTATAACAAACAATTAAATTGTGTTACAAAAGGGATAATTAAAGTAAATCATAAAAATTACCAATCAAGTTCAAAACAGTGGCACGATTCAAACGAAATGCATGTAGTTCAATTTCATAATCGTCTTCGCTCGCAAATGAGATGAAAAAATAATATCAACATCTTCGGTATCTTCATTATCACTAGTCAAATGATCCAACAAATACTGCAAATAGTTCAATACGGTTAATAATAAATAATTTTTACAATATGCTGTATAATTATATTACCTCGATACTCATTTTTTTAACTATCCCAAAATTATTGTACACAAATTTTATATTTATTTTGTGACAATTTTGTTCGTTCAAAATTGCTACATGGTTGAAATTTTGGAATTGTTGTTTTGTCGTATTTTATCATTGCCCTAATGCGCGCGAAGTTGGTTTACGTTATATTCTTTTATGCATATTATTTACATGTGCCCTGTACAGTATATTGAATGAATTCAGTTTAGAAATAAGAATTATTTTTGAATGGTAAGAGCAATCAATGATGATCATATATTGTTTCTTTTTTTGTTATCATTATTGTCTTGATTGCAATAACAAAAAAATGTATTTATTTTTCATTTTTAAAAATGATGATCGTACGATAATTATCAAATGTTATGTACTTGTTTATGTTATGTACTTTCATGATATAGCGGGTAATCCGTATTACCAAATAATTGCAATCAAAATTATGGTCCGATGTTCATTCTGTTTTCAAGTCTCGAAGTAAATTGTGCTTATAAATCAAAGTGAAAAAAGTTATAATTATTAAAATTAAATTCTTGTGTGATATACATATATATAAATAAAAGTTTCGTAAGTTTAATTAACTAATTAAAATTAACATTTACTTAATTTTTGTGTGTCATAATAGTGCAAGTTTTTGTTTCAATAAAGTTTTCTTTGTTGTTATAATTATAGTGATTTCGTAAATTGCAAGTTCTTTGCAAGGAAGGAATAAACTGTGATCATTTTTGCACGGTTCCTCCAAGTTTTTCTAGAAACTTTAACGGTAAAAATTTTACTTATACATAACTTTATTTCTTTATTCCAATTTTTTTTTTGTGTATGGAATTTAAAAATGGAACATTAGTTATAATTTCGGTGTTTTTTTTTTGTTGATTTATATTCACAGTACAACTGAGATATTCTTTATATCCTATTTAATATTTCTTGGGAACAGAGAGAGCCGGCTAAGGATTAATTTATATACGGAAGATATACGGTTTCTGTTCCAGAAACGGAATATTCTTGGTTCTTCCATGATTTTGATTGCTGCATTATTTGGTTCCGTTTAAAGAGCCAATTTGGTACAAATAAATTGAAGAAGCATTTTGAGCAATGAATCCAATTATGATCTTCAGTTGGCGTTAAAGTTAAGTGCAAACACAAAAATTATAATTATTATTATTTAATTTTTTTTTCAAGAAAATATGGAAATAATGTAAAATTATTTACCATGTCGAATATTTTTATTTATTAATTTATTTATTAATATTTCTTAAGCTTTATATAAATAATTTTAAGCTATTATGAATCTTATGCTGTGTTTAAAATGCTAAGATACAGTTTTTTTTTAGCAAAGCATAATTCATGTTTTCTAAGTTAATTCAGTTATATACATAGATTGTATAAGTGTATATATATATATAACATTATTATGACGTTAAGATGTTAGGGGGATCGATCCGTTATTGATGTGTTAGTTTTTATTTATGTCGTCATTAATTCTAAGTTATTATCAATAATTATTTACATGCTTAATTAATTCATTTAAATTAAATTATTATTATCATTAATTTATTTGGCAATAAATATTTCATATGTAACAAAATTAATTCTTGAATTTAAGTAATTTTTCTTTTATTTTATTTACTTTATTGGCAGCGTTCATTGATACTAATATGCATAAAAGAATTGTTCGTATGTGTTCGTTTGTTCCGTTTTGAGAATCTTATTTAGTTATTTATTTGCCTTTATTAAATTCAATAATGTTCATTAAATTTGGTATTGTTATTTTGATTTAGGCAATGACATAATTATGTTATTCTAAGATATCCATAAAAAATATGCCGTGATTTAGAGTTCAAAACAAGGGAGGGAAGTGTCCAATCATATAACACTTCATTCGGGTGGCGTAGACACTAAGGCCACTTCATCAACGGTCTTCTTTATACGACAGTAAATTAAAAGCTGGTACTATACAGTAAAACCCTACATTTTCTTGGTTTGCGTTGTTTTATATATTTACATCAGGTTTATCACATTTTTTTTTTTTCCTTGGAACATAACATCCAATTGCAGCATCCACAAGTCTTTCGTAAACTGCTACATTTTTTTTGTCCCACCCCACGACTGTCACCTAGCCCAGGAAAAGTGCTGCAGTAGTAGTCCATGCGAAGGAAATTTTTTTTTCTTGTTATGAACGGCGCTACACTTCCACACACACTGGGATATAGTGCCGTTCGTAACAATTTGCAAACTAAAAACAGATTGTCAAAAATGAAACTTCAAAAATGGTTCTCCAAACTTTTTTTTCATGTTTGTACTAAAAAACTGTCAATAATTTCCCTGAATTATCATCAATATTTATCGAGTTCTAGTGTAGTTCTCATGGAAAACACGACTAATATCAGTCGTGTTTTCCATGAGAACTACACTAGAACTCGATAAATATTGATGATAATTCAGGGAAATTATTGACAGTTTTTTAGTACAAACATGAAAAAAAGTTTGAACAACCATTTTTGAAGTTTCATTTTTGAATGATAAATATAAATTTTGTGTACAATAATTTATATAATAAAACTGACAATTGTAAATAAAACTTAATTTTTAATTTTTTTAGCTATTTACATTCAAATTTGTATAAAAAATAATTTACTCCAATTTTGAATAAATATTTTTTAATATGATTGCACGTATAATTTCTTAGAACTTCTAATAGCTCTGATGGCATCTATTACGTTCTTCATTGAGAAAAAAAACGAACTGCAGAAACTCCCGTTCTCTTTGGTTAATAGCAAAATAGGAATGCCTTTGTCTCCCCGTAGGTTCAAACTCGCCTTGACCTAAATAAAAATGTTTTTATGTGACATAAAAATACTAAAATTAAGTTTGGCAGCATTAAGCATTGGCGAAATTAGGTGTCCTATATTCCGGTCAAGAATTCAGCTGTTGTGCAGTTTATGCACCATCGCTTAATTTTGTTTTATAGGTCAAATTAGTATCTTAAACTATATGTTTAATTTTTATCCTCCATTATTCAGTTGGATTGAAGAAAAATTGAAGTTAGCGCTAATTCGCATTGAAAAAACCATACATATATTTTATTCTAAAAAGGCAATTTAAAAATTTCTCTCTTCAGTTATTTCATCAATATTTGCTTATTTCTGGAACTCGTTATTACACGCGATTACACTCGATAAATTCATGGGTTTATCAAGTGTAAATACAAAATATGTACTATAATCACAGATAAGAATAGACAGATGTACATCTTGTATGGGCCAAATTTACATTAGAAATTTCAATACAATAATTCCAATCCAATCCTTTTAGAGCAGGACGTACATTTCTGTCTCTTTTTATCTTTTTTACGTATGGCTATTTTGATTATATCAAAGCAAACATGGCATGGCTATTTTGATTATATCAAAGCAAACATAAACTAACTTCAAACAAAATTGTATTTTACAATATATACGTCCTGCTCTAAAAGGATTAGATTAGAATTTGGTATTGAAATTTCTAATGTAAATTTGGCCCATACAAGATGTACATCTGTCTATTCTTATCTGTGCTATAATTGTAATTATTTATTGCTAATTGTTACAGCAATATGATTTTATATTAAGTACGCTACACAAATAGCTATATGCATTTATTTTTTTTGGTTTACAGAGAATGAAAAAAGTTTAAAGTTTTTCGAGTTCTAGTGTAGTTCTCATGGAAAACACGAAATCATTAAACACAGGGTTTCCATAATAGTCTTATTTGACTGGTAATTTTATAAGCTATTATTAAGATTAAAGTGGTTCTGGCATCTGCATCCGTTTGAGAGCTATAATGCTTTAAAGCAAAAAAAATTTTTTTTTTTATAAAATTGAGTTTTTCTCAAAAATAAAGTTATACATTTTTTATTTTATTTTAATTCCCCATGATCTCCCCTAAAATCCCCCAATACAAAGTTTGGGTCAAGGAGGTATAAAAGGTGCTAAAAATGTCCTCCTTTTGATTGAATACAGGCTAATATTCGTTTAAGTATGCCTTTGGTTGTTTCAATTCTTGGTAATTCCTCTTATCTGGTGTGCTTCTGTGTTTATTAGTTGTATTAGTTCTTCTTTGTTTCAATTCATCAGTCCATAGAATACGTTTCGCCAAACTATAATTGTTCAAGCTCCTTTCCATCAACCAAAAACTCCGATCTTTTATTGTGGTCTATCTGTAATAGTTCTTGAATGGGTGTTATATGGTACGTATGAAGATTCTCCTCATGCACTACTTGAAGGATTTGCTGTTATATTACGAATTATTTCTTCGTCGACATTCAAATGATTTAGTGAGACTGGCTGGGGCTTCGCCCGTGTATATCATGTTGTTCCGATATCTCGCAGTCTACTATGAATATTTGTAAATACTTTTGCATTAGGAACGCGACGCATTGGAAATCTGCGTTGATATTCATTGCGAGCTCGTGATGCATTACCATCGCAAAATCCGTAAACAAAATGGATATCAATGGATATTCTCACCTAATAACTGTGCCAACGTAATATTAGTTTTCTTTAATTAAAATTATTTAAAATTTTTGATTCACAACACTGACAATACACTTTAGACAATGTCTCGAAACTAATGAGTAATGACTGAATCTACACCTTAATGCATTTGCTGTTATTATTTGTATCTAAAGTTGTTACTTATCTATGTATAAGTAATATTTTATTGTGAGCATATTAGATGAACAAAATTTTAACTTGTCGTTTTTTGGTTTGTGAGTTGCAATTTGTCCACCACAAATTCTTTTGTTGAAATCGTCGCTCCCAGAAAGTTTGTAGGCAAAGAAGTAAGAAACGAGGAAGTGTTGTGTAGCAATGCATGCAGGTGTAGACTTTACAATAAAAATATTTAATTTTTGTTTTTTCAACATTTAATCAGAGGAGGTGATAATCATCGCCTACTGTTTAACTGATCAAAAACAAATTGTTATCATACAATATTAACACTACAACATCTCTTAAAAAAACTGTGGCACGTGGGTACAAATAATGTATTGGCGGATTGTAGAGGTGATGATGGCGAAATAAAATTAAATAAAAAAAAAAAAAAATTTACAGTTTTTTTTTTGAGTAAAGCTCAATTTTATAAATTTTTTTTTTTTTTTTTTTTTAATTTAAAGCATCACAGCTCTCAAACGGATGCAGATGCAAAATAACCACTTTAATCTTAATAATAGCCTATATAATTACCAGTCAAATAAGAATAAGTGGTTGCTCTGCAATAAATATATTGAAAGTTACAGTTTCATATTTGGGTGTACTTTTTTTCTGAACCAAATTTTTTAAACACCCTGTATCTCAAAGGACATCAAAAATTGACACCCCCCCATCCTCCAACCCATACGATTTTTCCCTCAGAATGAACCAAGGAATCACCCCTTAACGGATTAGCATCCAAAACCCGGACACCATGTATAAAACAAAATTCAGAGTGAATAAACTGAGAAGGTCATTAAAATCTATAAAATATACCGGTTTAAATTTAATAAAACACATTTTTTTAAATTAAAACTGTTTTAAAAAACTTGATGATTAAATCAAATACTGTTTTAAGAAGTTCTATTATAAACTAGTCTTATTGTGTAAATATATAAACAAATTACGCACATGTAAATACGATGACCGATACCCGTTTATTATTGATGATGAAAAGTAAATTTGCAAATTTGAAATTTTGAGGTTCACTTTATAAAGATTGGCCGGCTTACAGAGATGTCTCAGTAATGTGAGATATCTGGCTAGTTAGCTTATGATAAGAGCTATCAAATAAAATTATCCCCTTATGACCGAGACCCATTTTTTATTGACGATGAAACGTTTTATTGAATATGAATTACCGCCATGGAAATACGATTACCGGGACCGATCTGTTATTGAAGATGAAACGATTGTAAAATTTTGAGGTTCATTTTATTAAGGACTGGCCGGATTATTCCATTTTTCTGGGATAAAAGTCTGGGCTAACTTTTTAAACGTAGATTACTGAATGTCTCAGAAATGTAGTTAGCTTTTGGTAAGGGCTTTCAAATAAAATCCAGATTACAGAGGTATCTCAGAAATGAGGACTCACTTGTCAAATTACCCTTAATTAAATTAAATTTTGAGGTTTACTGTAATGAGGAATGGTTAGATCATAGAAATGTGGCGTATATGTCTACATACGTGCGACATTTATGTATTGGTAGTGGGATTGCTTTTTCAACGATTTGTTTATACACTGCGCCAATTAAAAAACGGAACAAGAAATTTTCTTCGAAAACATACCCAGATTTCAACGCTTGCATCTTGGTGAAATAACTCCTTTAAAAAAAAAATTTGTTTCTAGTTGAAGGAAATTTTATCTTAGTATTGCTTCAACTGAAGATGGCCTTTGTTGGCATCAAAATCGATTTTTATGATATAAAAGTTGCCTTTTAATTATTTTTATATATTTAAATTAATTAATCGATTTATTGAAGGTTTAGCGAGAAACGTAACCAAGAAATGAGGCACGCATATCAGGCGTAATTTTGGTGATCCAAAATCAACGAGAAAATATGTTTTTACAGTAAAAAATATGATTTATTTTTAAATTGATAACAGAAGATTGATAATGTAAATAGTTTATATATTATTCTTATTTCTATTATATGATGTTAATTTTTGTTTTGTTCTCTTATTGTAAATTTGTAAATATGATTGTTATTCAAAAGCTCCGGCTTTCTTAACATTTTAATAAAATATTACTATTACTATTACTATTTATTTCATAACGTATATTGCAACAAAAATCCTTTCAAACTTTAATCAAACGTAATAAAACTAAAATCTATGAAAAAACCGGAATTTTTGATATCTCGTGTTACCTCCTCTAGTCCGCATTACTTAATAAATACGCCATGGTATATTTGTTGCATGGTGATTTGTTGGCATTCTTCTTGTAAAGCGTATTGAAGTTCCTGCAAATTTGTTGGTTGCTTTGTCCGTTTTCTTACCGCCGTTGTAACATATCCCAGACGTGCTCTATAGGGTTTAAATCTAGACTTCGCTGATAATGGTTTCTTAAATTAATGCGGAGCTGTTGCAGTGATTAAAACCAAAAAATCTTGTAATTTCACGAATTACCCGCTCATAAACAATAGAGTTTAGTCGTTCTCCTTCACCGGATCCTTCACGCCGATTCACACTGTCCGGCTCACAACAGATACATTAATATCACAGATTCGCCCAATTTCACGATAAGTTAGACCTGCTTTAACTGAAGCCACAATTTTTGTAGCGCGAACGAATGATTGTTCTTTTCAATTCATCTCCCTTAACTCGAGTTCTCCAAATAACCATGCAATAAAAAAAATTATTCTTTTCCATAAAATAACGTAAAATTTAAAGTGACTTAAAATTGTATCGAAAAGTGCTTCGTTTACAAGACAAAAAAAATCTACTTGTTAACGTTAATACGCTTTTCGATACGTTTTCTCTAAAACTTCAATAACTCGACAAGAAGTGGCCGCACAGAAATTTCCATAGTATCATTTTCAAGGTTTCTAAGTTCTCTATAAAATGGCCGATTTGGATTTTTGAATGAAATATCGAGCAAGTTCGTTTACAGTTTCAAACCGCAGAAATTTTTTTATTATTTTTTTAGACACCTTTTGTTTTACTGCAAAATGTCATAAAAAAACAAAATAAAATAAAACGGATTCCAGTATCGAAAAGAAAACAAAATTTCCTTCAACTAAAATCAAATTTTTTTTTGAGAGGTTTTATTTCACCAAGAAACAAGTGTCCAAATCTGGGTATTTTTCAAAAAAAAATTCTGTTCCGCTTTTTAATTGGCGCAGTGTATTTAATTTATTATTCTCTGCAATAAAATATAATGCCGGATTAATACAAACTTGGTCTGATGTGGATGCAGCAAACTTATTCAACCCATCGTAGGTTTCCCATTTATTATTTTGTTTTTTAATTATTGCGGTATGTATAATGTTTTATTCTCTCTTAGCAATTTTAATGTTGTACTTTTGGTTGTTGAACGATTGTACATCTGCAATTGCTATGCTGTAATGGCTTACTACTTTGTCAACTTTAAGGAGTATTTACAACTAGAGCAACTTAAGATTCGGAATGATATAGAGCTTTCAATATTGCGCAGGATATTTTCGCTTACAGTTTTTTTTACGTTTTCTCCATCACTTTTTTGGTACACTGATGTGGGCTGAGGTACCATTTTATTGATTAGGTACGTTATTTTGTACTCAGCGTTTAGTGTAGTCGTGTTCGAAAAATTGTAAATTCAAAAATGCTTTATCGAGTCCCAAACTTAATCATGACTAGTGAGTCGAAGCCACACGTATGGACCACTGTTATAATTTTGCCTCCAGAAACTTTAGTGATCCCATTTCTTAATATTGGTATCTGTTCAAGTTTCCACTGTTTCAGTATTTGATCATTTGTAGTGTTACATTCAAATACTTTTTTGTTGTTGTACCTTTGCAGAACTGTTTTGGTGATTTATTTGATCATACCTTCTTATTCCATTGCTCTTCCAGAAATATATTTCCTGAGTTTGATTTTCGTTTAATATTTCTTGGAGTCATTAGAGGTTCCGGCATTTTTATAGATTTTAATTTTTGTTCATTTCTAAACTTCAAAATATTTACAAAACCCTATTTTCATGCGCTTGTTTGCCAAATAGTGATTTTTTACAACACTAAACCAAGTTTCAATTATAGCATTGGAAATACTTCCAGACACACCAAACATAATTGAATAAAAATTAGCCCATAAAATAATGTACCAAAAATATTTCTTGATTACGAGCTGGACAAAATCGTCGCAGTAATAATTATTTTCCTTGTAACTACGTTCCTTTTTAATTTTTGAAAGTTCTTCATTATAAATTGCCTTATATTTTAAATAAAGTGGGTGGCAAGCATTTTCTGGCCAAACGATTATGTTTCTATTTATTACATCTTCGGACTTTGAGCTTTCATAATTAGCATGTTTAGCATTATACAGGTCCTCCAATTCCATAGTGAAAAATTTATAAACTAATTTACTGCTTTTGTTTCCTTTTGGCGGGCACATAATATAGCAAAAGTGAGTGAATAACTCGTCCATACATTTAATAGATTTTGCGCAGAGCATTGCGCAGAAAGAATCCAAAATTAAATTGCGATGTTCTTTAGTTTAGG
Organism: Tipula helvola; assembly: GCA_963556165.1. Taxonomy (NCBI): domain Eukaryota; kingdom Metazoa; phylum Arthropoda; class Insecta; order Diptera; family Tipulidae; genus Tipula; species Tipula helvola. The sequence continues at coordinate 222,578,866 of OY744483.1, read as the reverse complement.
TACTTTGTGCATTTTTTTTTTATTCAATTGTGATTATATTCACAAAATGCGAACAGCAAATAAATATTGGAGTTATCGTTTTCCTGAGCAGTTTTTGAAATTCCACTCAATTAAAGCTCTCTTCAATGTATTCGGTCAGTGTATTCATGAAATAGGAACTGCTGTAGCGCCTAAGACCCGTCAACAACAAAATAATGACCGTTGAGTTGCTTGGTCTAGTCATTTCCATTTCCTTTCTTTCTTACATCTGACATTAATTTGCCTAAAGTCCGCATGCATCATGTTGACATGAAATAAATTAAGCGATCGGTATAATATTTAATTTAACTTAACGTCATAAGCATAATACAGGATTCTTTTAAAATTGTGCTCCTGATGGTAGGTTGGAATTTTTACCATTCCACCGGTTGCATCTAAATGATCGCTGTCACATTATCATAATGCAAAAGACCTATTTGCTCTTTTCGTATTAAAACAATCTGAAAGGGTTCTGTTACCGAATACCATTAACGGTTGACTAGTGATTGCATACAATACTTAAAGTATATATCTACTAAATCACAATCGCGTACCATCCTCTGTCTTGTAATACTCAGATTTGATTTTTCGATTTACGTCGCAAGTGGTCATGTCCTGAGTATTCCCGGCTTTGAAAAGTCGCAAGTCCATAGCACCTACTAGATCCAAATATGTATTACGAGCACTTTTTCTATCTGAAACTAGTTTCATTTTCTCTCGCCGTAAACCACGATATGGGCGAACCACTTTCTCGCTTGAATGGACAATATTATCTTGTTCACTATCTGTAAAAACACACAATTTATTAGTTTTTAAAATTTCAAACTTATATTTATCATTAAGTAATCTGTCTTTACAAGATCCATGAGCAACAATTTTCTCTTGAATCTTAGAAATTTTGTGTAATGTTTGAAACGAAACTACACATGCATGCGTGTGTATACTATATTTTTGAGGCACGATGTGTATTTTGGGTCTTTTAGGGAACAGTCGGGTTTTCAAAGATTTCTAAGCTTTCAAAAAATTTGAAAAAGTTCTGGGTTACTTTTTGAGGTGTCTACTATATGGCCCAGAAGTTGCCAAAATCCAAAATTTAGAATCGTTTGTAATAAAAATTAAAGAATAGTCAAAAAAGCGGAAATAATCGAATTTTGTTACAAAATTCGTAACTACACTAAACACATATTAAACACAAAAGGTTATGGACTTTTGTAGCTTATACTAAGAGCTTTCAAAAAAATATAGTGTCTTTGGCGTGGGCTCCAAAAAGTTGAATTATTTAAGCACAATATTGTTCGGCACGTATGTTTCCGTAACATAATTTCTATACAATTTTTTGGTTACTCTTGCCACTAAAGATGTTTTCAGTTTCACATCAAATACTGCGCTGGTAAAGAGGATTTTCGAAATTCGTTTTGTGAAGAGCAATTCAAGATAAATTTCATGATTTATAATACCTTTTTAAGGCTGGTGAACTTTCAAAATGTATATTCTAATCTCAAAACAACATGTCAAAATATTAAAAGTTCTCTTGAGAAAAACTTCGCGGTAACTCTCGTTGGGAGTTTTACGAGGACTTCGAAAACATTTTTTTAGATACCCTAACAATTAATGTTCTAGCCTCTTTGTACACCTCCACTCCGCCTGTTATACCTGAACCTGGTTGTTCGAAAGAGACAGATCGAAGATACAGTCCAAACGCTATTAGCAGTATGTACTAGGTGTTGCGAGCTACAAAAATTCTGTAAGGCAACTACGCTTAGAATAAGCAAAGTGGATGTTGTTTTAAAACTGGTAAGGGCTGTTGAACACAACAATAAAGTGCTGGAAGAAAAAACGAAATATTACGAACTATAAAATTTGTTTATAAAGTTGTATGCTGTTCATTTGAAATAAAAATAAATTTATGTATTTAAAATAAAGTTGCTAAATAATATTTTTTATTTTTACATTAATTGTTGTATTCAGGGACTGTATAATCCTCATCATCAGACGTTAACATTATTTCTTCTATATAGCATCGTCAATTTCATGTTCCAGTAAAATAAAATTATAAAACGCAAGCCACAACAACAAAATGGCAAAATTGCAATTGTTCATATTATTGTATTTTAGCCTACAAAATTTACCTTCTAAAAGAACCCTTTCAATTACAGAACGGATAGAACAAAGCTTCTTGTTGTAAAACCTGTTATTTGTTGAAATGTCCAGAATCTTTCAATGGAAATATTAGATAATTTTTGCCGCCATATGCTGCAGCTGCCATCAAATGGTAATTTGTTTTAATAGGTGAGTCAGCGCTTTCCAATTGTTTACAAAGTGAACTGCTTTAAACACCTTGGCATCGTGCACTCTTCCTGGCATTCCCACTAAAATTTCGATTAACTTCATATTGTGGTCATCAACACCTGCAAAAGGTAACATTTTTAGACAATTTTTTTAGTTGATATATGTATGAAAAAAAGCAATATAATAGAATGAAAACCTTGCATATTAGAAAAATCAGTTGCGTTATGCGGAGGTTGATTGATGGATAATGGCATACTGAACTGCATCATCAATCCCTCGAATTTACGGCTTCTTTTTAGATTCTAGAAAAAAAAATATTTAATTTTGCAAAGATTTCTTTTAGTATGACACTTCTACGGGTGATATGAGAAAAAAAAAAGAAAATCACAATTAAGCAAAAAGAACGTTTAGATGATTTTACGATCGACTTATCACCACCCCAAATATAATTTAAAGTATGAACGGCATATTTAGAACCACAAAACAGAACAGAGAACCTATGGGGAAATGTTAAATGAGAAGGAAACCGACAAACAGAGAATATTTATGGGTCCAAATTCAGGAAGTTTGAAAGCATACAAAGCTGTAAGAATGAGTAGTGAATCGGTAACCATAAGGCCCGTAATGGCGTGTTTCCAGGGATGTGTTTTGTCTCCGTTATTATGGTCATTGGTTATTGACACACTACTGACTCTTCCGAGTAGCCTGGGTTATGATGTCTAGCGCTATGTGGATGATCTGGCGATCGAAATCAGTGGGAAATTTGATGAAATCATTTCCGACCTCATGTAGGATGTACTCAGCATAGTATGGAATTGGTTTGTCCAAGAAACGGTGTTACGGTACCACAGAGATATCTTTCGACTGTCTTCTGTTCGGCTGTGTCTACTAATCCTTAAGGGATTCCAGTCACAACATAGGTACATAATTTAGCATATTAGCAATTCCATAATAAAGAAAATTATTATCAAAAATCCTACATGCCCAAGAATGTATGGATTACCAAAAACTCATAAACCTGATGTGCCATTACGTCCTATCGTATCAACAATTGATTCTCCTGGTTATCTTATTTCAAAATACCTTTGTAAAATTTTAAAAATTTAACATACAATAGTAAATACAACATTAAAAATTCACAAGAACTAAAATCATTTTTAACAACAGTACATTTAAATAAAGAGGATATTCTTGTTTCTTTTGATGTCACATCGTTATTTACCAACATCCTAACAACAATAGCAATAAATGAAATTAAAAGAAATTGGGAACAAATTAAATATGACTCGGATTTGGACAAGGATAGTTTCATTAAACTTTTAAAATTTATAATTAATGAAAACAATTATTTCAAAATTGAAAATCAGTTTTATCGACAGAAATTTGGATTAGCTATGGGGAATCCATTGTCGCCAATCCTAGCTGATATTGTTATGGAAAAGTTATTTGATAAAACTCTTAAAAAATTAACGAGACCGCCAACATTCATTAAAAAATATGTGGATGATATAATAATGGCCATACCACGAGAAAACATTGAAATAACAAAAGCTGCTCTAGAATCATTTGATGAACACATAAAATTTACAATAGAAATAGAAAAAAACCAAGAAATTCCATATTTAGATTTAAAACTTATAAGGACGGAATCAAATAAAATAAAAACCAACTGGTATAAAAAATCAAATAGTTCAGAAAGACTTCTGAATTTCCTATCAGCACACCCAAAAACAATGAAAATGAATGTAGCACAAGCTTTTGCATTTCGAGTATTAACATTGTCTGAGAAAGAATATTGGAATGATAACATAAATATTATTAAAAATATATTATACAAAAACAATTACCCAGATAATGTTACCAAACGTATTATCATAAAAGCAAAGCATAAAGCTCAACAATTTATACTTAAAAATTCTAACAATGTAAATTTGACTAATAATATTAATACTAATGAAAATAACAGTAATAATGAACATAATACTAATAATAACAATAAAAATAATAATAATAACAGTATCCCTGGTATCCTGAATAATAATTTAGTGAGTCAAAATTATAACTTAAATGTTAACATAAATGATAACAATAATAATAACCCGGTTGATACTAAATTTGTTGCATTAACATATCGTCGTTATAGAAGAAAAAGTAATCATCTACATATTTATGATTTCGAGTTATAAGGGTTTTAGTATTAAATTTTCTATTAAAAATCCAATTTTTTTAAATTAAATAGTTTGATTGCTGTATCTTTTATATTATTTAATGCCATATCTAATGCTAATGATGTTTTCAATAAAAAGTAAGAATTTCAATATAATTTTGTTAAATTTGTAGATAGTGATTTTTTCTTCAAAATAATTTTGTTCGATATAATGATTTATCGTTAAGTAAATAAAAAATCTTTATATTAATGATTTTATTGAATAAAAAAAGATATAATATTTCTGTTTTACATTTTAATTCATTTTTTTTATTTCTTATTAATTACTGAGAATTTTTTTTTAAAAAGTCACTAACTACAATTTTGCAAGAAAAATTAAGAAGAAAAAATCATCATCTACACACATCCATGCATATCAGAATTTAGTTCATGCAAAACCAACACAAATGTCTTATACAAGCCATATTATTGCCATACAACCACAAAATAAAACCTACTATTTCTGTAAGGATTAGCGTCATAATACAGTATAATCTTTACATACTTTGATTTTAAATTGTAGTTTGTATCAAAACCAGTATAAAATATCACTAACACTAAACGAAAATAGTAGGTTTTGGATTTAATAATATGCGTGCGTCACGGAAATAGTATGGCTTGTATAAAGACATTTGTGTTGGTTTTGCATGAACTAAATTCTGATATTATGCATGTATGTATGTAGATGGTGATTTTTTCTTCTTAATTTTTCTTGCAAAATTGTAGTTAGTGACTTTTTAAAAAAAAATTCTCAGTAATTAATAAGTATAGACAAATTTTGTTTTCAGTATTTGTTAGGTAATGAAAAATAGTCTACGAAAATATAAAAACCTCAATTTTGAAAAAAATGTAGATGATTACTATTTCTTCTATAACGACGATATGTTCCAAGAGTTAGTGAAAAATTAAGTAAAATTTTAAAAGATGACTCTAGTTCACACTTAATTAAAATTGGAAATAAGGTCCCAAATAAATTATCTAACCAATTTTCAAAATTGAAAGACAAAATTCCTACACAACAACGAAAAAATGTAGTATATGAAGTAACATGCCAATGTGGTAAAGCTTATGTTGGACAAACTTCTCAAATATTAAAACATCGTCTACAAAAACATAAAAGCGAAGTGAGATTAAAAAATAAATCATCAGCACTAAGCACACATTCGATCGATAACAATCATGTTTTTGATTTTGATAAAACCAAAATTATTTACCAAGAAAAATGGAAAAAGTCTCGGCTAATTTTAGAGTCGGCTCATATTAGCTTAGATACTAACAAAAATGTTAATTACAAAACAGACACGACTAACATCTGTCGGGAATATAAAGGAATCATACAAAAATTCAAAACTAAAACACAACAATAGATCTTTTGGACAGTATGGTCGAAAATAAAAATAAAAGTATTGTCTATATGTCTCATTCTATTATCGTTGTTATTCAATTTTTTATTATTGTCTGTATTAAATATTTATATACATACATAATTTTTGCGCGCTTTTAACCATGAAAAAGTAAAGTCATCCACACAATATCAAATTTATACATCTCTTATTGAGGATGGAAAATAAAATAAAATAATTTAATCAAAAACCAAATTTTAAATTGTGAAGTTGATTTTTTAATTTTAATTGTTAAATTATTTATATATTTAATTTATGTTATTTATTTAAAACATTTCAATAATGGGATAAAATAATACAAAATTTAAAATTTTTATAATGTTTTGTAAAAGTAAAAATTTGTGTTAATTTTAAGAACCATTTAAAAAAAAAAAAAAAAAAAAAAATTTTGATCCATTGTTAATTTTAAATTTAATTTTTTCTTTAATTTCTAGTGTTATATACATTTTGAAAATGGCAAGAATGCCGAAATATTAATATTGAAAATATATTTTGAAAGTTTTTATGTTTGGAAACAAATAAAAAATTGTTTCAATTATTTTATGGGCTAGATTCCGCGAAGAATATAATTATTTAACAACATAGGTACCACAGAGATACCTTCCGATTGTATGCCAATAAACTGGACTTCCACAGAGTCTTCTGTGTCGGTATGCTAGATAGGGAAATGTGGGGCTCAGGTGCGTCGTCCTTTAAAGAAAGGTGTGGCTTACAGACGGGTCTAAAATGGAAGGCGGAGCAGGGATAAATATATCATGGGGAGAGAACTGCTCTTTCGAAGGCCTTGGGTTGTTATGCTACTGTCTTTCACGCAGAAGTGCATGCTATAGAGCTTTGCATAAAGGTGGACATAGCTAAAAGCTAAACTAAACAAAGATCTTCATTATTTCAGACAGCCAAGCGGCCTTAAAGCTCTAAATTCTTTACATTTAAGTCAAGACTGTTATAAGACAGTTCAACAATTAGCAGCCACAAATAAAGTTACACTTATATGAGTGTCAGAGCACCCTGGAGTCGCGAGGAATGAGTGTGCTGGTGGTCTTGAGCGCGTGGGTTCCGCCTCAATTTCACTATAACGGGAAAGTAAAAATTACAGAACAATCCGCTCTCTCCACGTATAGTCTACTTTCACCTCATTCTCTTTCTAATAGAAAATTCCGCCCCAAATGACAAAGGGAAGAAATAAAAAGTCGTAGTTGTATTTTAAATTCACTTTTGCAAACAATGGGTCTTTTATTTAAATTCTGCATACAATTTAGGATCATACTATTATGTATGATTTTACCTTTTTTTAATGAATATTATATAAATCGAAACTATTATTTAGATGCATAATGTGTCTTATTATAATTATACAATTCAAATTATTATATACACCGTATTTTTTCAATTCATATCGATTTTTATTTTTACTTTCTTTTACGTAAGTAAAATAAAGTATAGTAATCATGAAAATTTTCGACCTTGAGATTATTGAAGATTTATCTGTTTTGAGGTCCCCTGAGTCCGAAAAAGTGGGTTTCGAAATGGTGTCTGTCTGTCAGTCCGTCTGTCTGTCCGTCTGTCTGTCCGTCTGTCTGTCTGTCAGTCTGTGTCCACTCTACAGCCCAGATGGCTTAACCAATCGAACTGAAACTTCAGATTTAAGCTTTTTGGATAAATTGGGAGGTCCCAGTGAATTTTACTTCAAATCGGTCCACCGGAAGTGGCCACTCCCTTGGGCCAGAAAATTTGTTGTGCAAATATCTTAAAAAGTATAAGGTTTACAAAAAATTACTAATACAAAATGTTTCCAAAAATCAAAAAAAAAATCAAAATAAACAAATTAAAAATTAAAAAAAATTAAAATTAAAAATTTAAAAAAAAAATTTAAAAAAAATTTAAAAATTTTATAAAAAAAAATTAAATATTGTTTTGCCAACACATAAATATATGTGTATATATAGCCTAATTATGCTAATTATAATTAATTTGCACACTACAGTGACATACTTCCGGTTTTTAATGCAAATATTACATAATTGAATGTGGATCATTTTTTCATGTTTCTTAACTTTTTTAACGACTTATTAGGGCTTGTAATACTTAAGTATATATATCGTTTTATAATTGCAAAAATATTTCGCAACTCCTGCCCCCCCCCCCCCCCACACTTTTTTACAGGGAGTTACAGCAGTTCTTGCATTTGTCATTTTAATTATTGTGTGTATTAGCCCAATTATGCTAATTATAATTAATTTGCACACTTCAGTGACGTACTGTATGTTATAAAAATATTTAGCCTACATGTATGTTAAATTGCCAAATCGGTCAACCGGAAGTGGCCACTCTCGGCCCGAAAATGTGTTTTGCACATATTTTAAAAAGTATAAGATTTACAAAAAATCACTAATACAAATTCCAAAAAATTAAAAGAAAAAATTTAAATTCATAAATATCACCTTTTATTTCTTTTACGTGTGTACTAATGAGTTCAAAAAATTGAGTTTTGAAGTGGTGTCTGTTGGTATATACATATGACTGTCAATTTGTAGTCCAAATGGTTTAAGCAATCAAACTGCAACTTCATGTTTAAACTTTTTACATAAATTTTGGGGTCCCAGTTCCCAGCTCCCAGATTCCGTAAAACAGAAAATTTATTTTGCAAATATTTCAAAAATATACAATTTACAGAAAACATGAAATAATAAAAACAATCTTAATTAAGTTTGCGGGAAATTTGAATTATAAAAGTTTTTCAAAATTCGCTGTTCGTAAAAGAAAGTCGTGTGTTGGCCACACCTCCATTTTTTTATTTGATTCACAAATACACACTTTTAATTTTTTAATAGAGGTTCGTTTTTAATTGCTTTTATTTTTATCAATCAATTAACTATAATATTTTATTGGCTGAATCGTTCATACTAACTTACTACTTTAACTGTTATTACTTTCTTTTACGTAAGTAAACTAAAGTATAGTAATCATGAAAATTTTCGACCTTGAGATTATTGAAGATTTATCTGTTTTGAGGTCCCCTGAGTCCGAAAAAGTGGATTTCGGAATGATGTCTGTCTGTCAGTCTGTGTCCACTCTACAGCCCAGATTGCTTAACCAATCGAACTGAAACTTCAGATTTAAGCTTTTTTGATAAATTGGGAGGTCCCAGTGAATTTTACTCCAAATCGGTGAACCGGAAGTGGCCACTCCCTTGGGCCAGAAAATTTGTTTTGCAAATATCTTAATAAGTATAAGGTTTACAAAAAATTACTAATACAAAATGTTTCCAAAAATAAAAAAAAAACAATAAAAATAAACAAATTAAAAATTAAAAATTAAAAAAAAAAAATTTAAAAGAATTAAAAAATTTTATAAAAAAAAATTAAATTATTGTTTTGCCAACACTTAAATATATGTATGTGTATATATGTATAGCCTAATTATGCTAATTATAATTAATTTGCTCACTACAGTGACATACTTCCGGTTTTTAATGCAAATTAATATATATTTATATTTAGCTAGGGACACATTTAGGTAGTGGTAGTAACGCATTCGACTAGAGCGGCGTCTTCGGTTCGATCCTCATTTTTTTTTTTTTTAATTTTTATTATTTTTTCTTTAGTATTCATGTAATGATCAAATATTTTACTTTAAACATTCCGCTTTATAGTTGTTACGGTAATTACACAAGAAAATACGTGGTCCGCATTTATGATGCCCCTAAACACTACACCAAATTATTTAAAAACTCTCATATATTATAAGTTGTAGTAAGCCATGAGAATTTTTCGGAAAAAAAATGTTCATTTTATAAATTTCAAAGCATGCTCTGTTTGAAACAATTTAAGAATGAAAATTAAATAAATGTCCTTAGGTTGATGTGGCTTAGTAGAAATGTTTTGGACTAGAGCGGCTAAAGTCCAGGGTTCGATTGTGGCCAAGGCATTTTAGTTTTGTTTTTCAATTTATATTACTTTCTTTTACGTAAGTAAAATAAAGTATAGTAATCATGAAAATTTTCGACCCTGAGATTATTGAAGATTTATCTGTTTTGAGGTCCCCCGAGTCCGAAAAAGTAGATTTCGAAATGATGTCTGTCTGTCAGTCTGTGTCCGCTCTACAGCCCAGATGGCTTAACCAATCGAACTGAAACTTCAGATTTAAGCTTTTTTGATAAATTGGGAGGCCCCAGTGAATTTTACTCCAAATCGGTGAACCGGAAGTGGCTACTCCCTTGGGCCAAAAAATTGGTTTTGCAAATATCTCAAAAAATATAAGGTTTACAAAAAACTTCTAATACAAAATTTTTACAAAAAATAATAAAATTAAAAATTAAAAAAAAAAAAAAAATTAAAAAAAAATTAAAAAATTTTAGAAAAAAAAAAATAAAATTGATGTGTGGCCAACACATTTCTTCTAAAACAAAAGTAGTTTTGGACCAACCAAATTTTGAGAAACCTATTACGCAAACTTTTTACAGATTTATTATTTTGTATTACTTTCTTTTACATAAGAAAAGCTTAAATCTGAAGTTTCAGTTCGATTGGTTAAGCCATCTGGGCTGTAGAGAGGACACAGACTGACAGACGGACAGGCTGACATACAGACATCATTTCGAAACCCACTTTTTCGGACTCAGGGGACCTCAAAACAGATAAATCTTCATTATCTCTTACGTAATATTTGGGGTTCCAGCTCCCAGATTCCGTGAAACAGAAAATTTATTTTGCAAATATTTCAAAAATACACAATGAAAACATGAAAAAAGCAATCTTAATTAAGTTTGCAAGAAATTTACATTATAAAAGTTTCTCAAAATTCGCTGTTCGTAAAAGAAAGTCGTGTGTTGGCCACACCTCCATTTTTTTAAAATTCAATAATATAATTTTTTTGTTTTTAATTTAGGTTTTTGAATTTAATTTCATTAACAAGTTTTATTTTATTATAATTTCTTCCATCATTACTATACTATATAGCCAAACGAATATTTTTGACAAATTTTCAAAATAACTAGAGCATTAAAACTGCGATTAGAATAAAAAGCCAACTGGACAACGCGGTAATTATTTATGTATCCAGGGCAAAAAGAATTTATCACTCCGGAATAGATGTGAAGATCACCGCAATAGTTGTTGCATATAGCAGCTTGCGGCCCGCGGGCCGCATGCCTCAAAATGGAATAAAAATTGCGGTGGTCTTCACACTCACTCCAAAGTAATAAATTCTGTGGCTATGGATCATAAATAGTTAGCGCGTTGTCCATTTGGCTTTTTTTTTCTAATCGCAGTTTTATTGGTCTAGTTATTTTTAAAATTTCCCAAAAATACTCATTTGGCTTGGACACCCCTACAGCACATATTAAAACAATTATGCTATAGACTAGTGTGGAAATTTATCTCATACTCCTTACATTTCACATAATTTAAATAAAAGAATATTAACTGTTCTCTATGATCTTTCTTGTTTATCTTACATTTTCTTAATGTTATAAATTTTTGATTCACGCGTTTTACCAAGTATTTTTGACGTGTTAATGTTTTTATCAAATCATCATATTTTATAATTATTTTAATAATTTAGTTTCAATGTACTTAAGTTCATTGTCCTATATGCTCACATTCTTTTTATGCACATTGGAAGCTTATTTGACCTTATATGTATGTGTTTGATGAATAATTTGACGTACTAAAATAATACAATTTAATAATAATAATCAATACAGGGTGGTACATACACTTCAATAGCACACATTTGAACATTGTTTTCCAAAAAACGTTTCTAATTTTCCAAATAGGTATTAGATGCCATACATATCTACAAACATCTTTTAAATTACAAATTAGATTTTTCAATCATTCAAATTTTAACAAATACGAATTAAAATAAAATAGATACTGGCGACGCTGGAAAACAATTCGCCACTAGACTTTGGGTCAGATACACGATACTCTAGCAATTCGCAAATCGATAAATATGGCGGATTTGCTAATAGAAAATTTGCTTGCGTAAGCTACTCTATTATTTTAGTAAAGTAAAATATATTTTTGTATTCAGCATAACGTTAAAGTGCGTTAATGTATCTCCATTTTCTGAAATTCAGAAACAAATTGGGTTGCTAAATTATAGTGTATAACATTTCTAGCAAATTCGCAAAAAGTAACTGCTTATCTGCTTATCTGAGTATCGAGTATCTAGCCCTTTATGATATTTTTAATTAAGTGGACTGTATTATAATTTTTATTGTTAAATATTTATTAAATTAACTTTTTTATTATTTACTTAGTTTTTATTTATTTTAAATTACATTTTGTATTATAATTGTTTTTATTAATTTTTATTTATTAAACATATTGAAATACGAGAATACACTATTCGTCTACAAAACACATATTTTATCATAGAAGGCTACCAACTGCATGAATTATAATTTTTATTTTAGTGTTGGTAGCTATCAAAATGTAAAGTGAACAAACCAACTACTACATTTTTGTTATTACAATTATCTACATAATTTATAGTTAATAAAAAATTAATAATTTTATGAATAAGTTATGATATTTATATAATTTGAAGACAAAGCTAAATATAATAAAATTGAATTCTATCAACTAATAATGTTACTACAATTTAACATTGTTTCGTATGCATTTTTAGATACACCTTGGCTTCAAGAATTTAATATTAAATTAATTTCCTATTTATTATAGGAACGCTGGTAAACGATTCCGGCGTTAACATGCCCGCGGCCTTAAAGTCTGTGCACTTTAAACAAATAACACATAATTACAATGAATGAAACCATCCAGGATGTATCTTTACAAAAAAAATTATTAATTGTGGATCTGCGAAATATAATTGAATGAAATTTAATGGCAATAGCTAAAATTGAAATTAATTATTGAACTAAATATAATGTACGAGCAATTAATTTTTGTTGAAATAATATATAATTGAAGTTCAATAATAATTGATAAATTTAAAAATTAATTTTTAAAATAAAATTGAATGTATAATGGTAAATTTGAGAATGTAATATTGAATTCAATTACAACAATAATTGATCAATGCAATAAAGAATAATTGGTAAATGTGATAGTTACCAGTGACATAAACAATAATATAAAATTGAACTTCAATAATTATTGAACACATCAAATTAAGTACTGATATGTACAACAAAAAATAATTATTTATAAATTTGCAATTTACTATAAAATAAATATTCATTAAAATTTAAAAATGGTTTCGAATTAAATATTAATTAACATTTGACAAATTATTTTGCAATTGTTAGTTACAATTAAATGTGTACAAATGATTTTGAAATTAAATGATAATTAAATTTGCAATTAAATAATAACAAACATTTGAAAATTATCATAGAATTAAATAACAATTATAATTTGAAAATGATTTGAATTAAATTAATTAATATTTAAAAAATGGTTTAAATTAAATAAGAATTAAACAAAAACCAAACAATGATTTTGAAGTAAATAATAATCAACATTAGACAATAAAAACAAATGTAGGTACGACTGATAAATGTGAAATTATATTATTAAATTTAGAACAATTAAAATTGGAAAATTTGAGATGAATGTACAAATTGTCTAATTGAAATTAAAATATTTACTAATAAATTTGATATAAATTATTGAACTAATAATATTTGCAATTAGATCAAAATTGATTGATAACTCAGAATTGAATTCAAATATTAATGATTAAATTTTGATACCAATTTGAACATAAAATATCGACCAATGAATTTGAATTGATTCTGAAAATTGATTAGCAATTTTAAATGAATATTGAAATTAAACAATCATTGATAAATTTACAAATAAATCATTGACGACTAAATACGTATAATTGAAAATTCAACAATAATTGATGAATTGCAAAATTTGAAGTTGGTTTGAAATTAAATAATAATTAAAAATTGAAAAATGATTTTACAATGCGAAAATAGTTAAAATTAAATACGACTTTGAATTGAATAATAATTGAAATTTGCATGTTTGAAACTAAATAATAATTAAAGTTTGCAAATCATTTTGGAATTCATCTAATAGTTAAATTTTGAAAAACTGATTTTATGTTACAATAATATTTACATTGAAAATGCGTTTAAATTAAACAACCATTGAAATTAAAAATAATTTTACCTAATTAATAATTAGTGTTTGAAAGTGATTTTAAATTAAATAATATTTAAAAAATCAAAAAATGAATTTGAATAATAATTAGCAATATTTTTGAAATTAAATAATAATTAACAAAGTTGGAATGGTTTTGAAATTAAATAATAATTAAATTTGCAAAATAATTTTTGAACTTAACTAATATATAGTTAAGTTTTGCAACATGGGTTTGTGTCATCATGGTGTGGTGTAACGTTGATTCAATACACTAACTGATGTAGAACTAATGGTTTTATCACACGTATGGCACCTTCCTTGCCCGGATGTATTCGAAGATAATTGTGCTAACACTGGGTTTGGTTTGCACTTGATGGCATCTTGGTATGTGCTGCATAATCTGTACTTAACGACGAACTCGCTTGGCTCGTGAACCTTGTGGTACTCTCTGAAGCTGGATTCGTTATGCATATTTCTAATTCTTTATATACCGTAGTGATGATGACACGCACTTGGATGACAATTAAATAAAATGGCTGGATGCCAGTGACAATATAAGTCACAATCCGACAACTGTATATGTCGAACAGCTATATAAAATTTCGAAGAACAGCTGTATAATTGCTAAAGAGTAGCTGTATAAATGTTGAAGAACAGCTATATAAATGTCGGCACTGCAGGTCCGCCAATGACGAAAAGCTGCAGGTACCATCAACAATTGAATGGTGATACACGTTATTGACAAAGTGGGTCACATCGATAAATTTAATGGTTATGCATTTTGGTGACAATGTAGGTCACACGGAAGACTAAATAGCGCTGAAAATTGGTGACAATACCAGTCACACCGAAGATTCAAATGGCGTTGCAAGTTGGTAACATGGCAGGTCACACCGAAGAATATATCGATATAAGTTGGTGACAATGCCGGTCACACCGAAGAGCCAAATGGCGTTGCAAGTTGGTGACATGGCAGGTCACACCGAAGAATATATGAATGTAAGTTGGTGACAATGCCGGTCACACCGAAGAGCCAAATGGTGATACAAGTTGGTGACATGGCAAGTCACACCGAAGAATATATGGCTATAAGTAGGTGACAATGCCGGTCACACCGAAGAGGCAAATGGCGATCCAAGTTGGTGACATAGCAGGTCACACCGAAGAAGCATGCCTAGGTAAGTAAGCTGGTGCCAATATAGGTCGCAATATACGCCGAATGAACAGCGTACACAATGGTGACAGTGCAGGTCACTACGAAGAGTGAAAGTCTGCAAGTCACAAATAACGAAGAATGAATAGATAGCTATCGCACTTGCATGATGCTAATGATGATGTCCCATTCAATGGTTGAATCAATTTTGTAAAAATGTGCGCGTGATTGCTTTGTGACAATATGTAACACACTCGACGATTAAACTGAATACAACACACGTGATTATTTGTAATAATGTGTGAATCATTCTGGAACACTGAACTGATATATCACACATGACTTATTGTCCTGATAATGTGGAATACTTTCGACGATTAACTGTATACACTTTTATTATAATATTTATTAAGTTGATGTGCGCCACATTCGACGATTGAATTAAATTAAAACACTGTGGCTTACTGTACTGAACACGTGCACTGCACTCGACGAATGAATTCAATTCAACACTACACTTAAACTATTTTATTAGTTATATGTGCCACGCCACGACTGTACTGAATTAAACAATGTGGCTTATTTCGATGATTATGCACTGAATAAATTAATTAAACAATACGCTTAAACGCGACTGAATTTATTCACAAAACACTTGAATTATTTTATGGATGTGTGCCACGCCTGACGACTGAGCTGAATAAGAACATGTGATTATTCTTAATGAAACTGTATCTAACATACTCGACGATTTAAATACACAAAACACGCGATTTATTTTCACTATAATAGCGTTTGGCACACATCCGGCTCGAAGGACCAAAAAATGGCGACGCTGGAAAACAATTCGCCACTAGACTTTATGATATTTTTAATTAAGTGGACTGTATTATAATTTTTATTGTTAAATATTTATTAAATTAACATTTGTATTATTTACTTAGTTTTTATTTATTTTAAATTACATTTTGTATTATAATTATTTTTATTAATTTTTATTTATTAAACATATTGAAATAGATGCGTTCTTCACGAACGTCGAAGATGGAAGCGACAGAAAATAACCAAAAAATCAATAATTAAAGCTACAAGAATACAACACAAAAGTACGAGAATACACTACTCGTCTACAAAACACATATTTTATCATAGACGGCTACCAACTGCATGAATTATAATTTTTATTTTAGTGTTGGTAGCTATCAAAATGTAAAGTGAACAAACCAACTACTACATTTTTGTTATTACAATTATCTACATAATTTATAGTTAATAAAAAATTAATAATTTTATGAATAAGTTATTTATATAATTTGAAGACAAAGCTAAATATAATAAAATTGATTCTATCAACTAATAATGTTACTACAATTTAACATTGTTTCGTATGCATTTTTAGATACACCTTGGCTTCAAGAATTTAATATTAAATTAATTTCCTATTTATTATAGGAACGCTGGTAAACGATTCCGGCGTTAACAGATACTATTTTCATATAACTACACAGAGCAAATTTTTGTTACATGTTATAAATAGTTCACTTTTGTCCGCTAGGGAACACTGAACTATTCGTCAATTAAAAAATTGATTGTTGGCCTTTGATGGTTAAATTTCTCCTTGTTTTCTTTGTTCTTTTTCTTAGTTTGTTCACTTTGCAACGGCCATCGTTGATTTTTTACTGAGTACCGTAGACGAATTGCCGCTACATACATTTATGTAAATGCTAACTGGAAAACCTACAAACTAAAAGGATACTTATGTAGTCCCAATAATTCTAAATTTCAGTGATTAATCATAACCCGGCACCTACGAGATGATTTGGAATATGAAAACAAAAAATTATATTTTCAACAAAATTAACAGCCTGAGGACAATTCATCTATTTACAAATTTCCATCGCAAGCAAACAAAAAAATTTCTATCCTCTTTCTACCGTTCAAATAGATTATGATGACAGAAAGAATAGCAAATTTTCCTTATTTCTGAATGAAAATGCCAAAAAAATTTATTAAATTAATCAAAAAAATTTTCGAACCAAATAAAATTACATTTTTTTTACTTTTATTACATCTTCATTGTAACCAATCAATCAATCAATCAATCACAAAACGGAAATAGATTTGAGGAAAATCTAAGAAGACGATTTTCTTTATTTGAATTCGACGCCTGTATTATATTAAATCTGGTATGTATTATCATATTTATATAGAATTTTCCGACAAGGGTTGAAGGTAAATTTTTTCTTCTAAAGAAAACTTCTGTTTTCAGTAATTTTAAACAATCGGGGTTTGTTACTTTAAGTATGATTACGCCTTGATTACGCCCAAAAGCAATGCCGGATATTTTTACACGCGGCTATCCTTTTGTTTAAGTTATCAAGTGTATGTATGTATGTATTGTATCTAGTGATGCAACACCAACAAAAATGTTTATACAAGCCTTTACACAGATCCTATACAGAGCCTATCACTCTTTACACAGATCCTATAAAAGAAATGTCCTCTATGAGTTGGTGTATGTATGTATCAAAACCAACAAGAATGTAAATAATATTTTAGGCATTTGTGTTAGTTTTGTGTATATATATTTTCTGATTTATTTTATACATTATTAATACTAAGCCATAGAGGACAATTTTTATAGTTTAAGTGTTTGTTCCGCACGGCTTGTATAAAAATTTTTATTGGTTTTGAGTGATGTGAAAAAGGGGGTACCGAATTAAAAAAGGCTGAATTAAAAAAAAGTCTTCATTAATGAAATAAGATAAGCGAATAATGTATGAAAAAGGAATACTTTCTTTATTTCAGAAAAAAATGAATTAAAAAAGGTAACAGGTGTTCATACAAATTCATACAAAAATCACCATTTTTAATTCACTTTTTTTAATTCAGCCTTTTTTAATTCATGTAGCCGTGAAAAAGTTTTTAAAATTTCATTTCCATCATGTAATATGTTACTAAAAATAAATTTGAGGTAAAAATGGAAGAACAAAATTTTTTTTTTTTTTTTTTTGGTTACACATTTTATTATAAAATATTCAATAAAAATTGAATTGGCATTTCAATGTTGAATATTATTTGAATTAATATTTTTAAAAATTGAACGGTGCATAATATTTTGTGTAAAGATTTTTAAATTCGTTTGAATTATAAATGTATGTACATTATATACAAAACTGTTAACTATTTCTAAATAATTAAAACGTAAGACCCGTTAAAGGAGATTTCTTTCAAATTTTTAATACTTCTATTTTTGTGGTTGTTTTTGAATTTTTGCTTCTAAATCACACGTAAGTTACCGGATGATGTTGTAAATATGGATTTGCGTACCTTTAAATTTTTTTTCACAATTTTTTGTAAATAATGTTACCATGTTTGAACGCGAATACTTTGGTTTGAACATATTAAAAATCTATGCAATCGTAAAAATTTTGTAATACGGAGCGATGCAATAAAGTTGGGTAGCCTTTTTTAAACTACAAATTTGAGCTGGTAAATAATATAATAGAAAATATTGTAATTAGATAATAATTATGATCAAAGCAAATCCGAGATGGTTCAATCAATTATAGTATAAACATCAATTATAGTATAAATCTTTCCGTTTGTACCATAAAAAATCGTTTGACTAATGCTGGACTTCATGGAAGGCGTCCAAGCAAAAAAACGCTGATCTTTTAAATTGAAGATCCGCACAGTTGCGGAAACTCAATTGGAGTGACGAGAATAAATTGAATACGTTCTCTTCTGATGGAATTCAGTTATGTTCGTCGCCCAGTAAACAAAAAAAAATTGATGTGTAATATATCTGAAAAATCTGTGAAAAATGTTTTGGTTCAAAAAAGTTATAACATAAAAAAAAAACTTCCAGGGACTTTTTAGCGATACTGCACGTATCTGTACTAGTAAACGATAACTTTGTAGAATTTATTTATTTTGTTCATAATAAATTTATTTCCGAAGTAATTTAAATAAATGTTAAGCAATGTGCCGGGTAGTGGAAAACCATCGGGTTGTCTGTAAAATCTATTTTCGTGTTTAACCCTAATCAGCATAGGTTGAGTCTGGCAGACTCATTTTAAGTTTATTACCTAAAATATAACCTAAAAATTAATTTTTAAGAAAATTTTGCTTTATGTATTCCAATACTTATTAAGATATAGAATCACCTACTAATATTTTTTGAATCATACCGAATGTAGGCCTAACCGGCCCATTTTCAAAAAACAAACATAAAAGCATGCATGCGTTGAGTCTCTTAAACTTAATGGCTAATTTCAACATAAATGCAGGAAATAAACTTTTAAACTTCGTAAGAGAACAGTTCAGAATTTTAAAGAACAGTGCTATGGAAAATTTTAGTCCTTTTACTGATTATTGGTAAATGGAAATTTAACGCAAAAATGTATTTTATCATGTTATGCATTTTGATTATCTGTTAATTGTGATAAATGAATTTATAAAATATTTGGTTTATATAACAACAATAACAAAATCAAAAGATACCACCAATATTTACGATTTCACGATTCAGAAGAATTATCAGTCAGAAGTAGTTAAGAAATTTAAATACTGTTAATGTGCGGATGTAGCAACTTCGGGAAAGATTTCTTTCCAGCACTAAATTCCACATAAACTTGATAAATATGAAATGAAAATTTAGTAGATTTGCGATAGTTCAACAACTAATCCGAGGATCCTAATTTTAGAAATGAGCGTCCTCACAGAAACTAAGAAGAAGAGCGGTGTCGGGTGTACTCCATATACTATAATAGTCCTTGCAACGTCACATTCGAAAAGCTTTAGTAGTTTCGAGTTGGCACAGATAGTGCTGAATATTGGATTCCACTTGTATTATTCGATTCTAACAAATCAGAAAGTCTAGAGGAGTTACTTTCTAAGCGCGAACCCCTAATGAATGAAATGTTTTTGATTTTCAAAAATTGAGCTTTGCTCAAGTTCACTTATATCGTCAATGACCCCAACACAGATTTTAATAATTAAAAACTATTTTTGGCTATAATACAGGAAGTTGAAAGGTTGGTTAGAATCTGCATATACGTGTCACGGTAATTTCTTCAAACAAACCTAACCAATAACCCCAGGCGTTAACTCTACTTTATAAAGAATAGATGGTAATGTAATCGCAATACAATTGTAATGCTACTACAGCAAGCCAATTAGCAAACCGATAAATGACGATTAGCAAAACGTTTCTTGTAAATTTAATAAAAATTGGTTATACAAAATAGAAATAGACATAGGAATGAATGCAACAACTTATACAAGGCATTTACTGGGCCCTTGTATATTTTGGCCAAGCATCCAGTACTAAATTTTGTACAAATATTATGGGCAGGTTAATCAACTCTGATACTGTCAAATTGAATTTTTGTTTTTGTTATTGTAATCTGTAAATACATTTTTTTAAATGAAGTAAATATTCATTTTTCTTTAAAAATTACATGTGAGTCCGAGAGACTCATCGCATGCCTTTACGTAAGTATTATAAAATGATCCATGCTGATTAGGGTTAAAATAATTTTGATTTGTGATTTCTTCTAATAGTTGGGTAAATTCATCTACAACATGTGTTACGTAATAAAATTCTTGTAACCTCCAAAGTTTCTCTAACATTTGAGTACATGTTAATTTCATCGAACGAAGCTAATTTTCCATTATTTGGTATGTTGATACCTTCTATTTTATTGATTAGCTAGAGGTTGTTTCTTAAGGAATGGCAATTTTCTAATTTAAGGTTTTTGTTTATCCAATTATTAATAAATTTTCCAATTTTGTAAGATGGAGACGAAGTAAAATTAACTATAGGTTTGTGTATTTTAGGTAATCCTCTCATTATCGGTGCTGTTGGATTGATCATCTTATTTTGCCTCATGCTGCTATTTAGTAAATATTTTGGTGCTCCTTCAAAAATTAACTTACCACAGAAAAAACATTGTAATGTAACATAATAATGTTTAATTTTTTTATGAATAAAAAAAATAAAAGCAAAAAAAAAAATTGTAAATTGAAAAAAATTGTTTCCGTTTAACTTTGTCCTCTTAAATTTGTTTATTTGTTTTCAAAGATTCTCACAAAAAAGAATAAAAAACAATAATGTATACCGGGTGATTTTTTTAACCTGATACACTGAAATATCTCGGAAAATAAGCACTCTACGAAAAAATTCACGTCATGTAAATTCACGAAGTTAGTCTTAAACAATTTGTATTTCTTAAATTTGAAAAATAAATTTTTGACTGAAAAATTTACGAATTTACAACGAAACCATGGTATTTTTATTGCAGACGTATTGCAGAATCGTTTGCGTAGGTTCTCAGTAGGAGAACTAAAAAAAAATTGAATATTGTCAATCACAGCACCATCTATCATGAATGGGAAAAAATGTTTCAGCCAAATCCTACGTATTTTTAGCCGTAGAACCCGAATCTGCAATAAAAAATAGAGGTTCCTATCTTAGTTTCAAAGTTACCCCTCGCCCCACCTACAAGAAGGGGGGGGATTTTAATTTTAACACTACTGTATTTCCCCCGCGGAATAATTAAATTTTGATCTTTACCATTTTTTTCGTAGAGTGCTTATTTTCCGAGATATTTCAGTGTATCAGGTTAAAAAAATCACGCGGTATATACCATATACCCACGATATACTAATTACCAGGTATGATCAAGCGCATCTACGTTTTAATTTTATTCAAAAAATTACGTCATTCGGTGCAAACATTTGTTTTTAGCCCTTAACGAACGAAAGGCCCCGCTGAGAGGACAACAGAATTATGCCATATAAAGAGAGATGGAGGGTATGGAGATTACCGGTTTCTGAACAAAAAGGACATGCAATTTGACATGTATCTTGGAAAAGGGATCCTTTAATGATTTTTGGGTGAATTTTTGGAATATGGCCAATTATTATGGAACTTGGCTATTTCTTAACCAATTTTAGTGAAATTTGGCATACGTGATGGAAATGGGATTCTAAAATGATTTTTGGATAAAGTTCTGGAATATGGCCTACTAGGATGGCCTGGGATATGGCCAACTAGAAAGGTATTTGGCTGTTCTTTAACCGATTTTAGTGAAATTTAACTTTTTACAATGGTTTTTGGCTGAAATTCTGGAATTTAGCAACTAGGATAGAACTAGGCTACTCCTTAACTGATTATGATGAAATTCGACATACTTTTTATAACCCAAAACTTCATCTAAAAACTATTTTAGAATCCCATTTCCATCGGGCATACTAAAGTTCACTAAAATCGGTTGAGGAATACCCAACTTCCATCCTAGTTGGCCATATTCCAGGACTTCCTCCAAAAATCATTTTAGAATCCCATTTCCATCTCGCATGACCAATTGCACTAAAATCGGTTGACGAATAGACAAGTTCCATCCTTGTTGGCCATATTCCAGAACTTCATCTAAAACCCATTTTAGAATCCATTTCTATCGGGCATACCAAATTTCACTATAATCGGTTAAGAAATAGCCAAAATCCATATTAATGGGCCATGTTATAGAATTCCATTTCCAACGCGTGTGCCAAATTTCACTAAAATCGGTAAGAAATAGCCAAGTTCTATCCTAGTTGGCCATATTCCAGAACTTCATCCAAAAATCATTTTGGAATCCCATTTCCATCGCGCATATCAAATTCACTAAAATGGTTAAGAAATAGCAAAGTTCGTTTATAATGGGCCATATTCTAGAATTCCATTTCATCGCGCATGTCAGATTTCACTTAAATTGCACCCTAGTTGGACATATTCCATAACTTTGCCTAAAAATCATTTTAGAATCCCATTTCCATCGCGCATATCAAATTTTATTAAAATAGGTTAAGAAATAGCCAAGTTCCATAATAATTGTCCATACTCTAGAATTCCATTTCCATTGCACATGCAAAATTTCACTAAAATTGGTTAAGAAATAGGCAAGTTCCATCCTAGTTGGCTATTTTCAGAACTTTATTAAAAAATCATTTTAGAATCCCATTTCCATCGTACATGACAAATTTCACCCAAAATCGAATCAGAGCTAATCAAGTTCCTTCCTGACTGGCCATATTCCAGAACATTATCTAAACATTTTTTTAGAATCCCAATTCCATTGGATACGTCGAATTGCATCACAATCGGTTAAAAAATAACCAAGTTCTGTAGTTGGCCATATTCTAAAACTTCATCTAACCCAGTATTTTATCTAATTTTCTGTCGACCTATAGGCGAATATTACAAAAAAAGCTCTCGTTCGCTAAGGGTTATGTTTTATTTTTCTATTTGGTTTTAATTTCTAACATGTCATACAGTGCTGCGCAGAAAAAGACGATTTTGAAACAGCTGTCGATCATACCTATAGTATCAGGTGATCGTGCCATGTACCTATATTTAGTGTTATTCATTGTAATTTAGGGATCACTACACATAATATGTGTTCATATTTGTCCGAAAAAAAATAAAAAATAAAAATCTACAAATTACTGGAAAAAAATCCAGAAAAAATATTTTGTTTAAAATAAATAAAAAAAATTAATTTTATTTATTTTAAATTTTATTTATTTTTTATTATTTAAATTTTATTTATATTTCATATTTAGATCTTTGTCAACATTTAAAACATTTGTGGAAAACTACGTTATAAGCAGAAGCGATTGGATCGAAAACGTTTCATTGATCTGTGCATGCAAGTTTGGCCTAGCATTTTTCAATTGAATACCAAATTCGCTTCAATATATTCGTCGATGATATACTAACCCAACGAATTAAATTAACCAAAACACAATTTAGAAGCGATAAATGCGATATAATTCCACTAGTGTGAAGTATATGACAAAAAACGTTGACACAAAATGTAAACTTCGTATGTATTGGTAACAATAGAACCTAACAACAGCTAATACACCAAATATATTTAAGGTACAAAAATAAACTCCCGATGTAAAATTATTTGTAGTAACTGTACAAATAAATTATATTTCCACCCTTATGCAACCAACTCCCCTTAGTACGTAATTAAACAAAAATTATAAAATAATGATTTTGTAAGAATATTATAAAAAACCCTCCTTAAAAACTGTAGGTTCAAATTCGATGGTCACTAACAGGCCATCATGGAGATGTTTACGTCAAAATGAACATAAAGTGATGTGTGTTTATGTTTAGCACATGATTTGTGGTGGTCATCATATTAGCGCGACACTCAACAGACCAGTTACCGATTTTAAAGTAAAACCGTATACTAAAATTTTACATATCTCTACGGAGACATCTCTACGATGGCCTGTCCATTGGCCATTGAAAATCCACCAACAAAAATTTTACTATACGGTTTTACTTTAAAATCGGTAACTGGTCTGTTGAGGGTCGCGCTATTATGATGACCACTACAAATCATCTACTAGACATACACACACAAGACCTAATATTCACTTTCAGGGAGACATCTCCCCGATGGCCTGTCATTGGCCATTGAAAATCCACCAACAAAAATTTTACTATACGGTTTTACTTTAAAATCGGTAACTGGTCTGTTGAGGGTCGCGCTATTATGATGACCACTACAAATCATCTACTAGACATACACACACAAGACCTAATATTCACTTTCAGGGAGACATTTCTACGATGGCCTGTCATTGGCCATTGAAAATCCACCAACAAAAATTTTATTATACGGTTTTACTTTAAAATCGGTAACTGGTCTGTTGAGGGTCGCGCTATAATGATGACCACTACAAATCATCTACTAGACATACACACACAAGACCAAATATTCACTTTCAGGGAGACATCTCTACGATGGCCTATCCATTGGCCATTGAAAATCCACCAACAAAAATTTTACTATACGGTTTTACTTTAAAATCTGTAACTGGTCTGTTGAGGGTCGCGCTATTATGATGACCACTACAAATCATCTACTAGACATACACACACAAGACCTAATATTCACTTTCAGGGAGACATTTTCCCGATGGCCTGTCATTGGCCATTGAAAATCCACCAACAAAAATTTTAGTATACGGTTTTACTTTAAAATCGGTAACTGGTCTGTTGAGGGTCGCGCTATTATGATGACCACTACAAGTCATCTACTAGACATACACACACAAGACCTAATATTCACTTTCAGGGAGACATCTCTACGATGGCCTGTCATTGGCCATTAAAAATCCACCAACAAAAATTTTAGTATACGGTTTTACTTTAAAATCGGTAACTGGTCTGTTGAGGGTCGCGCTATTATGATGACTACTACAAGTCATCTACTAGACATACACACAAAAGACCTAATATTCACTTTCAGGGAGACATCTCTACGATGGCCTGTCATTGGCCATTGAAAATCCACCAACAAAAATTTTAGTATACGGTTTTACTTTAAAATCGGTAACTGGTCTGTTGAGGGTCGCGCTATTATGATGACCACTACAAATCATCTACTAGACATACACACACAAGACCTAATATTCACTTTCAGGGAGACATCTCTACGATGGCCTGTCATTGGCGATTAAAAATCCACCAACAAAAATTTTAGTATACGGTTTTACTTTAAAATCGGTAACTGGTCTGTTGAGGGTCGCGCTATTATGATGACCACTACAAATCATCTACTAGACATACACACACAAGACCTAATATTCACTTTCAGGGAGACATTTCTACGATGGCCTGTCATTGGCCATTGAAAATCCACCAACAAAAATTTTACTATACGGTTTTACTTTAAAATCAGTAACTGGTCTGTTGAGGGTCGCGCTAATATGATGACCACTACAAGTCATCTACTAGACATACACACAAAAGACCAAATATTCACTTTCAGGGAGACATCTCTACGATGGCCTGTCATTGGCCATTGAAAATCCACCAACAAAAATTTTAGTATACGGTTTTACTTTAAAATCGGTAACTGGTCTGTTGAGGGTCGCGCTATTATGATGACTACTACAAGTCATCTACTAGACATACACACAAAAGACCTAATATTCACTTTCAGGGAGACATCTCTACGATGGCCTGTCATTGGCCATTGAAAATCCACCAACAAAAATTTTAGTATACGGTTTTACTTTAAAATCGGTAACTGGTCTGTTGAGGGTCGCGCTAATATGATGCTCACTACAAATCATCTAATAAACATACACACACAAGACGTAATATTTACTTTCAGGGAGTCATCCTCTAAACGAAGTTAATTTGTTGAAGAACTTTGATTTAAGCTGTTGTGAGGTTTTCATAATATCGTGTTACATTTTTACTAACACATCCAAATATTTTGTCAATTGTCATAAACTTCACGCTAACTATAATTCCTTTAAAATAATTCATTAAACAAATTTACCTTTTCTTCAAAATTTAACTTACAGAATGACAAAATGAGCAAAAAAGATGAGCGGTAAGTTGTAATGATTTTCGTTGTACATTAATACTGAGTACATTGGCCCTTATATTTGTGCTTGGATTCCGGTACATCATGAGGATTATTCAGCAACGATAGTAATTTCTTTTATTGTTGATTATCATTTGTGAAGGACGCGGACAAGCCGGAGGCTCCGACGTCTGAGCAAGCTGCTGAATGCTCATCTGGGCGCCCTAAAGAAGGGAACAGCCAGGCGGAAACTATCTCCACTGATACGGAAATGGCAATGTCCTTGGAGTCATTAAAGAGTATCTCAGAGGACTTCACATCAGGAGAGGACTCTGATGATACAGTGGTAGAGAGGGAGGTCTAAGAATGGTGACATTCTTACAGATCAACCAACACCACTCAAAGGCAGCATCAGCTGCTCTCCTTTTAAAAATTGGAAGAGAAGGGACAGATATTGTCTTGATCCAAGAACCTTGGGTCGCTGATGACCGGGTGCTTGGACTCAAGACACCCTGTTATAGATTAATGCACACGAAAAAAGAAGGTAGGGTTTGGTCGTGCATTCTCGTTAAAAATAATATAAATTGTTTTCTGCTATCAAATTTCAGCAATGAAGATGTGGCAGCGTTCAGCATTGAGCTCAATAAACGAAACCTCTGGCTAACATCAGCCTACCTAGCTTACGATGAAGTGAACGTTCCACCAGTCATTCTAGGTGAGGCAATTTTGGAGGCTCAATAGCGCAAAGTTGGAGTCATCCTGGGGAGTGATGCAAATTCTCATCTCACAATCTGGGGAAGTACGGACACAAATAAACGAGGTGAGTTTCTCCTTGATTACATTCTAAGTACTAACCTTCATATATGTAACATAGGCAATAAACCGACTTTTATAACTAGAAATAGACAGGAGGTATTAGATATTACACTTGTCTCAAACTTTTTGACGACTAGTCTATTAAACTGGAAAGTTTCGGAAGACCAATCCTTTTCTGATCACTGTTCTCTTCAATTCAAAATGCACTTGGCTTCTCCATACAGCCCTTTCTACAGGAACAGGAGGAAACCGAACTACCTAATTCACTATCAGTGCCGGTGCCTAAACCTCCAAAAACTACGGTAGAACTCGATGGCTTAGTGAACCAACTGTCCAGCGCTTTTAACGAAGCGGTACTGGGATCTTGTCTTCTTAGTAGGCCTAGAGGTAAATCTCGGCCACAACGGTGGTGCAAGGAGTTTCAACGAACACGTCAACGATGCAAAAGACTCTTTAAAATAGCGAGGAAAACAAGAGCCGCTGTAGACTGAGACTCCTATAAGGAAGTCCTCAAAATTTACAAATATAAATTTAGAAGTGCAAAGAACAGATCTTGGAGACTATATTGTGGCAAAATTCAGGAGTCTTCAGAGAGTCCAGGCTGCGTAAAGTACTATCCACCAGCCCTTCCATCCCAAGCTTTCTTCAAAGGCCGAATGGAGCATGGACTACAAATAGTGCGGAATCGCTGAAACTACTATTGGAGACTCACTTTCCTGGTTGTTCCTAATCTGCACCTACTATATCAGCAGATAATAGGGCAAGTAGCCTCGTAACGGAAAGTGAAGGTTGTTTTCATACCTAAGGCGGGAAAACGCTCACAATGCAGTCCCAGGTCCAAAAACCTTAGACCGATTAGCTTGAATTCTTTCCTTTTCAAAATACTGGAAAGCCAAATTGAAGCCCATATTAGAGGCACGATTGTGCCGGAAAAGCTGTCTAAATCTCAACATGCTTATTGCAAGGGGAGATCTGTAGAAACTGCTCTTCATTCTCTTACATATGGAGACTACGCGGAGGTAACATTTTTGGACATTGAGGGTGCCTTTAACAACGTGCTTACAGGGGCTATAGCTTAGGCACTTTCGAATCTAGGGGTGGATGAATCTCTCAAGGACTGGATAGATCAAATGCTAAGAGGCAGGATCATAAATACCAGTCTGGGGAATTCCTCCGCCAGAAGATTTGCAAGCAGAGGATCACCCCTCCTTTGGAACTTGGTCATAAATGATCTGTTGCTGAGACTGGAGGATAGTGGCTTCAAGGTGGTTGCCTATGCGGATGACGTCGATATTGATGCCCGTGGAAAATATCCCGGCACACTTAGTGAGCTTATTCAAAATGCTCTGGGCATTCTTTAATTATGGGCCAATGGTTGTGGGTTGAATGTGAACGCACACAAAACCGAATTAGTTCTTTTCTCCAGAAAATATAAACTTCCTCATGTCGATCCTCCCACTTGAAATGGGTTCAACTTGGCTTTTATAGATGAAGTAAAGTTTTTGGGTATCGTTTTAGACAATAAATTAAACTGGGAACCGAATATTATGGAAAGAGTAAAGAAAGCTACGGTAGCGCTATACTGTCGCAAAAATTCCATTGGGAAATGATGGGAGCTGGAGCCTCACATAGTCCTGTGGCTATACGTAGCAGTAGTTAGACCCATTCTTCTGTATGAGGTAACAGTCTGGTCCCCTGCTCTGGACAAAACTGTCAACCTAAAGTTGTTGACAAAAGTTCAGAGAACAATCTCTCTGTGGATCAGTGGTGCAATAAGGAGCACATCCACTCAGCCACTGGAGACCCTGCTATTTCTAACTCCTCTAGATATCTTGGAAAAACAGTGGCAGCTTGCACTGCCATACGACTGGAATCCACGTTAATGTGGACCTGCAACAACACAGGGCACTCATCTATACTTTGTAACAAAGGGCTTCTCAAGACAACCGATTATACTGTCCCGTCACTATTTTTTGATAGAAAATTCCGGATTATTATCCCTTCCAGAGAGGACTGGATGATGGATGCAGTTTTGGAATTAGGAGTTTTAAACTTCTGCGAGGAACTTATGTCAAACCTCTCCTTCTGTTTCCCTGACTATTGTAGCATTTTTCAAGCTAAAGTAACTGCGATAAAGGAAGTCGTGGGCTGGTTGAGGTATAATGTAATATCGACTTGTGATATTCGCATATATACGGACAGTTAGGCTGCCATTAAAGCCCTTCAATCACACCTCCTCACGTCGAAAGTAGCCCGGAACTGTCTCTCATCTCTTAACGAAATGACAGATCAGTTCAACATTCATTTCATATAGTTGCCAGGACATTTCATTAATACAGGGAATATAAAAGCCGATGAACTGGCTCGACGTGGTACTACGGACCACATCTCAAACAGCAAAAAGGATATTGAAATGCCTCTTGCGGTATGCAAACTGCTGCTTCAGGAGGAAGCTAGTAAGTTGACGAATGACAAATGGTCAAACAGTACCTCATGCGTAATAACTCGGCAGGTCTGGCCAAAGTTGGACTTGGCGAGATCCAAACAGCTGATCTCACTTCAGCGGAGTCAGATCAGTGTGGTTGTTGGAGTGATTACGGGGCACTGTTTCATAGGCAGACATGCGAGTAGACTTGGTTTCTTCTCCCATGACTATTGTCGTAGTTGCGATGACGAAGAGGAGGAAGAGACAGTACTTCATCTTCTTTGCACCTGTCCTCGTCTGGCACGAAACAGACTGAATTTTCTAGGACCCCCCCCTTTTCAACTACCTGACGGAACTCAGCAGGATGGACGTTAGGAATATCCAGCTTCATTTATAATAATCTATGTTTAGAAAGGGACCACTCCATCAAAAACAACTTAGAGTTGGTAAACAAGATTGAGGCAATTAACATCCCGACGAATGCAAAGTTAGCTTCATTTGATGTCACAAACATGTATTTTAACATCCTGGTAAACGAATCTTTGGTAATTGCGAGATAAACAATAAACGAGATTGTCACTTTATTAAATGAAATTACCAGACAAAATTACTTTGAACATGAAAATAAATACTACATCCAAAACGATGGTTTACCTGTGGGTGGTAGCCCACTTTCCGGGACTTTGGCAAATATTTTCTTAAATCACATCGAGAATACATTAATTTTGAACAGCCGAAATAAATTCTATGACAAAATTAAATATTGGCACAAGTATGTATAGATGATATATAGTAATTGTACTTTTTACGGGAACCAGTAGGCAGCTGGACCAGTTTCACAATTATTTAAATGGAATTCATTCGAAGTTAAAAAGCACATCTTGACCTTGAGTTGTAAAACTGAACACAGTGTCCAGCGTTGAGACAGTTAAAACATCGGTTGGTTGATAGAATGTGTTCCTGATGTTCTTTAACTTCTAGCCCGTTGTATTTTGAAAAATCGATCAAACGTTGAGGTTTCTGCATACAAAGTGGACAAGCACTGAATTTTGATGCAACTGGTGTTGCTGATGTGGTGAGCGCTGTGGACTTGAATGTGGAATGTGTGGTTTTCTTCGTGGAAGTAGGAGCTGCGGGTTTGGTTGGAACGTAAACTGCATTAAAAGCTTCTGCTCGTTCATCCAAGAATTTCAGGAAATCACCAAATTCAAGTTTATCTTTGTTGACTGTTGCTTGCGCCAGAACGACTTCATTTCATTATCCATTTTTTCGGGTAGTAGGTAGATTAACCACCAATCTCGACTATCGGCGTTAACACCCAATGCGTTAGGACCCCGAAGTACTTCAACAGCCGGCTGATCTTATATTTGATGCCGTTGCTCGGGATAATTTTGGTATGTTTAGGAACTTCCAAATGATTGCGTATATTGGTTTAACCGTTCCATAGCTGCTCTGTAGTCTGCGTCAGTGATTGGGAGATGGCGTATTAGTGCAGCGGCTTCACCAGACAAATATGGATTTAGCAATTGAAACATCTGTGACTGCGTATACGTTTCAATATTATGAACAGCAGCGTTAAACAAATCCATGAAGCTTTGGCATTCGGTTGGCTCGCCTAAGAACGTTGGAATATCGACTTTGGCATACTTAACGATATTGATTGGTTGTTGCATGCTGGAATCCAGTGTTTCATCATTGTAAAATGCTTAACTTGGATATTACTAATAGATATTCGTCTTCAAATTCACCAATTTGGGGTTCCTCAGCTTCGGTTTCGAGTATGGTTGATTCTAGCTTGAGAAACATTTCAAGCAAATCCTTTGCATACGACAGTTTGGTTTTAGTTTCATACACCGAAACCTTTGAACCATCTGTTAGTTCATTCGCAAATTTCACAATTTTTGTTAAACCACCCTTACAGGCAGAGCGTTGTATTTTTAAACTTTCAGCCATATTTATATTCAGTGCACTAATAACTTAAATAATTAGCAGAATTGCAATGCGGTATTACTGAATCTGCTGTAACATCGGTGCTGTTCCAGGCAGGATAAGATTACTCTGGTTGAATTTTGCACAAGGATAAATATATTGTCCCATTTTAAATTTTATAGTTGATTGAATTTTTGGATCGGAATATCACAAGATTTTCTTCGAACATTATTGTACTTTCATTGATTTGGTTAATTGGTCAAGCATAATGTACCATAATAATTATTGGTATAATAAAAATTAAAACAAAATATGATAGATGGTGATGATCGTTGGTATTCTTATTGATTTTTTTTTCTCCTCTCTACTAAAATTTATATTGATTTTGTAAATAAAATCCGGTTGGTCATTCGTTTGTTGTGCGTCCACAGAAAAACAATAATATTAATATAACAGTGGCCAAGTAAAGTGTTATTTTATTAAAATATCCAGTACAAAACAATAATATCTTGCTGACATTTTGAATAAGTCTGTGTATAGTCGCAAACTCGCAAGAAATAGTGAAACGTAATAATAAGAAATCGTGAGTTTAATGTAAGCTTTGGCATAAATATTTTTATTCTTATTTCTGAGTGAAACTTGATTTTTTTTTTGTTTTATTATTATTCGCATACAGATTAAAATTGTCGCGGGAAAAGAAAAAACTTACGTTAAAGGAAAAAGATAATACCAAAAAGTGGAACGCGTACAAAGAAACCAGTGCCACCTAAAATTTTCCCGCGACCTTATTTTTGTGCAAGAGCCCCGAATAATTATTATTTATGCTGGGAATATGAAAGCCAAATAAAAGGGGTGCAGATCATCACCATCGATTCAAAATCAGGATGAGTCTTTAAAACATTTTATTTATTATTATTTAATCATTATTATTCTTCTTTAGTAATTTATCTATATTATCTATAAATTGCATTTAGTTATATAATATATTTCTATATACATAGTGTATTTTATACTGTTTATATTTTATTTAAATAAGCTTTAAGTATATTTACATTATTAAACATAACATAATTAAGAAAAACAAAATTATATTAAATTAAGAGTGGACCGCGGATCCTTAAACCAAAAATTTTAAATGGTGGCAAATCATGATTAGGTTTTTTTTTAGAAATTCAGCCACCATATTGTTTCTTTAGAATTATTATTTTTAGTTACATAATTTAATACATACAAATACTATTGTTTATAAATTGTAAATAACATTTTTATTGCCAATAATTATTATAATTCCATCAATGCATTCGTTACTCACTTTTCATTTATTTCGATCCATTAAATCATACTTTTAGGCATATTTAGTTATTTTGTTCATTCATTTTAAATTTTGATGTGTTATCGTGTTAGTCTAAGACACTAAAATGAACACTTCCTGAATGGAATTCACTATGTTTCAGTAAAAGCTGATAATTATGTAGA
This sequence comes from Tipula helvola, assembly GCA_963556165.1. NCBI lineage: Eukaryota > Metazoa > Arthropoda > Insecta > Diptera > Tipulidae > Tipula > Tipula helvola. The sequence goes on along the minus strand of OY744483.1, from coordinate 222,545,635 downwards.
CTAGCGCATTTCAAGGGGCATATTAAAATTTGTATGCACGATATTGCCTAGGGAGGGTGGAGAGCATGTGGTCCAACACCTTGACCACCATGAAGTATGCGGTGACTTGTTTTTTTTTATTATTCTAGTTTTGTCCGGTTTTATCATTAGATTTTTCGCTTTTATTTAATTTTTTTTTTTGCATGCTAAATTTCAAATTAAAAACTTTTATCTATGATAAGGTATTTAATACCGTTAGGTTAATAGTAACCGTTCCACGTTTGTCATAACCTCAGTTTGTCAATTTATGGGTATAGCAGCACAACTAGCTCTCAGTAGCTGATGACAAGAACTCCCCCACACCGCCTCTTACTAGCCGGCAAATGTGCTGCAGTCATCAATGTAAAGAGCTACTGTGAGATTCTGTCAACGAAGTAGACAAAATTCAACCAGCTAAGATGTGACCTTATCGTCGCACCTTGATTGAAATTAAGTCGCTCCGTTACACTGCGACTATTGTTACAATACAAAGTAGCGGTATTGTAAGTACCGATGTTTTGACAGCGTGTTTCAGAATAGAAATTTCTCGAAGATGCTGGTTTCTCGATTGTGGCCCCTATACGGCTCGAAGGACCATTTGTGGACGTGTGTACTCGTTTATTTTTAATGACTAGGTACCACAAAGTAAGTGACGGGAGAATCCAACCCGGTTTTAATAAAACAAATGAGAAATAAAACCAACTAATAATTTTCTTAAAACTACACTCTTTATTTTGATGTTGTCACTTCGACTCACTGATTGCAATTAATTTAATAAAAAATATTGACGCCACTCAATAAAATATTGGCTTACATAATTTATGTCATGTGGTTACACTTAGATTGCGCGAATACTCAATTCGGCCAGTTTTATGATTGGGACAGTTTGTGTAGTTACTTTATTGGGTTTCAAATTTGACAGTAAAATAAATAAGTATTCTTGTGAATTAAAACAAAGAAGATAAAACATTAAATCGGTAAGTAAACTTAAACTTAAATGTACAATAACATATTTTAAGTATTAACCCTTTTCTTTCCTTTTTAGAATACTTTGGCCCGATTGTATGAACTAGGATAAATAATTAATCCTTTGATTCTGATTTATCATAGTTTGCATTGTATGAACGATGCTAAATCAGAAAATTAATCGATGATTTTTTTTACCATCAGTTTTATACTCTCTTTTTGGTGACTGAATCAGAGACTATAAACAAATATACAAATGAGACATTTTTATAAAAGAATGTAATTATTAAAAATGGACTCAACAAGGAAGAAAATGTCAAATTCGGAAATTGAAATTTTATTTTCCTCTAAATAAACAAAAAAAATGTTTAATAAACATCACCAAAGTAAATGTCATAGAAAAAGTATTGCCAGTCATACAAAAACCTGCTATGAAACTGCAATAAAAGTGAGGCTAAATTTTTATTTAGCAACGTTCATACAATCGACGAAAAGTAAAATCCTTGAGTAGTGGTTAACCATTACTCTCGGCTTTTTTTTCATTTAGCGTTATTCATACAATCGGCCCTTATTATACATTGCGGAGCAATTTGGCTACAGCAGAACATTGGTAACATCAGATAAGTATTTGTGTTGAAGATTTGTGTTTCTTTGTGTTGATTTTGTTTACTTCCTTTCCAGGTATGTCCAAGGCTTCTGGTGATCCCGCACAACACACGCTTATGCATATAAATTAAAAATAATATAAAAATTGCCTTTTAATTATTTTTATATATCTATTAATAGCCGCATTTCTCGACGCATTAGTGATCCGGATCAGATCAAAGTTTACATTGAAAACAACAACAAAAATTTTAATTTTTGTTGTTGTTTTCAATGTAAACTTTGATCTGATCCGGATCACTAATGCGTCAAAAATGCGGCTAATATAATACAGACCCGATGTCTGTCTGTCTGTTTGTCTGTGTGGCACAACGAATTGTGTCAAAAATATGCAAACTTCCGGTTGCTTAGATTGTCAATGTGTTCAACCAGCTATTTTTATTAAATGTTAAGTGAAATAAAAACTATTATTACATTTATAATAGTTCCTTTTGATGTTTGAAGGGGATTTTAGACAATGACTAACTATTGTTCCTCATGCAAAGCGTACCGCAATCGTTGAAAAATGTATTTAGAAGTGCAATTCTTGAAATCATTTTGAAAAACTTAGCTTAAAAGACAGCATGGGATGTGAGGACATAAATTCCAACAAATGCCTGCTACAGCTAGGAGATGGGTAGCTTCCGAGGTTAGAGGGTTTAACAGTGTAAGTACATCGTCAAATTCCCTCACAATTTATTTGTACCGGTTCTTTGATAGACGAAATATTTGGAACAAATATACGTTCAGATACGATTGGGTCAACTTCGAAACGAGATATACTTTGCCCTAAAAACGTGAACAAATTAAATGATGAAATCAGTAGTATGCCCGATGGGGAGAGCCAAGTCTACTTGAGCGATGACTCGGCTGTGGTGAGGTTACGAGATACAATTATACAGTGGAATTTTTAAACAGCATTCGTTTGTCTGGAATGCCTGTGCACCGACTAATTTTGAAAAAAGGGACTATCTTCATGGTCCTGAGGAATCTCAACACACAACGTGGGCTTTGTAATAGAACCCGGCTGATTATTAGAGACATAAAGAGGAATATATTGAAAGCTGATGTCCTAACCGAATCTGGAATTGGTCCAACGGTGCTGATTCCAAGAATCGATATGCTGTTTGAATTTAAAAGAAGACAGTTTCCTATCAAACCAGCATTTGCCATGACTATTCATAAGGCACAGGGGCAAACTTTAAACAAAGTCGAAATTTATTTATTCAAGCCGGTCTTTGCACATGGCCAACTATATGTAGGATTTTCAAAGGTTAAAAATTCTTGCGATGTAGAGATACAAATATGTGACTCCTCCTATCAAGGACGCCTAATTTATGGATCTGAAGACACTTGCAATGAGCAGATCAAGTTGAAGCGGGAGTATTTGATGACGAAGACGATGAACATTTGCAAGAAATATTGGACGAGTACGAGCGTGATGCTTGGTGGGTTAACCAAAACAACGAATCCGGAGTCGAATTTTTATACCAGTGATGAATAGGTTTTAAAAATGATTAAATGAAATTTTTCAGTTTTTCATGAATGTACATAAATGTCCTCGCTTTATTTACGTGCAAAACCAATTCAATCTGATCTAGATTTAATACTGCTACATTATCGTTTTCTAAAAGCTGCTAATAAATTATATACACATTATTAATTCAATTTACCAAATTTTATGTGGCTTTATCTTTTAACTTTTTACGTTTTGTTCGTGCGCCTGTTTGCACAGGCTTTTTCTTACTAGTGTAATATATTCTGTAGAATTTGTGTCTTGGCACTTGTTGTGCCATACGTACAATATAACAATATTTGCACTGGCACTCAGTTTTTCCTCGGAAAGATATCGTTTGCTTTCGTCATTCTCTTGCATTGAATAAATCTGGAAGTTATACGAGAACTCTGATATGCCAGAAAGGACGAATAACTTGAGCCCCTAATTATGAGGATTGTTACTTTTAGCTTTAGTGGAACAAAGCTGCTCATCTACTGCAAGGCAGGAGTCTAATGGGATTTTTCTAAAATTCTTCTGCAATGTCTCGATCAATAGTCGAATTTTAAATAGGCGGTCGTATTCACGACGATTCCTCGGTTTTTCATTGTCATTGAAGTGTAGATTTGATTTAATTCTTTCGAAAATTTGGCAAAGACATTGTTTCTTCTACCATTTGTCAGCCTACCAAAGGGTTCCAAAAGCGACGGTTGTTAGGAATTTGTATTACAGACATTAAAATACATATTCAGAAAAGCTTTCGGATTTCTAATTTGTTAGATAACTTTGAGTTGCTTACTTATTGGATACATCTACTATTAATTTTAATAAATTTTCATCGAAAATGCAAACGGTGTACATAAATCCAAACACATATTCATAAAAGAATTTCATCTTCATTTTTAAAAAAATCCTGACATCGCCATAGTATTTTATCTTTAGGTGTTACAGAAGTTCCTTCTACCGTTCGGGTGACTGTAGGGATTTCATTATCATCCACGAAATCGATCGGCAAATTCACATTTTTAATTTGTATCATATTATGGGCGTTTGAGCATGTTCAAAAACACCAGAACCAATGATTAACTCATTTTTGAAAAAAATGGTCTATAGTACCAGAGGGAACTCACATGACGATATATGCAATTATTGCATATACATATCGCTCATGACATACAAGAGTGACACAACTCAAAAAATCGGGTTTTTGAGTTAATACGCTAGAAAGATTCGCAATATTCGATTTTATAACCTGGAATAACGACATAATTGTGTTTCGTTTATTTAGCGCAAGAAGGCACCAAATGTCTTTTTTCTTTTTTGATTTCTCTCTTTTCACAATTATACAACAGTGTCACTTCGGAGTTCATTCGGGATGGTTCATATTTTATGAAATAGCAAAATGACACTTTTTCAATTGTGACAATATTTTTTATTTTATGAAATAGTAAAACGACACTTTTTTAGTTGTGACAATATTTTTAATAAATAAAACAATATTTGGTTGTTAATATAGTCGAAACTCAAAAAGTATCACTTTTGTCGAGTGGTGAAAATTAAATTCAAACCAAAAACACGGTTTCATTTTTAGTTGTGACTGTCTTCACTAATAAGGTAAGATATTTACATGAATATTGCTAGTTCTAAGTAAAAAAGTGTCATTCTTCATGAAAAGTGACAAAAAAAATTTATAACTTGTTATGGTTTCATTTTGACTTGTGACGATTTTCCCTATTAAGATTTAGGTTTAGCGATATTAAAAATGTTTTTCAATGTTTAATTTCAAATTAAATTTGTTTTAATTTTGAGTAATTTCTTTAACCTGTTTAGGTCTTTAGGACTGTTTTCAAATAAATCACCTATTTATATTATTGAGTTTAGTATTATTTAGTTCGGATAACTTATTTTATTTTCAAAGATACTATGATGGCATCACGAGGCAAGATTATGGTAGAGGCAGCTTTAGAGAAAATAAGGCTAGAAAATAAAAATTCTAAAAAAACGACCGACAAGGAGGAAATAAATGTGGCAACTGAACAAATCTGTGAATATAAGGCCGGAACATCGACGGGACAAATTAGTGAAACGACCGTCAAGGAGGAAATAAATGTGGCAACTGAAAAAATCTGTGAATATAAGGCCGGAACATCGACGGGACAAATTAGTGAACAGTGGGAAATGGACAAAACAGTAGCAGAAATGGCCCTGAAAATTCGATTACATCGGGTGAAGTCTAAACAAAGTAAGTGCAATGAAAGAGCGCAGCTCTCAAGTGAAAGCTCATTTGAAGAAGATTCAGATGACTCGTTAGACGATCCTTATTTTCGAGGCTCTTCAAAAAGCTCAACATCGTCCAGTGAATCAGAGTCTGTAGACTCTGATATACAAAACTCGTCTGCTGTGCTTGACTCCGATATTTCAACCAGGGAACAGAAAGTATTTAAATCCAGATACTCAAACCCAGATGAATGGATAAGAAATAAAGCGTCAATCCTACGAAATAGCGGAAAGTCATACCGTTCGCCACACTCAAAGAAAATTATTCGAGATCGACAGGTACGACCGCCTTGTGGCGAAAAATGCAGAATGAAATGTTCAAATAAAATATCAGAGGAACAACGAGTTAAAATCTTTGAAAAATACTGGGGACTTCAAGACTTAATAAAACAACGAAACTTTATTTTTAAAAGTATTGTTAAAGTCAACCCATCATACCGTTATCAAAAACCTGGGAGCAAAAGACGTCTCAATAGTTCATTTCATTTTGAAATTGACGGAGAAATGGTAAAGGTATGCAAACAATTTTTTAAGGCCACACTTGCTATAAATGATCGGCCAATACGAACCGTTATTACAAAGAATGAAATGGGGTTTATCGCTGAAGATTTACGAGGCAAGCATGGCCAACTCAAGAAGCTTGCACCAGAAATTAAGGATGGAGTTCGTAAGCACATTAATTCCATTCCACGGATTGAAAGCCATTACCTCCGTCAACATACCACTAGAGAATATATTGATGGTGGCAAAACAATTGCGGATTTATTCAGGGATTACAAAGCCAACTGCGAACAAGAACATAAGCCAAGTGCGTCATTATCAACCTACACGTATTTATTTAATCATGAATCCAATATTTCATTTTTTGTTCCAAAAAAGGACCAATGTGAGCTTTGCGCGAGGTTTATGAATGCAGATAGTGAGGAAAAGAAGACCCTTAAAGAACAATATGATAAACATCAATTGGAAAAGCAATTATCTCGTACAGAGAAAGATAATGACAAACAAAAGACTAACGAAAATTACATTGTTGCTTGTTATGACCTTCAAGCTGTCTTACCTGCTCCAAGAGGTGACATTTCCGTCTTTTATTATAAATCTAAAATAAACAGCTTCAATTTTGCTATTTCCGAACTTAATAGTGATAATGTTTCTTGCTTTTTCTGGCATGAAGGCGAAGGGAATAGAGGGGCAATAGAAATCGATTCATGTATTTATAAATATTTGGAGCAGCTATCGATAACACCAGCTGCTCAAAAACAAAATCTATACATTGTTTTCTATTCCGACAATTGTGCTGGTCAACAAAAGAATAAATTTACCATCACTATGTATATGCATGCAGTAGCGACTTTTAATATTAAATCAATAACCCATAAATTTTTGATTAAGGGACATACGCAAAATGAGGGCGATAGCGTACATTCCGTTATCGAGAAAGCTGTAAAAAAAACTCTAAGATCGAGACCGATTTATGTACCAAACCAGTATATACCGATCATTCGCGGAGCGAAGAAAACCGGCAAACCGTATACCTTAACTGAATTTTCTTACGATGACTTCGTTGATTTTAAGGATGTTTGTCAACACTACGGTACCAATTTCCAGTTAACGGAAGATGGAGAACAATTTAAAATGGGGGAAATGAAAGTAATAAAAGTGGAGAAGGATAAACCTGGAGCTTTTTTCGTGAAAACCTCGTACGAGCAGGAAGAATACCAAAAAATTGTTTTAAATAATAGAAAACGGAAATCGCAGGCAAAAAACTCATCTTGTGAGTTGCGACGAGCATATACAAAAAAACAAACCATTTCTGACCGTAAAATTTCAGATATAAATGACCTCATAAAATCTAACCATATTCCTAAAACGTATAATAGTTTCTACTCATCTATATTAAATGCCTAAATATTTTTCTATACCCAAGAATAAGTTCAAATTTTTCTATAAAAATGAATTAAATGTGATTTATGTTAATTATGATTAAGTTTTTTGTGTACCTTATATTGAAATAAATGAATTTTTTAAATTTGCTTAATTTACTAGTTGTTCTCTAGCTTAAAACTGTCATAACTTAAAAAAGAATTACAACCCATCGGATAAAAGTGACATAACTTGGGTAGGGGCTAAGTTGTGGAACTATTGGCGCTTGCTTGCCAACCAAACCTCTAAAAATATAACGCAGAAGGATTTTCAATTATGTCAGAAAACTAACTTTGATACAAGCGATAGATTTTTTAACCTGAGACTTGCAAAAAAATAAAATTTCTTAAAGACGAATTTTTATTTTTGCTCTCCTGAAAAATTTGTTTTTTTGAGTTGTGTCACTCTTGTATGTCATGAGCGATATGCATAACTAAATCTTATTTCAACCGACAGTTCATATTGCATATCTTCAATATACATTTTCAAACGCTCATATTTATAAAACATAATGTCTTCTTATTAGTAACATTTTTGACTTACATGAGAAATTGTTGTTTTGGCACCAAAATTTGACATTGTATAGATGCATCCCCTAAATGTTGTGTTTCATTATATTTTATTATAGTTTTTGGTACATTGCAGGTATGCAATACGAAGAAGGGTTAAGTTATTGATTTTTTGCAACTTAATTTCAGTAAATAACAACATAGATATTTAATTCTATAGCATAAATTTTTAATTTATTTTTAAACATAATGGAAATGTTTTTATATCATTTATATAATAATAATAACATTATTACTATTATTATTTTTAGTAGAAACTTTGCGCAAGAAAAGAACCAATTAATTATTAATTTCAATTTAAAAATTAAATATTAAATTTTAATTATTCTTTTTATCTATGATAAATCGAGTATCTAATTTAATGACAAATTTAATATATTTTGTCGTTATCGCTTTAAAGAAATAGGAAAAGATACATATGTATATGTATCGGATCGGGGGTTAAGAAAAACTTTAAATTTTTGTATAAATATTGTAAATAAATAAATCAAACTTTTTCTTTAATAAAACTAAACGATAAAACTTATGTTTTTTTTGCTTATGACAAAATAAATGTTCCCAATGATTTTCTAAAACGAAAAAAACAAAAAAAAATTATAGATAAAAAAACTATAAAAAAAATATTGGAAGCAACATAAAACAAGATTCAATCAATCTCGTCGAACAAGTACAGAGATAAATTTAAAATTTATATTGTATACATACATATTTACTACATGGACTAAAAAGTTCCCTGTATTTATTTATAATAAAACGCAATTTTTTTGACAATGTTTTTATTTAACCGTTATTTTAATTTTTTAAATGTTAATTCGTGTAATTTCTACAATTCATTTTTCTATTTTGTGTAATCTTCAACATAATCTCCTTTTAGCTCATTCAACGATTTTCCAGTGTTTCAGTACCGGTTTTTTAAATCGATTTTTCACACATTTGGTTCAGTTTTTTATCGGTGACAACAATTTTATAGATTTTTTCTTTTGACATTTTTGACAAACTGTGAAAAATTCAAAGTATACGTTACAAAAAATGTAGGTGGTTGGTGAGGTATCATTTTAAAGAGCTTGATGAGTACATTCCTCACGTACAAAATCTGTTAATACTACATAAACCAAAGTGAGTGCGTGTTGATGCTGAGGGCTAAATGGCTAACAGGTTATGTTGTTAATGTTAATATGAATGGCTAACAGGTTATATCGTTAATGTACACTACCCAAATCGAGGCGAGAACATGCTGAGAACCAAGTGCATGTGTTGACACCAGAGATGGGCGACGTAGATTACGTGATGTAATCTACGCGGTTGTCGACGCGTAATCTAGTACGTAGATTACCTCGCAATTTTTTGCGTTTCTGGCGTCGACAACCTACGAAATGATTAATTTCCTCATTTATTTAGCCGGTCTAATCATATTGCTGTCTGTTAATAAATAAGTCATCGTCTAATTAATCTAGGGATCAAAAAAAGGTTACATTTTGATAATAAATCACATAAATTACTCATTGGTACATGAACTGACTAAGTCACTATCATGAGAATTGTTTTCCTATTGTTATAGAGATGGCACTGTGCAAATTCAGGTTTAAATAACTAATATTTAATTTTATATGTTTTAAGATACATAGACAAACATTTGTATTTCGTCTAAAATTAACGTAAAATTATCTAAGCTACTTTGAAATATATTGCATACTATATTACTATTCATAATATGGATTAACCACAATCTACGGAAACAGTTCAACATTAAACGACTGCAGGCATAAAAAAGTGGTCAACGTTGTCTACTAATAGTCGACGTTGTCGACGCATTCGCGTAAAAAGTAGTAGTCGATGCGTAATCGACCATCTCTGGTTGACACTTACATAATGAAATAGCCACATCGTTAAGTAATCTCGTAACTTCTCTCCGGTACATTTTCTGAAGAAAAATAAATTGTATGTTTTTAATTTTGTTTAATGTTAATAAATTAATATTTAATACAACTAAAACAAATGAAAAAAGAAAAATTGTGTTGGGGTGACCCTATCTATTTATGTGAAAACATGGGTTGGCTACCTTATCTAGAAAAAAATAATACCGAAACTGAAAATCCCGAAAAAAAAATCCAGAAAAAAAAAATCCAGAAACAAAAAAATTCAGAAAAATAAAAATCCCGAAAACTAAAATCCAGAAACATAATTATCAAAGTGCGGACCAAATTATAATTAAAATTTATAAAATGTCTATCAAATTTGAGGTTTTACGTAAAGTTCTTAATATTTATGATAATGGAAATTGCTTCGTCAACCTTTCAGACACAGATCAAAGGAATCGTATCGTTCATATCGCTTCTACTGATAGTTCTACCACAAATGTTTCAAGTTATTTTGTGGTTAGCTTAATTCGTTGGGTTAGTATGGTATCGACGGATGTGTTCGAGCGACTTATGGATTTAATGCTTCGTAAATGCTTCGTCAACCTTGCAGAGACAGATCAAAGGAATTGTATCGCTCGTATCGCTTCTACTGATAGATGCACCACAAATGTTTCAAGTGAGGACGTAAGTCTACAAATTCCTATAAAATTGATTTTTTTCATTGATTTTAAACAAAATATTTTTTCTGGATTTTTTTCTGGATTGCTTTTCCGGTAATTTCTAGATTTTTTTTTCGGGATTTTATTTTTCTGGATTTTTACTTTTCAACTATTCGGGATTTTAAATTTTCCGGATTTTTTTTCCGGCAAATGTAGTGATCCCGTGAAAACATCTTTAGCGGCATGAGTAAGTTAAAAATTGTATAGAAGTCATGTTACGGAAACTTATGTGTTGTACAAATAATGGGATCACTACATTTGCCTGAAAAAAAAAATCCGGAAAATTTAAAATCCCGAATAGTTGAAAAGTAAAAATCCAGAAAAATAAAATCCCGAAAAAAAAAAATCTAGAAATTACCGGAAAAGCAATCCAGAAAAAAATCCAGAAAAAATATTTTGTTTAAAATCAATTAAAAAAAATCAATTTTATTGGCATTTTTAGACTTATGTCCTCACTTGAAACATTTGTGGTACATCTATCAGTAGAAGCGATACGAGCGATACAATTCCTTTGATCTGTCTCTGCAAGGTTGACGAAGCATTTACGAAGCATTAAATCCATAAGTCGCTCGAACACATCCGTCGATACCATACTAACCCAACGAATTAAGCTAACCACAAAATAACTTGAAACATTTATGATAGAACTATCAGTAGAAGCGATATGAGCGATACGATTCCTTTGATCTGTGTCTGAAAGGTTGACGAAGCAATTTCCATTATCATAAATATTAAGAACTTTACGTAAAACCTCAAATTTGATAGACATTTTATAAATTTTAATTATAATTTGGTCCGCACTTTGATAATTATGTTTCTGGATTTTAGTTTTCTGGATTTTTATTTTTCTGAATTTTTTTGTTTCTGAATTTTTTTTTTCTGGATTTTTTTTTCGGGATTTTCAGTTTCGGTATTATTTTTTTCTAGATAAGGTAGCCAACCCACAAATAATATTGCATGTATGGGTGAATATCGACCAGAAAAAAAAACATAAAACCTATAATCAAAAACACTTATCATTCCAAGATGAACTATACAAAATTTAAAGGTACAAAGTGACTACTGGCCCTATGTCGGTTGTAGGTATATACATATACACCTTCAATAAAAAAAATAACCAACACTAATATCTGTGGCAATATGACATAAGGGAATAACTCCCTTTTACGTATTATTTCAAATTCGAAATCTCCTATTCAAATTCATATCATATCAATTTTTTGTAATAATCCAGCAACTACAAATCACCGTAATAATTCGACTCTTAATTTTAAAAACGTTTTCCTGAAAATGCGAATCTTAGAGTTATTCACTTATGTTATATTGCCACAGATATAATTTGTTTTGGTTTTTTGAAAATGAAGAGAAAAAACAAAAAATACATAAGAAACAACAACAATTCACCGTGTCCAGACGTATATTTTATACACGAGGTATCTTCCTCGTTCCTTACCTCTTTGCCTATAAACTAATTTTGGAGTGGGGATATTTGTGTGGAATTTTTCCTCAAAAATTTTTATTGCGGCACGATTTGTTACACACTAAGGCAGGCTAACTGTCAGTTAAAACTGTACGTGTGTGGGTATTTCAGTTCAGTTAAACTTAACTGTACAGTTTAACTGAGAACTTTAAAATTTTTATATTTTTAACTGAAACGATTAACTGAACTGAACGTGTGTGGGGGTTTAACTGCACAGTTCTCAGTTTTGTGTCGAAATTTTGAGATGAGAGGCCGTTTCATATAATAATTAAAACATTGAATTATACAAAACTAGTTCGACTATTATTAAGCGTATTTCCTTGAAAAATTTACCACAACAATTGCATAGGATAAACCCTCGCAAGGATAACATTAACCCAAAAAAATATTGAGTTAAATTAAACCCAATTCTAATTTTTAGTTATGATACCTGCCACCAGGTCATATTTCATATTAAATTTATATTTTATTTCGAAAAGTTGGCTTTTGCCAATTAAATCAAATTGGCTATTTTCTTGGGAAACAAATAAACAAAAAATAATTAGAATTCAATTTTGCTCAACAAAATACGCTTTAGATAATTTTCATTTTATTTTGAAGTAAATAAAAATTAACATCATATCACGTAAGCATAACCAAGTTATTGAGGATTTTATTTGAATATATAGATCCGAACCTTGTTTGTGGCAAGCTAAATGTAGTGAATATCATGACCGTGCCAAAAAAGATGCTGCATACAACAAGTTAGTGATTAAGTTACAAGAAATAGAACCTGGTGCTGAAAAAAATGTGTTATAGCAAAAATTAATAGCTTAAGATCCGCTTTTCGCAAAGAACATAGAAAAGTTCAGGGTTCAAAGAAGTCTGGAACATCTACAGACATTATTTATAAGCCGGTTCTTTGGTATTACGACCTGTTGGATTTCCTATACGATCAACACACCCCGACGTCAATTTCAAATCAAAGTGGTAACGTTAAGAAAAGTACAATATGATTAATGTGTATTTGTTTTTATTATATCATAGTATTTGTTATAATATTTATTTGTTTTTTAAAATGTGCTTGTTTTGCCATGGGATTTTGCCATCATTCATGAAATAGTTCATAAAATTATTTCTAATTTGTTTTGCATCAATACAAATATTTCCTAGACGACATTGAAGTGGAATCATGTTTGATTGATAACTATCGCAACCAGTAGAAATAATAGACCCGTCATTACGATTTTTTTGATACCAATAGTTGGCAGGGGCCTATTTACAAGATTGATGTTCAATCAGAAAATTATGTAAAACACAAGTAGCCATTACGATTTTCTCCACATTGAATGGTTCTAAATTAATTTTTTTTTTTTTTTCGCTGGCGCTACATCCCATGGAGGGATTTGGCCGCTTCATTTTTGAAGTTTCGTAATCATTTTTACAACGGATAATGAGTGATTAGTTCATTGATCCTTACATTAAACCAGCCGTGATTTTTTCATCACCCGCCGGGAATCGACCTCGGGACCTCCGGAACTTAAACAAGCATGCTAACAACTGTGCCACCGGTGCGGCTTAAATTTTATTAGTGTAGGCCTAATAAACATATTATAATGAGAGCTTTCCTTGAGGTTTAGATTTGGTAATTCACTAAATCATTACGTTCTTACCTAGTACTATAAGTAAAAGGTGGGAAAATTAAATTTGTGTAGTTTGATCGTAGCTACCTGATGAGTAGACCAACTTTTTATCAGCATGAAACCAAACTACCAGAAGCTTAAGGGAAATTCTCATTTGTATGTTCAATGAGAAAATTATGTAAAACACAAGTAGCCATTACGATTTTCTCCACATTGAATGGTTCTAAATTAATTGGTTTTTGAAAAATACGAAACCGTGAGGCAAGTATCCCAAAAACGTTTTCGACAATGTGCCTTGCTCGAGATAATCGATAGTTAAAAATCTCTTATCGCTGAATCTAATTGTCCTTGCCTAAACGGCTTTAACATATCCGTTCTGAGAGGAAACGCATCATCCGCAACGAAGACATACGGAACATTTTTGAAATTCTCGGAAACATCGTCAGGCTGAGGAATATGTAAATTCTCGTTCACCAGATTTTCAAAGAAATATGTGTTCTGAAGAACACCGCCATCAGAAATCCGTCCATTTGTTTCAAAATTTGCAAGTTGGAATCGGTATTTGGCGTCAACTATTACTAGAAGAACCATACTGTGTTTGCCTTTGTAATTGTAATAAAAATTGATAATAAGATCCAGAGTTTTCAGGGGGAATGAGATCAAAGAGTTTCCCATCCATGGCACCGATGCAGTGTGGGAAATTCCATCTTTCATTGAACGAAGTTGGAATCTCCTTCCATTTTTCTTCTGAGTTTGGAAACTAAAACAAGCACAAAATAATAAATGTTATAATAATTTTTTTAATTTCTTATAATTTAATTTTTTAATAATATATCTATATATATTTTTAGGAATCGAGTGACAATACAGTTCCACTTGAAAAAAATACGAATGATGAAAGTGAAGGCTCTTCACAAATAATTGATGATACTGCAGCAAAAAAATCAAACACACCAATATCAAGGCCTGGTTATAATAAAAAAAAATAATAATAATTATGAACTGTCAGCAGAAATGATGACTTGCGTGACTATTTTAAAACTCCTAGGGATCAACCTGATCGTTATGATCTGATAGGAAAACTATTGCTATGAGGTTAAGCGGACTAGAAAAACGCATGGCTCTTACTGCGGAAAAAAAATGAATGACATACTATTTGAGGCTAAAATGGATCATTTAAACACATCGGCAAGTCAAAGCCCTATTGTGATTTCCACGAATACAACATCGACACCGTCAAGTGAAATACTTCAATCATTCGGAGAAATCTTTCATGAAACAACTGGACATTCCTTCTATTCTCATGACACCACAGCATCCTCTTATTTTTCACAATTTATTAATGATGAATAGAAGAATTTGAAAACAAAAATTGATTTGATACTAACAATAAGTCGTTTTTTTAAAATTCATTTCGATTCATTTATAAAAATAAAAAATGTTTTCTAATAATAAAAAAAATATGTTTTAATTTATAAAATATGTACATACATACCTTCATATACTTTCGTAAAACTTTACATAAGGCGACACATGTTTCTGGAATAATTTTTCCAAGTGCTTGAGGAAATATTCTTTAGAAAATTTGAGATACTCATATGCCCGTCCTGTTGCTAGAAATCTTAAGGTAGCAGTTAATCTTTCATGTGGAGATATTGCTCTTCTAATGACTGAAAGTTTCCTCTTAATCAAAGAGATACTAATGAAAACAGTTGTTCGTACATTGTTTCAGTCATACGCAAATAATTGAGAAAATCTAGTGGTTCTTCTTCACTTAATTCTTTTAATAAATTTATATGGGAAGATAAATTTCGTTTTTGAAGCCACTTCTTGCACCACTTTTTAGAATTTATTTTTTATTTAATTTTTTTAATATTAAAAAAACCACACCGAGAGCATCCACAAATCGTTCCTCTCATTCAAATCCATGATAATAACTGAAGGATTACACTGAACGTGTGTGTGCATCTCAGTTCACAGTTAAAACTGACAATTATTACTGCACAGTTAAACAGATTGAAAAAGTAATATACAAATTTTTAGGGTCGGAATTTTTTTTTGTATTCGCTATTCATTTGAAATATGACCGTTGAGGAATGAAGAAACAAATTATGTTTTCGATTTTGGTTTAGGTTTTTCCTTCTTTTTATTATTTTAATTATTTTTTCGAATTTAGTACATAACTATTTCATTATTATTATACGGTTTGTGTTGTGAAGTGAAAGAGTTTGGTATTCTCGTCATTCCTAATAATTACTGTGTTCATTCAAATGGTTTAGTTCTATAATCTGTGTGTTAATGAAATTTGTGGAAATTGTCAGAAAATTTAAAAATGACTGTTACTTGGAACAGGCAACAAACGATGACACTTATCCAAGCGTTCCGTAATTGTATTAATACACATATATGATTTTTATCCAAAAGCCAAAATGGCGACAACTAAACAAAATTGTTTGCTAAAAATGTTTGATTTTTTATTTCTTGTTGTTGAGTACATTTCTTCTTAAAGCATCACAATGAAATGAAAATAATTGTACACATATGTACATAGATAAATTGCAATTGGTGCCGAGAGTTTGAGATTTTACGTGTGAACGCGAAATGTGTGTAATTATGTCATGTAGAAAATATACGTCTGAACACACGGATTTACATCACGGCAACGCCGTATAATAATATCGAATAAAACAAAACCTATTTGAATTTATGTTTCTTGGAACAACAAAATAAATTACAACAACAGTCAGCATATTTTGTTGAGAAAAAATTGTAATGTATGGATGTAACATTTGGATCATTTTATTATTTTTTTTCAAGAATATGTATAGCTAACCAGAGCCTTCTAAAGTATAGAGCCATAATCATTATGACGTATTTTTTAGAAGCTTTGTTAGTGGTACCGTAAAATGGGGTGAATAAAAACAGCGGGGTGAATAGAAACAAAACTTTAAAAAATAATTAACTTGATAATTTTTCATAATACATAATAAAAAAAAAGCAACGTTAATTTTTTAAGTTAGTGATGAGTGCAAAAATAGAAATAATAGGGATTTTTGGTGGAACACCGGCAGTTTTAAAGAATATATTGGTAAATATAAAACAACATTTTATGGTTCGAGTAATATCAGAGAAAATTCATGTAAGTTGTTCAATTATGTCTTGTTTTTACTTGTGTAGTTAAAATTGTAATTAACTTTTACCGTTTTTCCTAAATTTTACCATTTTGTAGTTTAGTGTCAAAAATTAGGAAGTGTGGGGTGAATAGAAACACCAGAAATTAGTGTTTTTATTCACATTACCAAGTTTTCCTTAATTCCAAATTACTAAATTTCCCTAATGTTAAATTATTATAGTATATATTTCGGTTTTTGATTGCTACAGAGTATTAAAATGCCCAGACAATACAAGTCGAAGAGCCAAAAACATTATAAAAAGCGTGATCCTCTGATATTGAAACAAGCAGTTGAAGATGTTAAAAATAATAAGTTATGATTAAGGAAATCAACGGAGAAATACGGTATACACCATTCCGTGATATATCGCCATTTAAAAAGGGTGATAAAATACAAAATCAGGGGGGACCAACCTGCTTAAACGAAACTGAAGAAAAAATCCCTGTGGACAAATTGATCATTTGTTCAGAGTGGGTTATCCCATTGATACAATAACATTACGAACGAATATTCAAGAATTGTTAAACCGGCAAGAGAGATAGGTCGAAAAATTTAAGGACAACTTACCCGGTAAAGAATTCATCTGCTCGTTTCTGAAACGATACAAGCAAGCATTATCTCACCGCCAGTTATTCCAAAATACCAAAAGAAATCGGGCTGCTGTTTCACCAGAAATCATAAATGAATATAGGAATAGAAAGAAACCGAAATTCAATGACTGTTTCTATTCACCCCAATAGCAGGTGAATAGAAACAGTGAATTTTTTAAAAAAAAAATCCGCCATATTAATTTCTACTAGATCAAAGTAGTTTGAAAATAAAAGAGTACACCAAGATCCATATTTTAAAATATTTCATTATATTAAAAACAAATATCCTCTTAGCAGTACATGCCTGTAAACTTGAAAAGTGTTTCTATTCACCCCATTTTACGGTATAACTTTTCACTAATTTCCATAGGAATCCATAGGAAAAATGGAGTTTTTTACCTTCAAGTTTTTCAATGAAAACAGCAAAAATGTTACAAAATGTTTATACAAAAGTGTTCTACATATCTTTAGCAGCAATATACAAGAAGGGTATATTGGTATTAAGTAAATTTTAATTGCAGAAATTTTAAATTTAAATTATTTCTAAAATATATTTTTCGAACTTTCATTTTGAAAAATACATCAAAGTTGGCTCTGACAAATTAAAATAATACTTGCTAAATTTATCTTTAGTTTTACTAGTGTACGTTAGATGTCTATAATTGTTGGCAGAGAAATACGAAAAAAAATTATTTAATCACACAATTATGACACGTTCTTAATATTTTGTGAATTTGTTTTGCTTATCCTACAATTTTTGAACTCAAATTTCCCCAGGTCGCAATTTTTGCTACGATTTTTCAAAATGTTTACTACCATCACTGCCATCTATGTACATTGACTTAATGCACACGACTTGTAGTAAGCTTTTCTTTTTAATTTGACCAGAAAGGTGTTGTTATCAACTTTTTTTTATATTTTGGTTTAAATAAATCAATTATTACAAGAAAATGAAAACGATTTACTTAAACGAGATTTACATATATATGTTGAAATTCAAACATTTATGAAAATATTTCAGAAATCATAATTAAGAATTTGAAACGTTTTCATTTACAAATTTGTCTTAGGAAAAAAAAGTGAATTCCCATATGTTTTATGTGTTTTACTATGGAAATTTTGGTTTTTTCCTCGTTTCTAATTCCCTTATAAAAGCTTCGTTTTTTAGATTATGGCTTGTATAATCAAGGTTGCTTTGAGCTTACTCGCGAATTATTTTTTTGATTTAATTTGTAGCTTTTATGTTGTTAATTGTCCTGTTTTTCTATCAAAAGTTTACCTATTTTAGCAAAGCAACCTTGATTATAAAAGCCATAATCTAAAAAACGAAGCTTTTATAAGGGAATTAGAAACGAGGAAAAAAACCAAAATTTCCATAGTAAAACACATAAAACACATAAAACATATGGGAAATCACTTTTTTCCAAAGACAAATTTATAAATGAAAACGTTACAAATTCTCTATTATCATTTCTGAAATATTTTCATAAATGTTTGAATTTCAACATATATCATGAATATCGTTTAAGTAAATCGTTTTCATTTTCTTGTAATAGTTAATTTATTTAAACCAAAATATAAAAAAGAATTTCATAACAACAGCATTGGTCAAATTAAAAAGAAAAGCTTACTACAAATCGTGTGCACTAAGCCAATATACATTACATAGATGGCAGTGATGGCAGTAAACATTTTGAAAAATCGTACCTACGAAAAGTTGCCACCTGGGGAAATTTCAAGTTCAAAAATTGTAGGAAAAGCAAAAAAAAATTCTCAAAATATTATCATAAGAACGTGTCATAATTTTGTGAAAACAATATGTTTCGCGTTTTTCTGTATAAATCTGAGACATCTAACGTACACTAGTAAAACTAAAGATAAATGTAGCAAGTATTATTTTAATTAGTCAGAGCAAACTTTGATGTATTTTTCAAAATGAAAGTTCGAAAAATATATTTTAGAAATAATTTAATTTTAATATTTCTGCAATTAATATTTACTTAATACCAATAAACTCTTCTTGTATGATAGATTGCTGCTAAAGATATGTAGAACACTTTTGTATAAATATTTTGTAACATTTTTGCTTTTTGATGTGAAAACATCTTTAGCGGGGGTAAGTCAAAAATTTCATGTAAAAAAAAGCAACGAGCGAGTTCACCCTCAACTCGCAAAAGATTTATGTGAAAACTTTTTTGTATAACTATTGAATCATTTCGAGCCATTTCGTTAAGGCTCAGAAACCCCTCCATAAAGACGGATGTAGTTGGCTCAGTATTTAAACTAAGTTACATTTTTGGTTCAGAAAGTCAGTAAGTTATAATTCTAATTTTGAATTTGGAGGACGAACCTTACTGACAATTAAGCATGAGCAAAGTACAGTTCTGTTAAGTTAATCACCTAAACCTCCATAGTAGTAAATGGTCACGGCAAACTCACTGAACAAAGCAAAATCAGGTTACACGTATGTTAAATGATCGGTACAGTACTCGTTCAAAATTCTCAAATAAACATCGAACTCGTACTGTAACAACTCATTTACCGCCCTTGTGACGTAAATAACTATTACACTTCACAAGCATAATGTGGTCCTTTTACCCGTATGTAATTTTCATTTTCAAAAACACTTGCTGCTGCGGCCACATATAGCAGATATTTTCACAACAAAATAAATTAAGTAGGCGGTTTTTTTTTAGATTTTTTTTTGTATTCGGCTCACGATGTTTTTGAAATGCCGGATGATGTTGTATAATGCATGAGTATGCGTAGATTTTGCATTGATACAAAACCAACATTAATGTACTACAAGCCTGACTATCATAACTGATTTTTCGCTTATACATGAAAGTATTGGTGATCGGATACACTATATAAATTGTAGGCAAAACAAAACATACGAAGTTTCCCACCAATACTTCCAAGTATAAGCGATTTAATGTAAGAAGGTATCTGTGTACCTCATTACGGAATCAGGCTTGTTGTACATTAGTGTTGGTTTTGATTGATATTACGTTTTTTTTTTTTTTTTGTTCTTATTGATATCCACACATGCCAGCAATATTTTTTGTTCGGCATTTTCGTTTCCGTAACCCGACTTCTATACAATTTTTTACTTACTCCTGCCGCTAAAGATGTTTTCACATCAAAAAAGGAACGATAAATCCGGTACGATCGAAATTGCAAATTATATATGAGAAAAACGAACACAAAATGCACCGAACTTGCATACTATATAATTCGAATTACAATTTCCGTCAGATTGAAATGAAAAGACACAAGAATTATGCATGTATAGTGTAAGTGATTCAAAAAAACTGAAATGGAAGTACGTTAAA
The DNA here is from genome assembly GCA_963556165.1 of Tipula helvola. Taxonomy (NCBI): domain Eukaryota; kingdom Metazoa; phylum Arthropoda; class Insecta; order Diptera; family Tipulidae; genus Tipula; species Tipula helvola. The sequence goes on along the minus strand of OY744483.1, from coordinate 222,524,967 downwards.
TAAAGACAAATGCACTCATACTTTAAATATTAAATACTATACATCTTAGCGAGCTGTGAAAATTTCACTTATACGTTAATACATAATAAAATAATAATTTTTAAATTATTTAATCGGTATGCTATGTTTAGTATTGCTCATGCTGTTGCTGAGTTTGGTTATGAGGGGCATATAGGAAACAAAAACTATAATAGTGGTAAATAGTTTCGAATGCCCTTTTTTAAAGATACACGCAAGGAAGAAGCTGCAGGGAGACATGCTACCGTCTTTCCAGCTGCTATGATTTTACAGTCAAAATAGCGCATTTATCTAATAAAACCGCCCTATTTCAAATCAATCAAATCAGCGAAGCCACTTTGCTAACCAAGACTTTACTGAAATATTGTCGGTTATTAATTTCAATTTTCAATTAAACAATTAATGTCGGTAAAGTTCGTCCTCCAAATCCTAAATAGAATAACTTATAAGCTTTTTAAACAAAATTGTACCGTCATTTAAATACTGAACGAACAACAGCCGTCTATTTGCATTAGCTTTTCAGGCCCATCGAAAAGACTTGAAATGATTCAATAGTTAAAGGTTTTCACATAATTCTTTTGCGAGTTGAGCGTGAACTCGCTCGTTGTTTTTTCAATGAAAAACTTGAAGCTAAAAAACAACATTTTTACCATTTTTAGGATTAATATGGAAATTAGTGAAAAGTTATACCACTAAAAAAGCTTCTAAAAAATACGTCATAATAATTATGGCTCTATACTCTAGAAGGCTCTGATTTTAGTTGTTCGAGCTTCAATTAATTAATTTGAATTATTTTTATGTACCTACTTAATTTTTGTCTGCCTAGTGCAATTATTGTTGTAAATGTTTCAGCAAATTACGCTAATTTCTTCGTCATTCATCATATTCGAGATAAATATTTCTAGATTCGGTAAATTTAGAGGCTCCTTCCTCAATATCATAATTGATCGGTAATCTAATTAGTCGAAAAATGTGAAAATCTGGAACAACATTTTTTTCACGATTACAATACTTACCTAATATGTACTTACTTCGGGGCTACTTCAAAAATTAACTTACTAAAGAAAGAAACATTGTAACATAATAATGTTGTATTTTTTTATGAATAAAAAAAATAAAAGCAAAAACAAAAACAAAATTGTAAACAATTGTTTACGTGTAACTTTGTTCTCTGTTATTTAATTTGTTTTTTAGTTTTTGCTTTTGTACAAATTCCTTTATTTTGTTTTGTTTTTTTATCACGTCATACGGAGCTGCGCAGAAAAAGACGATTTTGAAACGTATCAGTTTATCGTGCCATATACCTATATTTAGTGTTATTAATTTTAATTGGCACAATTTAAACGGGCATACAAGAAACATTTTTTGGCAACAAACATTAGCATCAAAAATAATAAATTGGCGACAAATATAATATTTTGGAACAGAAAAAAATTATTTTTAGTAGTAAAAAAAAAAAAAAATTCGTGACAAAAAATTAAATTTAATCGATACAAATTATTTAATATTTGATGGGGGATCGATATAAAATATTGCAGTGTCATTAATAGATTCTATATAATCCGCTCCTACGTGCGGCACGCAGTGCGACATGTTTGCTTATCCCGGCTCCTACGTCCCTCGAAGTTCAAATCTAAAGCCCCTCGGAGGGCTCCCGCGTGTCCGTGAGAGTTACCGAAGCCGTTAGCCTCTACAATTCTAAGTTAAATTAGGGATCTCCATTTTCCAGAATATTTTAAAACTAATTTCAATTTTTTTAATTTTTAATTTATTTATTTATAAATTTGTTGCCAGTTAATTATTTTTGGCGCCCAAAATGTTTATTTGTGCGATATAATTCCTTTAAAATAATTCATTAAAAAAATTTAACCGATCAAACGGCGCAGTGGTTAAAGCTACGGCGGTTGGATCGGGAGGTACCGGGTTCGAATCCCTATAGGGGCGGGATGCAAAAGGGATTTTTCATCATCTGATTACGATCGGTGATGACGATGAACACATCTATGACCCCCTGTTGAGAGTGCGGAATCCATGGGCCGACCCACCTTTCATGTCAGTACTATAGGCTGGCATGAAGCAATGCAATGTGCAGGTGGTTTAAACGAAAGCGGGTCTATAGCCGTACGTCCTCGAGTTGGCTGGCAACGGCGTAAGGTAGGAAGTTGAAAGGGAACTGCGAAAGAGTTGGGAGTGCCTAGAGCCCCAGAAAAGATTGCAGAGATAGAGACAAAAAAAAAAAAATTTACCTTTACTTCAAAATTTAACTTACCGCATGAGAAAATGAGTAAAAAGGATAAGCGGTAAGTTAATTTTTGAAGTAGCCCCCTTACTTCTAACTTCGTTATAGTGTGAAAAGTAAAAATTTCTAAGAAAATGATTTGGCTTTGATTTTGGCATGACATATTATTAAGCAACAAATTTGTTGTTCTCAAGTAAGTTGTTAAGCAACAAATTTGTTGTTCTCAGCACAATATTTGAAAAATATTGTCAAACCAAAATTATTTGCAATATATTTAAAATCCGTAAGAATTACAGAATCAATAGACAATGTAAGGGCTGATAAAGAGTAACAAACGTTCGAGATTACGGTTTTGTAGTTTTATTAATTCTTAGAAATTGCCATGCAACCGCCGCTGAGAACTGCAATGAATTGTTACATACGTACGTTATATAAATGAGAACAACACGGCTGAGGTTGATTCGTTCATGCACGATGGCCATCCAATTTGCCAGGCAACAAGAAAATTGGACTGAACCTGATTCGAACCAAGTGTTATTCAGCGACGAATCGATATTTTGTTTGCGGTCGACCGCAAGCTTTACCTGTTTTCTATAACGGTTGTCCGCTATATTAATATGATATTGGAAGAATTTGTTATTCCCTAAGTACCATTAATAGGCGATAATTTAGTGCTAATGCACGATAATAGAAGACCACATGTGCCAGAGTGGTGAATGAAGACTTGACAAATGAAAATATTTGGAAGATATAATGGCCGGCAAGAAGTTCCGATTAGATTCCTATTGAACATGTTAGGAAATTCCTGGTAGAAGAAGAATTCGGGTTAGTATTCCAGCTCTGAATACGATGGAACAACTCCGAAGCTTGTTCTTAGAAGAATGGGACAATATCTAACAGTGCGACATCCACCAGATTATCAAAACTATGGGTTGAAGAATGACCGCGGCTATTCAAGCTGGGTGGCCAATACACGCTACTAAACATTTTTTATTCGTTAATAATGATTTTGTTGTTGTGTTTATGTTTGTGAAAATTTAAATAAAATTTTTTATTGTTTGGTTTTTGTTTCAAAATTCGATAACCTTCAACCATATTTTTAGAAAAAGTATAAGTTTTATCCACATTTTCAAATAGTGTTTTGAATGACCTAGAATTTAGTTATTGTTTCATTTTTTCGCAGCTAGTGCGGTTTAAGAGGTATTCACATTTGAAAATTTAGTTATAAGTTAAAAAACACAGCCTATTAATTTTTGACATTTATTTCAAAAATATTCCCCTATATACACAATTTTTTGTTATGTTGTCCGAATAATGTAATAATTTCTCGGTATATTTCCCCGCCTTACATATTTCTTGCTTAATTTTAATTACAGTAATTTCCGAGAAATGGATAGATGTTTGAACAGAAAACGTCCTGAATGGTACAATTATTAAGTAATAATTACGCAAATTAAGTAAAATCGACATGTTAAATACACATTACTGCTAGTAAATCACAACATTAATTTATTCTATAGCTGCCACAAATTATCATAGGAATTGACTATGATAATTTTGGTGTGTGCAGCTTTTTCAAATAAATGTAAAAAACTAGTGCTAAAAATTATTTATCATAGGGTTCGGACAAAGTCTAAGATTGTTTTTGGCCTTAAATTTGTTTCCAGGTAGTGCTGTTGAAAACATATTCGCATCAAAAAAAAAAAAAAATTTAAATGGTGGCCCATTTTTTTTTTTTTTTACTTTATTAAGAAATTTTACAATAATTACTAAAAAGTTGCATTGTTTTTTAGTTGCACTAATTCTATTTGTATTATTTTGCAACGTAATTTATTGAATTATATTATTGCAAGCTGTAGATCCTTAAGTTTCTCACACAGATAACAGGACTTTATTAAAAAAATTAAAAAATTAAAATATGTAAAAGATTCGAAACTATCTCATGATTTGTACGGTCTTTGGTTCTCTAAAAACTCCAGAAGGCTTTTTTAAAGCTTATGACATTATTTGAATATTTAATCTCTCTTGGCAGTGAGTTAAACTACGACAAACTTCTACTTAAGGTATTTAAATTTGTATCTGTATTTGGTGCTATCAAGTAATGTGAAATACGTCTGGTCCCGCGGTTATGACGTGCATTATTAAATTATTGGTCAGTTTATATATCAATATTAATTTTTCAATTTCAATTAGCAAATTCAAACTTTTAAAATTTTGAAATAGTAGCAAACTAGGATATTTAAAAGGTAAATGACACATGTACTTTAATGCTCGTTTCTGTAAAATAAATAATTCATCAAATTTATATTTAACACCGTTACTCCAAATTGGTAGGACGTATAATATTCGTGCCAAAATAAATGAGTTATATATGGCAAGCAAACATTTGAAAGGCACAGAGTTGCGAACCCTTTTAATAACAAATATATAAAGAGATATCACTGATCTATACTACATGGATAGAACATGTTCAAAATTTTATGGTACAAAAAAGTAATGTCTCTTTTGTAAGACAGAGATATTAATATTTTATTTCTCTTTCTTTCAAAATCGAATTTTCGAAAATCAATTTTAAATAAAATACCACTGATCTAAGGACAGTTAAAAATATGATTGGTTTTTAATTTTTTTATGATGTAGGTGGGAGCAATATTTTGAGATGAAGTAAGGGTGTATTAGTTTATTATTGTTTAAGGATAAATAAAATTTCTGTAGATTTAAGGGGAGGGCGGATACATTTAAAATTTAAAGGCTAAAAAATCTCCAGGTAGAATTAAAATGAAATGTTTCTTTTTTAAACTTTGTGATAATTAGTTTTTTGTCTATTACCTTGTGAACACCTGAGTTTAATAAATAAAAATAATTTTGTGATTTGTTAGTTACTATTTTGTTTAGATAATTAATCATATTAACGTAGTTATATTAATCATATTGTCATATTACTCATTGAATATTTGATTAAAAGTAGTTGTTATTCATTGCAAACATGGATATGTGGCAAACTGTGAAAAATACTTTCAAACGAAAATGTATTTCTAAGTGTGCAGTGGCAGGTTGTGAGACGAAGCGGAAGAATCAAGATCCCAATGTGACTTTATTCACGTAAGCTTTAAATAATCAGTAACAAAAACGTTAAAATTAAAACGAAGTAATTATATTTTATAGATTTCCAAAAGATGATGAATTAAAAAAAATATGGTGTCAAAATTTAGGAATCAGTGATTATTTACAAGAACAATACCAACAGTTACGTGTTTGTTCGTTACATTTTTTACCACACTTTTTGAAAATGCGGTTCCTATCAAAATAATGGAAGATGTAAGTAAAAGTGGTTGTAAAATCTGTTTCAATTACAACAAGCTAATGAGAAAATATACTTGTTTAGATAAATCAGGAGACATCTAATTTAGAAACTACCACCGAAATACTACCTTCCACATCAGCTCAGGCAAATAAGGCACGTCAAAGTAGGTGAAAGTGGCTGGTTCTGGCCCACCCCAAATGGGGTGAATTTTTATATGTAAATTACAACAATACAAACGATTACATATGTTTTTTTATATGAAGATTACAGTAGAACCACGATAATTAAATCTCTATACAAAATGTAAACGTAAGTATATAATTTTATTAAAAATCCGTTGTTCAACTGTACATTAACTGTACAATATTTTTTTAAGACATTTTGTTAGATGGCAGCACAGTCATAAACTTTAAGCTTTGAACTTTTTAATATTAATTAACTTTTCGATAGATGGTGCACATTTCTTACAGTTTTATTATCAACCACGATAACTAAAACTCTATATAAATGTATCTAAAATCAGGTATTCAACTGTAAATTATTGTTATTTTCCAACTTTATCTGCAGATGTCACTTTTAAAAGCTTATTTTATGTACATGGTTTGTAACTTGGTTCAATATACAGTTTTATTATCAAGCACGATAACTAAAACTCCATATAAAAATATTCAAAATCAGGTACTCAACTGTAAATTATTATTTTTCCAAGTTTATCTGTAGATGTCACCTTTTAAAGTTTATTTTATGTACATGGTTTGTAACTTGGTTCATCATATATTGTATAATTTAACTTTGATACAAATAGAATGGTAGTACCTACCTGCATTGTATACAGTTGTATCATCAACCATGACAATTAAAACTCTATAATATAAATTTATTCAAAAATCAGGTACTCAACTGTAATAAAATAAAAAATATTGATTATGATTAATTTCTGTCCATGTAAGAGAAAAATATTTGAATTGAAGTGTATTAACCTGATATATCACGTTTCATAAAAAATAAAATCATTTACATATACATACATGTACATATAACAAAAATCATAGTGAATAAACTGCGAAGGTCATTAAAATCTAACACACTAATTATTATACATGACTTAATATTTTGTTGGTAGTATATCATATTCATATGTTATGAAGTATAATCAGCTATATAAAAAATTAAAGTGAATAAGGTCATAAAAATTTATAAAAAATTTGAGAAGTTCTATTATTGCGTAAATATAGAAACGTTGTGATAATTATTTTGTGAATTAATAAATTTAAATAAATAAAAATAATATCAGCATTGATATAGATTTGAGAAGCTGATTTATACGTGTTGTGATAAATTAAGAAAACTTTGATCAAATACTGTTTTTATTGTGTATCAGTTTAAATACATATATTAAATTTAAATAAATAAAAATAATTTCAGCATTAAAGAAAAAGTAAGTTTAAATATATAAAAAGTTTTTATTATATTATTAGAAATAATAATTATTATTATTTACTATACATATTACAGATAATTAATACTAAAATGAACAACTGCGAATTATGTATGTCCACTTTTTCATCAAAAGAACATCTAAAACGTCACCAGGAAAACCAGCATCCAGCAGAAAAGACGTTATGCGATATATGTGGATGTACATATATCAATAAACGAAAGCTGGATTATCACCAAAAGAGATGTAATCGTCTCTATATTCATAATTCGCAACAGCCAGGACCATCAAAAAGAAGTAAGATACATCAGGATGTCAGCAGCCTAGTTAGTCTGGATGATCATACTTTATGTAGTGTGTGTAAAGTAAGTGTAAATAGAAAGTATTTAAATAATCATTTAAGGTCTAATAGTCATAAGGAAAATAATTTAAAGAAATATAATGAGGACAATGAAAATATTTATATTATAACATCTGCCTTTAAATCGAGAGTAATCAGCTACAGAGTTTTAGATATACCTAACGAGCATATTAGTTGTAATGATTTTCTGATTGCAGTAAAACAGAAAATTATTACACTAATAAAGCTTCAAATAGAAGTACTTAATGCTGTTAAGGTTAATTTCGAATTGTTTGGAATATATACTAAACCAGATCTAAAAGAAGATGAAATTATCACTTCTTTAAAATCTTTTAACACTAAAAATCGGATATTAACAAAAAGTTGCGATTTGGAGGAAGTATATTCTGAAACTCTTGATGTATTGAATACTAAGTGTGAAGAGTTTCAAGAAAAAGAATCTGGATGGGCACTACAGAAGATGTTATATATTGAAATAAATTTTAATAAATATAATCCTTTGAGAGGATCATCATATATGGCTCTTCCAGCATGTATTAGAAATAAAAATGCAATAATTAATGTTCAAAATTCTGATGAAGCATGCTTTGCATGGTCAATCATGGCTTCTAAATACCCCTTTGTAAATAATTCATATAGATGTAGTTCATATCCTCATTATAGTTCAGAACTAGTTTTAAATAATATTAATTTCCCAATGCCGTTAAAAGACATCCAACGATTTGAAGAGTTAAATAATATTAGTATAAATGTATATGGATTAGAAAGTAATCAAATTGTAGGTCCATTACATTATACAAGATGTAAAAAAGAACACCATGTTAATTTATTATTTTTAGAAGATGGTGTTAAAACACATTACTGTTGGATTAAAAATTTTAGTAAGTTAATTGGAAGTCAAATGTCAAAAAAAAAAAAAAAAAAAATGGGTTTGTGATGGCTGCTTAACATTTTATTCTAGTGAAACAAATTTAAATCATCATTTACAGTATGGGTGCAATAAAATCAAATGTATTCTCCCTACTAAAGAAAATGATATTTTAGAATTTAGAAACTATAAACATAAATTACAAGTCCCATATGTGATATATTGCGACTTCGAAGCAATATTAAAACCAATTGATTCGTGTACTCTAAATCCTATAACATCATTTACTGAAAATATTTTAAAACATGAACCCAGTAGTTTTGGATATTACATTAAATGTTCATATAATGATAGTAAATCTAAATTTGTTACATACAGAGGTAGTGATTGTGGAAAAATTTTCATTGATAAAATAAAAGAGGATTTAGAAATTATATACAATGACCTACACATAAATCGAAAAATGAAAAAACTTTCCTGCACGGAGCAATTAAATTACAATTTATCAAATCAATGTCATATTTGTAACGGTGATTTTAATGATGATGAAAACTATAAAGTTACGGACCATTGCCATTTAACAGGAAAATTTAGAGGTGCTGCGCATACTAAATGCAATTTAAATTATAAGATAGCAGATTTCGTACCAATATTTTTTCACAATTTAAGTGGCTATGATTCGCACTTTATCATAAAAGAATTAGGTTTTGATACGGAACAAATAGATTTAATTGCTCAGAATAAGGAGCGATATATTTCATTTACAAAAATGTTCAAAATTAATGAGATTAAAAAAATTAAATTGAGGTTTGTAGATTCATTTAAATTTATGGCAGCTAGTCTTGATAAACTAGCTAACAATCTTAACGATTCTCAATTCAATGAAGTTAGAAAGAGTTTTTCTAATCAAAATGAATTTAATCTTATAAAGAAAAAAGGTGTTTTCCCATACGATTATGTAGATAGTTTTAAAAAATATGATGAAACTGAATTACCATCCAGAAATCATTTTTTTAACAAATTACAAAATACTGATATATCTGATGAGCAACATAATCATGCTCTAAATGTATGGAAAACATTTAAATGTAAAAATTTAGGTGATTATTCCGACTTATATTTAAAATCAGATGTACTTATTTTAGCCGACATATTTGAAAATTTCCGGAAAGTTTGTATGCAAACATACGATCTAGACCCGGCCCATTATTTCACAGCCCCAGGTTTAAGTTGGGATGCCATGCTTAAATTCACCAAAATCAAATTAGAATTATTAAAAGACATTGATATGATAAATTTTATTAAAAAAGGTATTCGTGGCGGATTAACACAGTGCTCCAAACGATATGCTAAAGCAAATAACAAATACATGAAAAATTATAATAATGATATAGATTCTAATTTTCTTGTTTATTTAGATGCTAATAATCTATATGGCTGGGCTATGAGCCAATCACTCCCGTATGCTGATTTCAGATTTCTTGATTCAGCAGAACTTGATAAATTTAATTTCGATCATTTAACAGATAATGAATCAGAATCAGGTTATATTCTAGAAGTTGATTTAGAATATCCTGATCAATTACACCAAAAGCATAATGATTTACCATTTTGTATGGAAAATATACAGCCACCATACGAAAGTTCAAAACAAAATAAATTAATTGCTAACCTAGAACCTAAAAAAGCATACGTCATTCATCAAACAAATTTAAAGAAATGTATTAAAAATGGACTAATATTATCTAAAATACATAGAGTTTTAAAGTTTAGTCAAAAACCATGGCTCAAATCATATATAGATTTGAATACCGATCTTAGGACTAAAGCTCTAAATGCGTTTGATAAAGATTTGTATAAATTAAAAAATAATAGTGTTTTTGGTAAAACAATTGAAAATGTTGACAAGAGAACAGATGTAAGATTAGTATCACATTGGGAAAATATTGAAAACAGATTTGGAGCAAATACTTTGATCAGCAAACCTAATTTTCATTCTTCAGCAATATTTGATGAAAATTTGGTAGCTATTCAAATGAATAGATTATCGGTTACGTATAATAAACCCATTTATGTGGGTTTCTGTGTTTTAGAATTATCGAAAACTCTAATGTATGATTTTCATTATGATTATATTAAGACGAAGTATGATGATAATGCCACACTTTTATATACAGACACAGATTCATTAATATATGATATTAAAACTATAGATTTTTATGAAGATATAAAACCAGATTTAAATGAGAAATTTGATACTTCAGATTATTCACATAACAACTTATATAATTTTCCATTAGTTAACAAAAAGGTTTTAGGAATGTTTAAAGATGAATGTTGTGGAAGAATCTTAACAGAATTTATTGGGATTAGAGCGAAATCATATTGTATAAGCTTAGGAGATGATAATGAAATCATTAAGAAAATAAAAGGTGTAAAAAAAAATGTAGTTTCTGATTCGATATCATTAGATGATTTTAAAAATTGTTTAAATAAAAATGATAATATAATTAGATCACAATTAAATTTTAGAAGTATTAGACACAACCTATATACTCAATTGTTAAACAAAGTAGCGTTATCAAATTTTGATGATAAAAGATTTGTAATTCCAAATTCATACAAAACTTTGGCATGGGGTAATAAAGAAATTGATAATTTTTATTTTAATTAGTTTAATAATACATTTTATATTTCTTAATAAATATAATATATATAATACATTTAATGTCTTTTAGTTTTAAATTAAAATATTAAACCAAAATTATATATTAAGTAGTTTTAATAATTAAGAAAATTTTAATCGGTAATAAAAAAAAAAAAAAATAAAAAAAAAAAAATATAAAGTTTAAATTAAATCTGTTTTATTTATCCACGAGTTATGTGATGATTCAAAACCTAGCCACTTAACATAAACTTGATTACCTTTCTTTTTCAAAACTTTCTCTACGAGGTAAGTGTCAGGATGATGTGTCTTTTGCAGCTCTTTTTCATAAAACCGGCCTGATATTAGCTGTCCCTTATAATCCTCAAGTAAATACGTTACAGGAAATTTGTTGTTAATACTAACAACTTTAAATATTTCAGTAGTCCAATTTGGAGTATAACCTTTTTCGAAAACGGTTTTAAATTTGCTAACTCGAACGAAATCCCCAACTTTAAATTTATTTTTTTGCATTATCTTAGGATATGTATACACTTGTTTTAAAATTTGTTTTTCATTTGCCATAGTAACTTCTACAGGTGCTAATTTAATTGTCCTATGTTTTTTATTGTTGTAATCTTTCACTAATTTTTTTAAAATATTCAGCCACTTGTAAGATCCTTGAAGACTAAATTTCCTCCACATATTTTCCTTAAGAGTTCGATTAAATCTTTCTACTACATATACATGCTTTTATTGGACTAAATGTTGAATAGTGGTTAATATTTTTCTGTTTCACAAGCTGTTTGAAATCTTTATTATAGAATTCAGTTCCCATATCCGTTTGTAGATTCTTTGGTACTCTTTTACTCTCATTGAAAATTTTTGTTAAAGCACCAACAATCATCTGTGATGTTTTTTTCTTTATAGGTTCAACCCAAGCAAATTTAGAAAAAGCATCGATTACAGTTAGAAGATATTTAAAACCAGCATTTTCTCTTGAATATGGAATCATTTCCACGAGATCTGCTTGCCATAAGTCATCAATACCCTTAATTTTAACATGTCTGCGTATAAAATTTTTACGTGCTGGCTTATGCAATTCATTCACTATTTGAATCCGACTCATTTTATGTAAGTGGATGAATTAATAATGAAAGCATATGAATTTTGGATTGGTATATATAAAATATTGTTTCCTCATAATGTTTAGGATTTATTTAAAACGAGAGATATCTTGGATTATGATCACTATAACATTCATCAAAATGAATGATCTTTAACATAATAAATGTTAGCTAATTTGCCCATAGTGTTGAAAACAGAGAAGTAGCGGAGTCGAAAACCATAATAAGATTGTTTTGAAATTAAATACTTTTTCTAAATAATTTTATATATAATATTGTTTTATTTATTTATTTATTTATATAAAATGAACATTATATCTATCAGTTTTTACCATAGTTAAGTGTTCTTTACACAAATGGTTTAAATTTTGTATTTCTCGTTCATTAAAAACGTTGAATCGCTCCGGCATAAATATGATGGCCTCATCAGTCTCTATTAGGATTTTCACGCCATATCTCGTGTTGACTGATTTGACTTCTTGTACCACGTAGTTTCTACCCACATCCAGATCTTCAAATTTGGTTATTTTTTTCTCAGCAAACCTTGGCACATTGTTGAGTTTTTCTAAAAGTTGTTGACGAATATCCATGGTTGGTTGGTTGGTTGTTAACAATCTTATGCTTACTATCAAACTGATAATTTTCAAAGAAGCTCACTATAATTTATACTTATTATGGTTTAAGTTGACTTTTAAACACGCGTAGTTTTTTCCAATCATACCACATCAGCATAAATATTACGAAGTATCGATTAAATACAAACCTTTGTCATCATATCAAGTTACGTTCAATGATTTCAACATCCATATTCGTAAAATAAGGTCAATAAACATGTTTAATCATGGTTAATCAAACAAAAAAAGTCAACATGTATATGTACATCACGTGGCCCCTCTGAAAACATCATTTTCAAATATACGAGAGTTTATCTAGATCTAGTATAGATTTGTACATTGTTCGAGTCACACGAGAAAAGTAAAAAACCTCATTTAAATGGATTCACCAGTACATCGAGAGGAACAAGGAGATACATGCGGTTTATACGGGTTAGAAGGTGGAATGAATAAGGTGCAGAGTCGGTTAAAATCATTCGAGAAGTTATGGAACAAATGGTTCATCGATCCATTAGAACTATCTCGAGCTGGATTTTACTACACAGGCGTGGACGACTGCATCAAGTGTTTCAGCTGCAAAGGAGTTCTCGAGGATTGGAATATCACCAATGAAATATGGACGGAACATGCATTTTGGTTTCCCGCATGCCGACACGTTAAAAACATTAGAGGTGAAGAGTTTATCGATAATATTCAAACCAAATGGATTCAAGACGGTGTAATTCATTGTAAAAATAATATTTAATAAATAAAAAATTGATTTGAAAAAAGTATAAATTGTTTTTATTCATTAATTTCTTAGTGTACGAGTACAAAGTTCATTCATTAATTTTTCCTTACATAAAACTGGTATTTCATTAAACAATCTTGAATAATTAAAATAGTTGTATCCTGTTACTGGTGGTATAAAAAAATCCTGTATTTGTAGAGAATATGTTAGCTGATCGAAACATTTTTCTTTGTATAAATAGAAATAATTAGCAACATCAGTCCGTACTGTTTCGCTCCAGATAATGATTGATTGCAAAAATGATGATAAAGATGAGCAGCGTTCCCATTCTTTGGAATTTAAAACGATTTTCTTCCCTCCACTCGTAAATATAATACGTCTCTCATTATTTCTGCTGGTTAGCTTTACATCACAATTTCCATTCGTTTTTGGTAATTCAGCAAAGGAAATGTTACCATTGAAGTGGTTGTTTATTGTTGGTAAATTATTGAAAATTGTAGTCGTCCACATTTCAGCACTTAGTGTATGAAATATTGTATTTTTGAACAAGATTATAGTAGTTTCAAAAGTGTTAATATCATAACCAACATTTAGATAACTTGTATGTTGATCATTTAAAAAATATGTATGAGACAACAATAAATTAGGTATGGTTGCCATCTTTTTTTTAATTAAATTATTAACGCTTTTTACTTTAAGCATATTGTTTATGTTTCAAGGTAAATGTAAACTAGTTTTTCATAAAAATAACTTCCGTATTTATACTCTTCAAGAGTGGTACTATCTCTTTCATACATGTTAATAAAATCATATTTTATTCTTCTTATCGATGAACTTAAATAACCTTTCTACAAAATTCCTAAAACGTGATGAATCATGTTTGTTTTTGTTCTTGTAGTTAAAATCTTAGGAAATTCTTTTTTAAAAAGTTTCTTTATTTTTACATCATTTTCAATATGGTTTTTAACATTAAATAATTTTATAAATTTTTTCATTGAGTTACGTTTACATCTATTTAACAAATATACACAACAATATTGCCCACAAACTCCGGTGAATAAACTTTGTAATTGTTTATTATTGTATGTAATGCATTTACTGTTATATTTTAGAAATCTATTAATCTCAGGATATTTCGTTGGTGATCTTCCGTAAGAATCAAAAAATTCTCCACATCCATTTGATGGAAAATAAACAGCTAACCAATGTTGCCCTGGTTGATTTGATTTGTCCGTATTAATAACATATAAAGCAGGTTTTGATTTAACCCTCTTTGGGATTGTGTTTATTGCAAAAACACCTTGAAAATACTTCTTAGTAAATTTATGTGTTTTCAATGCTTGTTGAATATCTAAAGTAGTTGTTGTATTGGCAATCATCATGTGTATTAGTATAAACTAACTTTTTATTTAGGATATAAGAGGTATTTATATTATTAATAATTCGTTACAATATTACGATTTTTATCTATTTCTAGAGTTGTATCATATTCCAAGTACACTAAACATGTTTTAGTTGTCTTAAGAGCTTCCCCAAATCGTGCCTCGAGTCTTAAACTTCCTTGATTCATTAGAGAGTTGCATGATAAAGTACTTGACATGTCCGAAGTTAGATCAAAAGCTAACAGGAAATAGCCATTCTTGAACATTTCTTTGGTAATCAAATTTCCTTGAGGTGTGTGTAAAATTCCACTCGATGTAAATATTGTTGAATACGCTCTAGCGTAACTGGACCCGTCTGCAAAATTCATTTCAATCGGTGCACTAGGAATTTGAACCCCATTTATATAAATTGCGAACGATGTTATTTTATTATTTTTAAAATTATATGGATTCTTAGATCTTTTCCCAGAATATGCATCATTATCTACCATTGTAAATATTAGATTTGTTGGGAGCTGTCCTAGAACAATATTATCTAGTGAAATTGAGTTTCCTCCGGCGGGAATTGTAAATGATTTAATTTCGTTACGCTTATAGTGATATTTTGCTGTTGTATTTTCAAGCATTTTATGGTGTGCAATT
Organism: Tipula helvola; assembly: GCA_963556165.1. Lineage (NCBI taxonomy): Eukaryota > Metazoa > Arthropoda > Insecta > Diptera > Tipulidae > Tipula > Tipula helvola. The sequence goes on along the minus strand of OY744483.1, from coordinate 222,509,600 downwards.
AAAATATTTGGATTTACATGAGCATGTCTCAAGTAAAGTGTAGCTTCTGTAATTTTGACAATCGAAGTATCTGTATCAGCACCGAGTAAATAAAATTCCGGTTTATTCAATGTTAACGAAATTCGTAAATCTACATTGTTTAATAATAGCAAAGGTTGATTGAGCATGTCAGCATGCAATTTTCCATATACTTCTACAATTCCACTGTTTTTAGTTAATGCTGTTCTTAATTTTAATCCATCGTTTTCAGCAATATTATCAAGATTTTTTGTCTCTAAACTCCATCCTGATAATTGCAAATGTGTTTTGTATGCATCATCACCATAATTTAATAGTTGTTCTAAATATGCTCGATAACTGTAATTCCCATCTGTTGAATTTATATTCTTTCCGTTTAAAGAAATATTGACTTGATGAAACAGGGAATGCAGCATATTGTTAACTAAACTAGGCTGATCTTTGTCGGCCTCTACATATAATTTACCATCATTTTTATTGACATAAATTTATTGATGATAAATCTAAATATGAATCACCATGACTGTAACAAGCAAATTCAATAACCGACTGATTTTCTAAACTGGTTATAGGTTTGTATGCTACTTCTTCATTTTTTAAAATACTTGTTTGAATTGAAGGTGGTTGAAATAAATCTAGCTCCGATTTCATGCATTCTGTAAACGCCATTATGTAAAAATATCAATAATCCGTTTCTTGTTTGTTTTATTTTTTAATATATTTTTTCTCTTTTTCACGCTGTCACGAACAACTCTCAACTGTTTACAACGGCTTTTCAAGCAGCCTTTTATTGATTTTTTAGCTCCTGTACCAGACATTTGTTTAATTTTGTCTGCTGCTTTATCTCGTAATTTATCAACCACTTGTATTGATCTATCACGAAGTATTTCATTAATCGGCTTTTGTGTCTGAAGAATGTCTGAACCAACTTGAAGTGCTTCACTTGTTAAGCCATGAAGGGCTGATGTTAATATTGGTTTTAAGTAACGGAATATTCCGCCGAAAAATCCTCCTAATCCTCTTCCCTTTTGATATACTCTTTGAGATCGTAATAGTGGACCAAAATCTTCATTGTTATAGCCACCACCGCCGGATTGATTAGCGTAGTACTTTGCGTAATAGTTATCCATTTGTAATTAATGTAATCCGTAAGATACCTCTTTATATACCTTTGCGAAAGTGAAGTACTAGGTAGGTCATAAAAAGTCCATCTTTAAAATTAATTTGTTCACCAGTTTCATCAGTTATTAAAATACTGATCTCTGATATATTATACTTTTCAATGGGGCAATATTGAACATTTTCTATTTGATATGATCGAGATATGCTTCTATCAACGTCTGTTCCTAGGGGATGCATATACAAACATGCTACAGATGCATCCCCGATAGTTCTCGGTTTGATTATATTACAATAAAAACACATGAAAAATGGAAATGGATTCACATCAATATAATTATCTTTAATATTTTTTATTTTAGCTTCATTCTCTTTTGTTGCTTTGAAATTTTTAATTTCCATTTGAAAAGATTCTATAAACTCTGGCCATCTCGTTATTTTAATCTGAGAAAATATTACATCAAAAAATTCCACAAGTGTGTACTCTTGATGACATTTTATTAAAGGGTTAACACCTTTCAACACTGGTAGCTGAATATATGGTTCTTCTTTGTTATAATTGATTCTAACTAATTCAGTTGATGAGTTATACCGATCAAAGAAATTAGCTTCTTCGATTGGTTGATAAAATTTAGGGGTAGTTGCATATAAAAATATTATTAATTCAACGTTTAAAGGAAGTATGTATTTTGATGACGTTTTAATTGTAATTTTTGTTTGTTCACTTATGGAAGTATGAGCAACGTTAGTTAGACCAAAGCCTACTTAATAAATAAAGCCTCCATGATATCGATATTTTTTTCAAAGCTTTTTTTATGGTAACAAAAAATCCAAAAAAAAATGTTTATTTCATAGTTTTTGTATGGAGAGACATGACCTCAGTTTATTCAAAATATATTAATGAAAATTGACTCGGAATTAATTTTATTTTAATTCAATTGCATCTCTAAACTTCCGTTTCCACCTGACTTGGAGGATTTTTCCGTGAGCTTTTCCAATTTACGATAATAATGATAACAAAATAAGATATTTTTTATTTAAAAAAGCTTAAAAATAGAGTACGTATATGTAAAAAAGAGACAGACATATAAAGGGAAAGGCATGACATTTACAATACTAAACATAACAAACAATATGGAAACACGGTTAATATACGGAAAATGAAGCAAACCTATGAAGCATTTTATCAGATGCAGTAAATAAAAAGAAAACAAAAAGTATGAAAACAAATATTGTTGATTTAAAATTTTCAAAATATATATTTAATTGTTACATATTTATTTGTACATTAAAATATTTTTGTCAAATTATTATTATTGACGATTTCCAGCCAGGAATAATGAAATAAAATATCTTGTTTGTGATGTATCTGAAAAAGCTTAAAAATGAGTACACAAATATAAAAAAAGAGATAAACATATTATGAAAAATAAAATGGCGCCCGCACGGCATTTACAATAATAAAAGAACAAAATACATAGGAACAAGGTCAACACACATAATGGAAAATATGTAAACACTAATGAAGTATGATGAGAAGATGACAAACAAAAGACAACAACAAATTATGAAAATAAAATTTTTATTTAAATTTTTTTTCAATTTATAATTTTAAAATACATAATAAATAAACATTTTTTTTTGAATTTTTTGTTACCATAAAAAAAGCTTCTTTTCATCATGGAGGCTTTATTTATTAAGTAGGTTTTGGTTAGACCAACATACCATTTCTCATTAGGATCCAAATTTATAGTGTTAGGAAGTTTAACCGTGAACCTCGATAATGAATTGTTTGGGTAATATTTTAAAGAACTGTTACTTAAAAGAGTTACGTGTGTGAAATTATCCATCACTGTTCTCATTAATAACTAATAAATTAATAAATAAAAACACCGATTTTATCCTTTATATAACTTTTTATTTTTAAATTTTTTATTTCATTCTTGTCCAAGGTTGATTCCGTAAGCGTTCTTGTTCACTACGTTTTATTGTTTGAACTGTTAACGTACGTTCACTTTTCCTCTTAGGTGGGCCTTGAGTTGATTGCATTGGTCCTGGTTTTGAAGGCTGAAGATCTTTCCGGTTTTTAAAAATATATTTTTTTGTTGGAACAGAGATTGTTGCACCGTCTTTCATTTCAAATGTTCTGTACATGTTAGAGTCTGAAGAAGCTCTTTCCCGCAAAATTTCTTTTGGATCAATATACTCCTCAGAAACAATCCTATCATCATCATCACCATCATCATCATCATCACCATCACCATCAAATACATCGTCATTATTTTCAAATATTTCTTCTGTGTCTAATTGTGTAAAATCTGGTTTAGTTTTTTCATCAACATTTGTGTACACCTCTTCAACTTTAGGTATATCAGTTTGTGTACCAATATCAAAGCCTTCTGATGGTGAATCTGTATTTATTTCTTGGTCTGTAGACAAAATTCTTTTAGTTTGAACCCCTACTCCTTGAACATGACGTATTGCTGGTTGATGCCAATTAAATTTATTCTTATACGCATTTTTTCTCTTCATTGATGAATATGTCAATAAGTTCTGCCTATATAGATGCCACTTATTCAAATCAGTTAGTTTGTTGTTGTGTAGAATTGATTTCATATTTTTATCTAATTCCGATAGTTTACTATCATCAATTAAATATTTTTTAATTTTTTCGAAAATTTCTTCAATCATCCGTTGTAAATTACTCATGATGACTGATTAATTATTTGGCCTATCAACCCTGATAAAATAGTACCGATTAAAACGGGTAAGAATCCACCTTTTTGTACAAGAATTTTACGCTTTGAAGAGAGACACAGTTTTGGACAAGCTAAGTTGCGAAGTTCTCTTTTATACTTTTTTAATTTTGTTTTACACTGTTTAGAAATTCTATTGTTTCCATTTAATGTGTTCAGTGATATTTCACATAAAGTTTTTATAACTTCCGGGGAACAGACCTTAAGTAGCGCTTTTCTCGTTTGTGGGTTACACTTTTTTAGTACATGCAGAATATGTTTGTTTGCCTTCAATCGTTTCATTTTTTATACACACTTTTTTATTTTCAAATAAAATAGTTGGACAATAACATGTAAAATAATCTTTTTTTAAGATATCTGTACGGAAGCGAAATAAATCATTGGCTGACTGTGTTAAATCAAATAGTAAATAACCGTGAGCTCCCGAAGTAGCCTCGTTATATACCCTCATAAGTTCTGCTGTGTTTTCAGGGTATATTTGTCTTGCTAGAGAACAAATCTGAGATCTATCTCTAGGATTTTTAAAAACTACCAGATATTTACAATTTAAAGAAATATCTCGACAATATTTTGCTTGGTGAAACACATTCTGAGTTACTAAAATAACAGACAAGTTATTATGATGTGAACCTTTGGTAAAAAGTTCGCAAATATTTTTATTATAAGCTTCTGTCATTAGATCATCTAATATTATGATACTTCCGTCTTCACAATTTTCAAAAGTGTCTGGGATATTTTGTATAATTTCTATTTGATTTGTTTCATAGATATCTTGTGGTATCGCTTTTGAGTTTCCATTACACCATACAATTTTATTTACTTTTTTACCATCATTCAAATGTTTTAATAAATTTATAACGAAAGTAGTTTTTCCACACCCTGATGGCCCCGCAACCATCATTGTAAACGGTCTAACAATATACATTATTCTAATGTATCATACTATAAATGCGTACCCTTTTATAACTTCTTAATAGAAAATAATTTTACTTTCGTCAAATGTATAGTTTAAAAAGATGATATACAGATAAAGCTGGTAAAATAAAAAATTATGATCAAGATTTCAATGCCAAGGTTAAATTATAAAATATTAATACATATAACGTACTATCCAATTTCAATTATGCAATTTTTTTTCTTATCTTCTTTTCTTACTTTATGCTGATTACATTTTACAGTTTTTATTTATTGTACGTTGAACTAGTTTTTTTCAATGCCAAGGTTAAATTATAAAATATTATTATTATAACTTTATAGTATCCAATTTCAATTAAAAAATAAATATTATTCGTTTAAGTTACAAACCATATTTACAGAATATACATAAACTTTGAAATGTGACATCTATAGGTAAAGTTTTAAAAAGTAACAATATACAGTTGAATACCTGATTTTGGATAAATTCATATAGAGTTTTAGTTATCGTGGTTGATAATAAAACTGTAAGAAATGTGCACCATCTATCGAAAAGTTAATTAATATTAAAAAGTTCAAAGCTTAAAGTAAAATAAATAGTATTCGTCTAAGTTACAAACCATGTTTACATAATATACATAAACTTTGAAATGTGACATCTATAGGTAAAGTTTTAAAAAGTAACAATATACAGTTGAATACCTGATTTTGGATAAATTCATATAGAGTTTTAGTTATCGTGGTTGATAATAAAACTGTAAGAAATGTGCACCATCTATCGAAAAGTTAATTAATATTAAAAAGTTCAAAGCTTAAAGTTTATGACTGTGCTGCCATCTAACAAAATGTCTTAAAAAAATATTGTACAGTTAATGTACAGTTGAACAACGGATTTTTAATAAAATTATATACTTACGTTTACATTTTATATAGAGATTTAATTATCGTGGTTCTACTGTAATCTTCATATAAAAAAACATATGTAATCGTTTGTATTGTTGTAATTTACATATAAAAATTCACCCCATTTGGGGTGGGCCAGAACCAGCCACTTTCACCTACTCGTCAAATTTCATTATTGTTATAAAATTTAATAATAATGCAGAAATAATGTGAATTTTATAAATATTTTAGGAAGATTGCTTTGAATTAGAAGATTCAATATCTTCGATTGGTGAATTATCAATTGGTTTTGATGAAGCCCGACCAAGTACTTCACATGGCTTTCATTATAATAAGTCGGTAACTGAAGAGTATCAAAGACCATCAACAGCAACAGGATTATACGCAGCTTCTTCGTCCGAAGTTGTTCCTGCTGATAAATATTTTAAATTAGAAGGCCGTTTGCTCCAAAAAAATAAACAGATTCATAATTTAAAGAGGCAATTAAAAAGAAGTTTAGAAAAAGTTACATCAATTAGTGACATATTGGTGAAATTAAGGAGTGAACAGCTAATAGATGATGAAGTTGCAACTATAATTAAATGTTCAGCAAAGGAGGTTCCTACCGAACTCTTTAAGCGGTATGCGTCAAATGAGTCTTTGGACAAAATTACCAAAACTAAATATTCTAACGAGATAAAGACATTTGCGCATACTCTGCATTTTTACTCACCGAAAGCATATAATTATGTGCGAGATATTTTTAAATGTGCCTTACCTCACCCAAATACAGTCCGTCGTTGGTATTCCAAGGTTGATGGCACACCTGGATTTACAGAACAAGCTATTAGTGCAATTAGGAGCAAGGCGAATTCATATAAAAATGAAGGACATGATTTATGTATAACCTTGATGATGGATGAAATGTCCATCATGCGGAAAACGGAGTTGGTTGGTGGTCGTTTGATAGGACAAAGCGACTTAGGAATTGATTATCCAACAGACTGTGAGAAGGAAGCAGTTGAAGCTTTGGTGATAATGGCAGTTGGAATGAAAGAACATTGGAAAATTCCAGTAGCTTATTTTCTTATCAACGGTATTTCCGCTTCAATGAAAGCTGAAATTGTTTCAATTGCTATTGAAAAATTATTAGAAGCAGGTGCTAAAGTTGTTTCACTAACGTGCGATGGATTAATATCAAATCAAAACATGCTGGAAAAACTAGGAGCAGTACTAAGAGTGAATGAACCTAAACCATGGTTTTATTTCAAAGGTAATTTAAATTAAAATCTTATTTATCTTAAATTTTAAATATTCTAATTAATTTTTTCAGAAAATCCTTTGCATAAAATACATGTTCTTCTTGATCCATGCCATATGCTGAAACTAATAAGAAACCGGTTGTGCGCTGAGAATACACTTCATACAGCAGAAGGCATAGTAAGATGGAAGTATATCGATGATTTATACAACCTTCAAACAAAGGAAGAATTTAAGCTAGGAAATAAACTTTCTAAGTCACATATAGAGTTCCAAAAGAAAAAAATGAAAGTTTCCCTAGCAGCTCAAACAATGAGTGAATCAGTGGCCACTGCGATTGAGTTTTGTAATCTTAATTTAAAATTACCAGACTTTAAAGGTAGTGAACCTACAGTCAAATTTATAAGACACATAAACATTGCATTTGATATATTAAATTCTCGCAATCCTTTCGGCCAAGGTTTTAAAGCACCTCTTCGCAAAAGTAATAAGGACCGCTGGTTACCAGAAATAAGTGTAATTACGGAATATTTATCTGGTATCAAATTGAATTCTGGTATTTCCATTTTCAATACAAACAAAGCTACTGGGTTTCTGGGTCTCTATCTAGGCCTCAACATGCTTGAAAGTTTGTATGCAGATCTAATTGAAAGAAATTATTTGAATTACATATTAACCTATAAGCTGAGCCAAGACCACCTAGAACTATTTTTTTGTGCAATACGCGCCAGAAGTGGGACAAACAACAATCCCACTCCACGACAGTTTATTGCTGCTTATAAGCAACTGCTGATTCACAGTCAAATCAGAAGCTTTAGCGGTAATGTGGGTGAAGGTGACAATACAGAAGTATTAAATGTCGTATCTAATCTTTCGCTTTCTAGAAATGACGGTATGTAGTTAAAATTAGATATAAAAATATGTTGTACCTACTAAATAATAATATGTATTTATTCAAACAGGTGATGTAGAATATCCAATAGATTTGTTTGATATTGAAGAAGATTCGTACCACAGCGGAGAAAACAGTATTCGTGTATCAGAATTCCTCCAGGAAAACATAGTATCAGCCTTCCAGGAAAATGTAATTGGCTATATAAGTGGCTATGTAGTAAAAATGGCTAGAAAAATAGTTAAATGCACTGAATGCGTAAATGCATTGTACTCTGAATATGGTGGAGCCCACACCACGGCACTAAAATTATTATTTTTAAAAACTAGAGGTGGTTTAATAATTCCGGCTAAAGATGTTACTGATCTGTGCATCATTACAAATTTATACTTTAAAAGTGCCGATATAAATTTGAAGAATAAACATCAAGATGAGAGGCTGGCGTTACGAATATTACAGGATCTGAATATTACAGAAATGTTTCCCTCATTACATAATCATCAATTTGATACAGAAATAGATAACAATCATATATACAAGCTAGCTAAAGTAATAATAAAATGTTTTATAAAGATTAAATTTTCACAAATTTCACGGCAAATTAACGAGCAAAATACGACACACATTCGGCATCAATTAAGTAGATTAATTATATTTCACCATGAATAGTTTTGTTTTCATTTATATGAATAGATTTATTTAATTATATTTCACCATGGTATAGATTTATATATTACATATATTAAATCATTAATAACTTAAATAAACATTTTTAAAAATCGCTGTATGTATTTCATTCCACATATTTTTTTGTGTTTGTTTTGGTTCATAACTTGACATTTAATTCCGAAAATTACGTGTGTATTCCAGGTGTGCATTTTAAATTTTAAGGGTTAAGTAGTAAGAAATAATGTAAATAGTTTCTGAAAAACGTAATTATTTTGATATAACTTAAAGTGAAATAAATATTGTATTAATTATTTTTAATAAATTCATAACATTTTATTAGATTTTATGTAAAAAATAAATCATTTCGAATATTTTCGACATTAAATTTATTTAAGTGCGGCCCTATACAACTTGTGTCTCTTTAGAAGCAACAACTATATAAAAACAAGCGAAATAGTTATATTAAAAAGTTCTACCATCAAATTGTTGGTATTTGCGTAGACATTTTGAAGATGTTTTATCCATGTATTACAGATCAGTGAGAGATATAGATGACTTTACTTTATCAATATGTTTTTCCAGCTTAGCAAATTATCGATGATCACACCAACTTAAGTATACTCTATTATGTATATGCTCAATTGGTTGATTATCGTTAGACAATGGGAAACGCGCCTTCTCCTCAGATTTATTTTTGTTTCCAAAAAGTAAAAGTTTAGTTTTTCCGGCATTTAATAATAACAGGTTAAGGTCAAACCATTTTTTAATTTTGACAAGATCCATTTCAGAGTGCATGCTGCCAAGACTTTCATTTTCGTAGCATATTACCGCATCATCTGCAATCTGCATAGAGAATAATATTATCAACTTGATCTATTTTCGTGATGTCATTAATAAAAATATTGAACAAAGTTTGCCCTAGAATTGAGCCTAACGGAACACCTTTAGTAATTTTCATAATTTCACTTACTGTGTGTCCTAATTGTACTACTTGTTCTCTATTTGTTAAATAACGTGCAAAAACGTCTAATTGATCTTGGAAAGAGCTAACTTTTAAAATTTCATTAACAGTAGCTCGTGGTCTACAGTATCGAATGTCTTTTTATTATCAATGAAAAAACATCCAGCGTAACATTTTATAATAAAAGCTCCATTCACAATATTCGTAAGTCCCACTCCCAACACCGCAGCAGTAGTACTTGCATTTTTCCTAGACAAGAAAATATTTAATCTGTCCAGTACTACACTTTCTAATATTTTAGATGACGCATTTAATATTGATATTGGCCGGTTTTTGTTTAGCAGTAAATAATTTCCAGATTTTGGTATCGGAATAACCTTGCCAAATTTCAAGGAATTTGGAAATTTATTATTAATAATGGCATTATTAACACATTTTGCGTAAACATTTGCAAGATTTCCAGAAAACTTTGTAATAAATTTCGCCGAGACTCCATCGATTCCTGTAGAAGCACTTAGGTTTAGGTTCTGCATAATGTTGTTTAACCTCTACCTCACGAGAAAACTATAAAGGAACAGTAATGGCATACCTGATGTAGTCGAAATCAATAATATTTGGTTTGGGTAGCACTTGTGTAATACTCTCGCCAATAGTGATGAAAAATGTATTAAAAATATTACTAATTTTCAACTCATCCGATACAACATCAGTCCCAATAATCAGACTAGACTTCACTGCATAATTGGCATCTCTGTTATAAAGAACTCGTTTCACATTTTTCCAAAGAATTCTGGAATCAGCACAATTCCCAAATTTTCTACAATTGTATATTTTCTTAAGCTAATATTTTTATTAGCGGCCAGCTTTTTATATTTATTATATTGTTCAACTAAATAATAGTTATTTGGAGATTTTTGCATCATCCGCCGGTATCTTTCTCTTTTATCTATAAGATCCAGAAGCTCCTTATTCACCCAGTCTTTCCTCTTTCTCTTTCTATTTATCAAGATATTTTTCGTGGTACTTCTGACTAAAAGGGACAAATTTCTGATTACTTCATCAAAATCTGATTCATTCTTAAGTAGATCCCATATTGGGGATTCAGAAATTGTGTTATAATCAGTTACCGTTTTCACAAGTAATGACGGAGAAGATTTATTGCTAATATACATTGAAAGAACAATGCTCCTATGGTCAGATAGATATTTGTCTACAAGATGAAAATCAAACCCATAGCTCAAATCCGAAATTACGTGATCTATTATAGTGTTAGTTGTGTTTGTCACTCGAGTCGAAAATTCTGTATCAATTTTATTTAAAAATGAAAAACCATTTGTATTCACAGTTTTGACATATTTTGAAACAACTTTGTTTGAATCTTTATATGCAGCAAATCTAAATTAAAGTCACCAAATACTATACTTTTAGGATAACTGTGGAATATTTCATCTAACCGAATATTAAATACACATAAGTTGGTGTCATGTCCTCTATAAATACCCATCACATTAATATTATAATTCAAAAGCTTAATTACTAAATAATTAGAATCATCAAAATCCGCCTCGAATAATTGCACTGCATCAATTGTATCCTTCTTCACAAAAATACTAACCCCACCACTTCCTTTATGTATTCTAATTGAATGAAACGCACGATATCCCGGAATGTTAAAGTGCGGACCATCATTTTCCCGTAGCCATGTTTCGCTTAATTACTATACTATCTTACTATATGAGCCACGTATTTTGAGGAGTATATGAGCCACGTATTTGAAAAGAGTGAATTACTATATGAGCCTCGTATTTTAAGGAGAAGTTTCAATATCATATAAAATATTTAGGAGAGATTAAATATTCATATACATAAAATTTAACCGTTTAACATGGTCGTGTGTCCTACGCGTTACATAATTTGTTGTTATGTTAAATAAATTGTTATTCATCTGGTACTTCAATCATATAGCTATGCCGTGTTTATGTTATATTTAATATTTAATTAATTAATTCAAAATATAAACAAGAAAAAAGGGAATTAGTAATATCAAAAGTATGAAAATTAAAAGTTAAAAGTTAGAAATGTTTAAAAAAAAAGGATATATGATAATAAAAAATTTGATTAAAATTAAAGTTTTTCTGCTGGTGAGTGTACTGAGGAAATGAAGAACATTTCACAACTGCACCCTGATTCTAAGACTGTGTCCGAAACTTGTGATAAATAATTTTTAGTACAAATTTTTGACATTTAATTGAAAAATCTTCCCCTACATTCACAATTTTTTATTATGCTGCCCGAATAATGTAATAATTTTTGGCACATTTCCCCCGACTCATTTATTTGTTGTACCAATTTTAAATTTTTAAATACAGTAATTTCCGAAACACTGCGAGATTTTTGGACAGAGAATTATGTGAATGGTACCAAAAGTAAAATTAATGGGTTTTTGGTGTTGCAATTTATAACTAGGTAGTGGCATAAGCTACGGTATAGTAGGTTCTGTTAAATTCTAAAATCTAGAATCATGGTATTGAATTGTTAGAAATTGGTCGAAAAAAACATGCCGGTCGATATATGCATTCGCAGGAATAGAAACCTAATCAAATTCACTACTAGTACGTAAACCAGAATTATTTGATATAATTTGAATGAGGTGTAAATGTAATGTTAATTTTCAATTCCTGTATATGTATATTTTATGCACATTAGGTTATGTTCAAGATACTTTATCACCACACAACAGTTTAGTTCGCAAAAATCTTATCCTCCATCATCATATGGGGTCTATCGTTTAACACTCATTGCGCCATAATTACACCATTTAAATCAAAATAAATATTACCACAAGAAGAGGATAGTAATAGTTATTTACGCCACAAGGGCGGTAAATGAGTTGTTATACAGTACGAGTTCGACATTTATGGACCAAGCGACGAAGGAGTCGAGTCCAGAATTCTGAACGAGTACTGTGACGATAATTTAACGTACGTTAACGAGTACGAGTAGGCTATTTGCGAAACGAGCGAAGGATTTCCTAACCGGTTGCATAAATAGCTATTGTTTTTATTTTTTTGTAGTTAAAAACAACGGAATTAAAACTATTGATACTGATAATTAAGAAACAAAAAAAGCAGCTGCATCAAATGTAAAAATCAATTAACTAAATCGACTATTTTATTAGGGCATCCCTCTTCAAATAAAACTAATTGTGAAGTCGAGAAACAAGTCTGTTGTTACTTGTTAAGCACTCCTGCAGACTAACTATATAATACATATTATATAATATAAACAAATTTTCCAAAAAAAGAAACCTAAAATGCTTTACCGGAAATTAAATTTCAAACACAAATATTTTTCTTTCTTATCAAAATGACTCAAGATGCTCATCAACATAACCATCATCATAACTATTTTTATAATTTTTTCTTACATAGAAACCAAACAAAATAAAATTGAAATTTTTAAACAAAAAAAAAAATCATTCTGTTCTTTTTTGCTGTTGCCTGAACACAAAGTTTTTCACTCTTTGCGAATAAAGTTTTTATTTTTTCAGCTATTTCGGTGATTTCCGTTAAAATAATAATTGAGTTGAAATTATTGTTAAGTAGGTTAGGGTTTCTCGTTATACATATTATTTATTTCTTAACAGAATATGATTAAATATTAAAGCTTTGTTTATATGTATGTACATACATATATGTATATGTACATTTTACAAAAGTTAAAAAGGAGATAGGAAAAACTTTTATGATAGCTACGAAACTGAAAACAAATTTTCGTTTTTTAAGAATATTTTCCTGTTTAATTCGAGATAACAAGGATGTATATATTTTCACAGTTATTTTCTTGTTGTGTTTTGTTGAACGACAATCTTGTTAACAAATTACATACTGTCATTATTTCTAAGAAAGCTTCCTCTAGTACAGGGTGAAATTAAAATAACCAATTATAATTAGCTTGAGAAATCTAAATAAAACTACTTTTGGGGTATATATACTCTACTAACCTACCACCGATACTGCGAGAGACCGGTCATATGGGACAAAGCAAGAACTGATAAATGAAATCTTGAAAATTTTGAGGTGAGATGAGAAATTTGAAATTAACCAACTTTAAAGATGAGACGAAATCAAAATTAACCGTTATGGGCATTGTTCAAATATTGGCTTAGTTTAGATTTGAGTTCAGTGAGGGTGGCTCAATTTCAGTTCAATGACAACTAAAAAAAAAAAATTAAAATTGGACTTGAACTGAAATCGGCGTTATAGTTTTAGTTAGCTTCTTTCTTGTGTTCGTGGTGAACAGTCGCTTTGATCTTGTGTAATAGAATTCCAACGTAGAATTAAATTCATTAAAAGTCATTTTGTGGTGCTTTCAATAATTTCAACGTGGAATTAAATTTAAACAAAACGCTGTTTTGTGGCATACTCAACAATTTCATCAATCATCAAGCACATTGTCAAGCTTGAGGTTATAATCATCATACAGGTTGGCAAAATTTACAACACGCATCATTATTCAGCAGTAACAATACATCGGGTGCTACTGGATAACATATGGAAACTACATAATTTAAACCAGGTTAAATTACTAAAATTTTATAACATTGGTTGTTTCCTATTCAAAATGTCTGGTGAGGCAGTCAAATGTCGAAATTTGATTACCAATTGGGTTCAGTTGAGTCAGAGTTGACTAAGGGTGAACTTGAGTCTATGTTGGGTCGTGTTGGGACTCTATATTTAAAATTCGATGATGCTTATTCCAAGCTTGAAGAGACTGATAAACCAACTGATTTGGATATTACAACTCGTGACAATTTTGAGTCAAGTTGTAGACTTGTTGAATCTCGTATCCGGAGTGGTTTGGATAACTTAAATAGTAAAAGTATAAAGTCCGCCGATCTTATGTCGGTAAGCCATATCAATGATTTTAAACGTTGTTCTTAACCTTTGCCTGAGATACCTCTTCCAAAGTCCGACGGAACTTTTTTATCATGGGTCGGGTTTCGCCAAACATTTTTACAACGGGTACATAACGAAACCAGAGCTGATATAAATCCCAAGTTTTTTTACTTGGAGAGTTGCCTCAGAGGAAGTTCAGCTTACCATTTTATTGAATCAATCCCAAATTCCGATGCGAACTATGAACAAGTTTGGAATTCCCTTTTCAAACACTAGAAAATCATTCAAGAATAAAAACATTGCATATGCAACCATTGTACAATTTAGAAGTAGTTCGAAAAGAAAATAGTGCAAAGGATTTACAGATGTTCATAGATTCATTCTGGAAACAATATAATGCTTTAAAATCGTTAAAAATTCCCATAAACCAGAGGGATTTGTATTTGAGGTTTCACGTTTCTCATTTGGTGGACTCAGTATCACTCAGTATCACAACCGATCGACAGAGATTTCACCATACAAGAAGTCACGGAGATTCTAGCACAGCGAGCTCGTGTACTAGAAGCAATATCTTCTACTGATTGTAAGACATCAAATATAGAATCCATTGTCAAAAATTCTCCCAAAACATTTGATCTACAAATATTGTGAACGGTTTAATTGTGTCACAATTGCCTTGGTTCGCACATAAAATAAGGAACTACAAGAAGGCTCAAACAATGATAAATTAAAATAGACGCTAGCGCTGTTTGTATTTTGCGTTAGAAAGTTTAACTAACATTGGCTGTAAACCAAAAGCAACAACAATTGTATAGCAGAGTATTATGTATAACGAAATAAATACATAGCAAGCACAGAAACGAACCAATTTGTGTTTGTGTGGGCAAGTTTAAACTTTACGATATACATACATATGTACATACATATGATGTTTTCCTCTTTCAATCACAAGGAACATAAAATGCTTTCTCTCTTGCACTTGCAGCAAATATAATCGCATTCTCTAAAAATAAAAATCAACCAAACTAACATAAGCGTATTTACTCGAACAAGCTGCGCTGTTCCAATAATAATTAGCCCATTTGAATGTGTTTGTTAATCGACAAATGTAGTAATACAAATTTAAAAAATCAATGGGTTTTTGTTTTTATTAATGAAAGGGGACAGAAAGGAAAAATCTAAAATTAACATACAACTCTTTTTTGCTTAAACCGCCAATGATAGTATTTACTAATACAGATAAAGGCTAGTTTTGTATTGTAACAAAACCAACAAAAATGTTTATACAAGCCGTGCCATTCGCTCTTTACACCGATCCTCTCTCAGAAATTGTGCTCTATGAGTTGGTATTGGCATGTCACAAAACCAAAACCTTCTACAATTCTCTTTAGAAAGCCCAATGTATTGTATACTATTGCTGTAAAAATACCTCAATCTGAGATTGTATTAGCGATACTTCACCATGTCCATATACGGTTGTGAATACAGTGTAGAAAAAACATAAACAATCGCATACTACGAAACTGAAAGAGAGTAAAATGTATCATAAAAAAACAATAAAAACGTATCTGTCAAATTAGTAAATCAGAAAGAAGATTTAAATTACATATTTTATATTTTTATTTAAAATTTGAATTTTTATTTATTTTGTATGATGTTACATAATTTACATGAATTGTTCAGAAATAATTTATTCGGAAATATTCCCTTTAAGGCCGGTATTTTTGACATTCCGTATGTTTTTTTTTATTGTAGAACTAGTTAGTAGAGTAAAAACAGAGAATATCGAATACAACTTACAACAACAAAGCATAATAATATTGTTGTGTGACACTACATAATTTTACCGATTTTTTGACATTTCTATACAAAAAAACAACACGAATCATGCGGCAAGGCAATGTCATTATGAAAAACAAAAAAACATATGTTTGAAAATTTGTTTGTACATAGATCAAAGCAAAGAATAGAGAGTAAAAATGCTCAAATATCATCGGCGTTAGCAGTATGTGTGATAAATACATGGTGTGGTGTTAGTAGGTTTGCAAATAATAGAGAGTAAAAAATGCTCAAATTATCGACGTTAGTAGTGTGTGTGACCTATACGTGGTGTGGTGTTAGTGATAAACAAATAAATTTAAATTTTTTTTCTATGGTTTTTCGTAGTCACTACTACGCCTTAACGTTGAGGTTTATAAGTATGTATCTGCGTATCAACAAAATGAGCAGGCTTTCTAAAGAGAATTTTAGCAGGTTTTGCACAAAACCAACAAAAATGTAAACAATATTTTAGGCATTTGTGTTAGTTTTGTGTATATATATTTTCTGATTTATTTCATACATTACTAATACTAAGCCATAGGGTACAATTTTTATAGCTTAAGTGTTTGCTTGGCACGGCTTGTATAAACATTTTTGTTGGTTTTGATTGTAAACAAAAACATCTATAATTCCAAGACGAATTATAGTTTGTTATTGAATGAAAACGACCACTGAAGGTAGTATTGGTAACTAAATGACGACGGCAACGTTGTATATTATTTGACATTTATTTTCATACAAACACATATTTACTTTTTATTTTTACACTCTTGACAAAAATATTGTATTAGTTCAAATTCATTTTTGAATTTAATAAAAAAATAATTAAGATAATATAATTTTAAAAGATATCTTGATGTCGAAAATCGAATCGTGCCTCAATACTTATATATTTAACGTGTGTAAAGCATTGAAATATGTACGATTATTCGTATTTTTTAAAACAATGAAATGTACCATTTTTTGGTCTACGAGTGTAATAAAGATAGGTTATACATAAATCTTTTTCCTGTCAAACAAACTACACACACAGTGCATTATCGAAAACATCTGTACGAAAAACATATGACATCTTGTTTTCTGGTGTACAATTAATTAAATTATTCCATTAAAACTAAATAAATTTAATTATTTATTACACTGACATGCTTAGGTAAACGCCAAGCGAATCATTTTCATCAAACATTTATCTCGAATCTCAAAATATTTATCTCGACTAACGAATGACGAACAAATATTTAGCGTATTTTGTTTAGAAATTTACAACAAAAATTGCACTAGGCAGAAAAACATAATTTGAATTATTTAATTCAAGCTCGAACAAATAAAATACTATTTATGTTGAGAATTAACAACATAAAACCTATAAATTAAATCGAAAAAATAATTCTCAACTTATATTCTATATCTTAAAAATATCCAAATGTTCATCCATACATTACAAATTTTTCTCAACAAAATATTTAATATACTGATTGTTGTTGTTATTTATTTTGTTGTTCCAAGAAACATACACATAAATAGGTCTTGTTTTATTTCATATTATTATACGGCGTTGCCGTGATGTAAATTGTTGTTGTTTCTAATGTATTTTTTGTTTTTTAATACCAAAACAAATTATATTAGTGTTGGTTAATTTTATTATTGATAGTCTATATGTACACAACCAACACTATAACCAGTGGTCACTTTGACCTTTAAATTTTGAATAGTTCGTCTTGGAATTATAGATGTTTTTGATTGTAAATATTATACCAAATGCACAAACAAAACCAACACAAATGTCTTATACAAGCCCAAAACCAACACTAATGTACAACAAGCCTGATTCCGTAATGAGGTACACAGACACCTTCTTACATTAAATCGCTTATACTTGGAAGTATTGGTGGGAAACTTCGTATGTTTTGTTTTGTCTACAATTTATATAGTGTACCGATCACCAATACTTTCATGTATAAGCGAAAAATCAGTTATGATAGTCAGGCTTGTAATACATTAATGTTGGTTTTGACAAGCCATATTATTTCCGTGACACACGCATATTATTAAATCCAAAACCTACTATTTTCTATAAGTATTAGTGATATTTTATACTGTTTTTGATACAAACTAAAATTTAAAATCAAAGTATGTAAAGATTATACTGTATTATGACGCTAATCCTTACAGAAATAGTAGGTTTTATTTTGTGTTTGTTTGTCAACACCAACTGTACCCCACATTTACAACAATAAAAACTAAAAAGACAAAAAAAAAGCAAGTTTAAAAAATTTCAAATAAATGTTTAAAATATAAGACTATTTGCATTGTATAACGTTTAATAATAATCTGAAATGTAAAAAGATCGATTATTTCTTTATTATAATTAATTAATATTTTTTATACATAGCTTTTCCTATAATTCTTGCACACACTCCAAAATGTAAACAAATGTCAAGAATAATCAAAATGTCGTAAGTTGTTGGTTGCGTTCATTAAAACATCCATATTTTAGCACAAGCTAAGCGAGCTTAAATTAGCGCAAAAGCTTAAAACTTAATTGAGCTATATTCCAACTTATGACGTGGCTGATTATTCCAATCCAAGCCATCAAAAAATACATATTTTGTCAATCTCAAAAAATCGATCAAAAGTGTAACATCAATTGTAAAAAAGAAACAGTGTGTTAAAATAAAACCTTTACAATAAAATTTTCACCGTTTGTGTTTTTTTCATTCATTGTTGGTTTCAAGTGGATTTGCTGCCGATATTATTAAATAATTACCAGTTTGCTTGTTTGGCATTAAATACATCACCTGCACATCACTTAAATAATACTTTCTTCATCAACAATTTCCAATCGATAAGCCAATTTACAACTGGGAAAAGTATTAACCAGACGCCATCGCACAGGACTATATACAGTTTGGTGCCGAAACCCGGGAATCATCTAAATACAATAAGATAAGTAGATTTTCACTTAATTTTATTTTCCGCTATAAACTAAACGCGTGAAATTAAAATCTACTGTGCGATTTGAGCCCTAGTGTGTGTTAATATTTTGTGGAATTGTCGAGAATTTGTGTTCAATTGAAAATTCGTGAAGTGATTAAAAGAACAATAATTCAATATGGCCGATCGTGCAGAACGCTTACGGGATCGAGCACATGCTCAGATGCTTCATATTTTAAAGTTTGGGGAATCAATAACGGAGGATACTACTTTGGAGGCGATAAAAACCAGATTAGAAATATTAGAAACCAGGTATCAAACTTTTAATGAGATGGAATTTCAATTACTGGAGAAACCCACATATAAATCCATTACAGCTGAGGTCGATGAAATTTATTATAAAGCGAAAGATTTATTGAGTGAAGCATGTAGTCGTCATGGGAGAGGTGGTCTTAATACAAACCCGGATCTAAATAACACGCTTGAACAGTTTTTTAACCAACAAAAAACGTTTTATGAAGGTGTTAATACATCGCAGCAAGTACGGTTACCAAAAATTAATATAGAGCCATTTTCGGGTGACTACACATATTGGGCTTCCTTCCACGATTTGTTTAAAACCACAGTACATAATAACAAAAATATTAGTGGTGTGTACAAATTACAAATGCTGAAGGGCCTACTTAAGGGTGAAGCGTCTTCCTTAATACGACATATCGCTATAACGGAATCAAATTATATCGAAGCATGGGAAAAGTTATGCAACCGTTATAACAAGATGACTCCTATAGTAACGACCTTGGTGCAGACATTTATGGAGCAAAAGCCTTGTATACGAAGTAACGGAAAGGATTTACGGCGCATAAGTGAAACATCCGATGAGGTAATTCGAGGTTTGCGGGTATTAGGTGCAAAAGCTGAAGATCGTGATCCATGGCTCATCTATATTTTATTGAGCAAAATTGATAACGAAACCAAGCAATTGTGGGCGAATGAATCAGTGGACAAAAATTTTCCAACCGTTGAAAATTTATTAACTTTTTTAAATAAGCGGTGTGACGCACTAGAAATATGTGAGTCAACAGCTAAAAGATTCACAGCAAGAACTACGGCAAAATCGTTTGTAGCAACTCAGTCTAATCCGGTGTTTGAGTGTGTCGTTTGTAAACAGCAACATCCTACTTTCAAATGCCCAGAATTTAAAAATATGACTTGGGTTGCTAGGTCAAGAATAATTTCGGAGAAGAACCTATGCGGAAATTTCCTGAAGAAGGGACACACTAGCGAACAATGTTACCCCAAATCATCTTGCCTCATTTGCAGAAAACGGCATCACACCTTAATTCACCAACATCAAAATGATGCGCATGATTCCAGACAAACAGCGACAAATTATCACGCCTCAATAGAAAAACCATCGATGTCTTCACAAGAAATTTCTGGAACAACATTACCAACCCAAACTACAAAATCCACTATTGAATCAACACAAACTAATACGAATAATTCGATGAATATTAAGGTGCTACACACACACTATTCCTCTACAAACACGGTATTACCAACAGCAGTCATATATATCAAATCACGTACCGGTGAACTCCAGCTATATCGCGCATTGTTAGATTCGGGCTCACAAACATCATTCGTTACGGAATCATGCGCACAAAGCCTAGGCCTAAAGCGAAGCCAATCTTTCTTATCAGTTTACGGTCTAGCATCATCATCAGCAGGAAAGACAAAGGGGAAGATCGATATGACCATACATTCCAGAATTGACAGAAATTATCAATTGAATGTCACGGCTCATATCATTAATCAAATCACAAATTTGTTACCAACTAAACCAGTAAGTTTTAATACATCAAGAATGCATTTGGATTTAGCAGATCCGCAATTCTACAGCCCAAGTAAAATCGATGTACTTCTCGGAGCCGATATATTTTTCGAAGTGCTAAATCCAGAAGAGCATGTGATGGATGGACTGCCAAAAATGCGATCCTCAAAGTTTGGCTGGTTAATTGCGGGGTCATGCCATAACTCATCTCCGCAACTAACCAATCTTCACGTCACAACTGATCCAAATAGTCAAATAACCAACGAAGATTTACATCGTGAGCTAACTAAGTTCTGGGAAGTGGAGGAAATCGCATCGCACAACAGTTCAAGCAACACAATCCATGAATGTGAAGCATTTTACGAGAAAACTACTACCAGAGCGACAAATGGCCAATTCGTAGTAAAGCTTCCATTTAAAAAACCAACACCAGCACTAGGAAGTTCATATCAGGCAGCACATCACCGATTATTGGCAATGGAAAGAAGATTTTCGAGGGCACCGGAGTTTTATCAGCTATACAAGTCATTCATCAACGAGTACATTGACATGAAACATATGAGCTACATACCAATAGAAGCCATACCAAAAGCAGATGATAAAAAATATTATTTACCGCATCATGCTGTTGTAAAATCCAGCAGTAGCACCACGAAACTCAGAGTCGTCTTTGATGCGTCGTGTAAAACAAGCACGGGAGTGTCTCTTAATGACATTTTACAGATTGGGCCAAATATACAAAGCGACCTGACGGCGATAATTCTGCGATTTCGAAGACATGCAATAGCAATGGTCGCAGACATAGAAAAAATGTTTAGACAAATCCTGGTAGATCCTGATGATGCTAACTTCCAGCTAATACTGTGGCGTAAAAATCCGATAGAACAAGCGAAAACGTACAGGCTAAATACGGTTACTTATGGAACAGCGTGTGCCCCATATTTAGCAATAAGAACATTAAAAATGTCAACCGAAAACGCTGATCAATTATATCCAAAAGCCAAGCATATCATTAATAATGATTTCTACATGGATGACTTGCTGACTGGATGTGACAATGTTAAAGAAGCAATAACTCTTAAAGAACAGTTAAATAATTTATTAAACGAAAGTGGATTCAACCTGAGAAAATGGAAATCCAATTCCCCAGAATTTCTGAAGTCATTTTCTCAGCAAGAAGTCCAAAACACTCCAAAACTAATAGAAGACGATTCAACCATTAAAACACTTGGCATCATATGGAACGCTGATCTTGACACTTTTTCTTTCAAGGTACAGACAAGTCTGCAAGCAACAAGTTGGAACAAGAGGAAGATTTTATCTGCAGCAGCCAAACTGCACGATCCATTGGGCTGGCTGGCACCTACCATAATTCTTTTTAAGCTGTGTTTGCAGAAGTTGTGGTTGCTAAAGTTAGACTGGGATGACAGCGTACCAATCAATATCCGAAATTTATGGCAGGGAATTTACAATTCATTAGTAGAATTGGAAAAGATTCAAATTCCGCGACGACTGACAACCTTAACTGGTTCTACACAACTTCAATTACACGCATTTTGCGATGCGTCTGAAGCTGCTTACGGTAGTGTTATATATCTTCGAGCTATCAATGAACTTGGCGAAATTACTGTAAATATCATAACGGCAAAAAATAAGGTTGCGCCAATAAAGCAAATTTCACTACCACGACTGGAGTTGTGTGGAGCTGTCCTGTTGGCGAAACTAATCAAATATTGTATCGAATCTCTCTCTTACAGCAATATCCAAGTATTCGCATGGACAGATTCGATGATCGTACTCCATTTGCTATCTGATGTTCCTAGACGATGGACAAGTTTTGTTGGCAATCGCACGGCTGCAATTCTGGAAGTCGTTCCTCGAAATAAGTGGCAACACGTGGACTCAAAAGATAATCCTGCGGATGCGATAACCAGAGGAACCAAACCTAAGGCATTACCACAATTACAGCTTTGGTGGCAGGGGCCACACTGGTTGAAAGAACAAGAGCAAAAGTGGCCAAAACAAAAATCAACAACAACATCCGAGGAAGGACCGTCTTTGGGAGAACGGTCAAAATACGTCAATGTTTTGACAGCAGCGACTACTGAAGAAGGTGTTGTTCTGCAGTTGTTAACAAAAGTGTCATCCTGGTATAAAATTCGAAAGGTGATGGTATATATTTTGCGATTTGGAAGACCAACAACCTTGAAAGTATGTAGCAGTTATCAAAGGGACCAGATGACTCCGGGTGAACTAGACGACGCGGAAGTTGTAATTTTACGCAACGTACAACAAGCGGCATTCAAATCCGAAATAGCAATTATTACTGAAAGGTCACCACTGTCATCGAAAAACCAACTGTCATCGCTCGACCCATTTATGGATTCAAATGGACTACTTCGAGTAGGCGGGCGACTTCGGAAATCTTCATTACCCTATGCAACGATGCACCCTGTGATTCTACCCAACAATCATGTAGTTTGTGAAAGAATAATTCGCAGTATACACTTCAACAATATGCATGCGGGCAATTCCTTAACATTAAGCGTTTTACGAAGCAAGTATTGGATGATAGGAGCAAGGTACATGATCAAACGCTGCATAAAGCTCTGCACGATATGTACGCGTTACCGATTCCACAAAAACGAACAAAAGATGGCCGACTTACCAGCGGAACGATGTAATCAAAGTCGACCTTTTCTAAAAACGGGACTGGATTATGCAGGGCCGTTTCATATTAAGACGAGCAAACGTAAAACCTCTTCGACTGAGAAAGCATACGTGGCAGTCTTCGTTTGTTTAGCGGTAAAGGCAGTACATTTGGAAGTGGTGAGCAGCCTAGATATTGAGTCATTCATAGCAGCACTTAGACGATTCATCGCAAGACGCGGTAGTCCTCAACAGATTTGGTGTGATAATGGGTCCAATTTTGTTGGAGCTAACAGAGAACTTCGACAGCTAAAGCAGCAAATAATTGCACAATCGACCAATCCTCTAATATTTGAATTTCTCTTGCAGAAAGGCATCAATTTTCAGTTCAATCCACCCCATGCACCTCATTTTGGCGGATTGTGGGAATCATCTGTGAGGTCATTCAAATACCATTTGCGACGAGTTACGAACATCAACCTCACATTCGAAGAAATGACGACACTAATTATTCAAATCGAATCACTCCTAAATTCAAGGCCACTTTGCAGACTGAACGACGATCCAGCAGATTTACAAATATTAACTCCAGCTCACTTTTTGGTTGGAGAATCTCTAGCAATTATTCCGGAACCCATGCTGGACGGTATACCACAAAATAAATTGTCGAAATGGCAAAATATTCAACAACGAGTTCAGGGATTTTGGAAGCGATGGCATCAAGATTACCTCACAACACTACAGCAACGATTCAAATGGAAGACTAAAATCGAGCAGCTGGAAATAGATGATGTTGTACTGATACGAGAGGACAACTTATACCCAAGTCAATGGCTACTTGGTAAAGTGACAGCTATCCATCCTGGAACCGATGGAATTACCCGAGTAGTAACTCTAAAAACAGCAAAAAGCGACGTAAAACGACCAGTCAACAAACTTATCAAATTACCTATTAAGTAATACAATTCCTTAATGGGTGGGAGTATGTTTGTCAACACCAACTGTACCCCACATTTACAACAATAAAAACTAAAAAGACAAAAAAAAAGCAAGTTTAAAAAATTTCAAATAAATGTTTAAAATATAAGACTATTTGCATTGTATAACGTTTAATAATAATCTGAAATGTAAAAAGATCGATTATTTCTTTATTATAATTAATTAATATTTTTTATACATAGCTTTTCCTATAATTCTTGCACACACTCCAAAATGTAAACAAATGTCAAGAATAATCAAAATGTCGTAAGTTGTTGGTTGCGTTCATTAAAACATCCATATTTTAGCACAAGCTAAGCGAGCTTAAATTAGCGCAAAAGCTTAAAACTTAATTGAGCTATATTCCAACTTATGACGTGGCTGATTATTCCAATCCAAGCGATCAAAAAATACATATTTTGTCAATCTCAAAAAATCGATCAAAAGTGTAACATCAATTGTAAAAAAGAAACAGTGTGTTAAAATAAAACCTTTACAATAAAATTTTCACCGTTTGTGTTTTTTTCATTCATCGTTGGTTT
The DNA here is from genome assembly GCA_963556165.1 of Tipula helvola. Taxonomy (NCBI): domain Eukaryota; kingdom Metazoa; phylum Arthropoda; class Insecta; order Diptera; family Tipulidae; genus Tipula; species Tipula helvola. The sequence continues at coordinate 222,484,469 of OY744483.1, read as the reverse complement.
CAAGTGGATTTGCTGCCGATATTATTAAATAATTAACAGTTTGCTTGTTTGGCATTAAATACATCACCTGCACATCACTTAAATAATACTTTCTTCATCAACAATTTCCAATCGATAAGCCAATTTACAACTGGGAAAAGTATTAACCAGACGCCATCGCACAGGACTATATACAGTGTTTGTATGGCAATAATATGGCTTGTATAAGACATTTGTGTTGGTTTTGGCACAAACCATATAAACACAGTTAGTGTAGTTTACAAATTATCATTCATGTTTTTATTCGCATTTTTCATGCAAGTAGAAACCAAAGCCGTGATGTTTCTCTAATATGGCATCAATCATCATAAAACAAATGTACATTGAATTGTGACACTGTGTTTGCAAGTTTTATCAAAACATCTATAATTCCACTATACGAAATTTGGGTATAGCACAAATCATTTAACAAAAACTCTCTTTAACAAAAAATTTATTTAATCAAATTACAGTTCACAAATAGATTCTTGGCCAAATCTAAGCGTATCAATCCAAATTTACCAGATATTCACCCCTATTATGATTGTCGAGTCGATCGACAATCGACACGACTCTATGTTGCCTTTTCCTTTTTCGTATTGTTTTTATCAAATGAAAAAAAAAACACGGAATACAGAGTCGTGTCGATTGTCGATCGACTCGACAATCATAATAGGGGTGATTATTTTGTTAAAGCTCCATTTGCCAAGAATCTATTTGTGAACTGAAATTTGATTAAATAACTTTTAACTAATAATAATAACTAAAGTCGCTTTCACACGCACATAATCCACTACCGAAGTGGATTTGATAATCCGCTCTCATATGTCTTTTCACACGCATCGAAGATTACTAATTTGACAGAAACGTAAATGTTACAAATTGGTTGTCAAAAATATATTTGTAAACAAGATAAAAATCAATTACATATTTTTAAAATATTAATTTAATTAAACAAAATATAAATAATTTTCGATAAACTTTCCAAATTCAACTAAAAAAAATATTAATTAAGATATTAATTAATAAAAATTCATAAAACATCTATTCAGTTTTGAGATTAATATCTGTCATTCTTTTCACACGGTAATTCAGTACCGCAGTGGATTACAAAATACCGAATTATAAAGTGTATTTGATAATCCACTTCGGTATCAGATTTGCACATTTCACACGACCATTTTTTGGATTATGTAATCCAGTTCGGTATTGGATTATGGTACGTGTGAAAGCGACTTAAAGCTCCGTCTCCTTTCACAATACGTTAAATTATTTTAAATTTAAATTTTCTGCTATAGCAAACAATAATTCATGTTTTGCATATGTATCTTGTTTTTGCAAAATTCGTTTAATTCGTAATCCTTTTGGAAATATTTTTTCCTTTATAATAGATGGTCCGCTAATTTGAAATTTTCCGCAACGATTGGATTTTCCGCATATATAAACTTCTTTAAACCAAGTACCAACTTTCTTCCCGTCCTCATCTAGTTTTTCAAACAACCTTTCAAGATATTCGGGAATATCATCGGGCGGCAAAAAACTCAGAGGCAAAACTTCTCGCATTTGCAAAGAAAACTCTTCATTTCGGCCGTATTTCGATTGTAGTCCAAATTTTTGTAGTTTTGATAAATGATTTGTCCTAAACAACTTTACAAGTTGTCACTTTCAAACTTGTAAAGTGTCCAGTTAGTATAAATGGAGTTTTATTTTTATTTTTTTTTTATTTTTCCTTTTGGTAACGTCACTTTGAGTAATATATTTCGTAACGTTGACTCCGTTTGGTTGGGATTTGTGTTTTTTCTATCGTGTACAATCGTTGAAACTTATTTCTACATATTTCTAAAATCTAAAAATATTCTTATAAAGTTAAACTAGTTCGCAAATAAATATTCAAATTGACTCTGAGTAACGTCACGCTCCACGTGCTTTTAGCTGTCGAGCATACATATATATATATATATATATATATATATATATATATATATATATATATATATATATATATATATATATATATATATATATATATATGTATATATAATACAATGTATATAATCGTATACGAATATGATTTTGTTGAAATTTTCGGTTTCTGTTTTATTAGAAAAAAAACAACGAGCGAGTTCACTCTCAACTCGCAAAACATTTATGTGAAAACTTTTTGTATAAATATCTATTGAATCATTTCAACCCATTTCGATAAGGCTCAGTCAGAAACCCTCCATAAAGACGGATGTTGTTCGCTCAGTATTTAAACTAAGTTACATTTTTGGTTCAAAAAGTCAGAATTTATAATTTTGAGTTTGGAGGACGAACTTTACTGACATTAATTGAGCATGAGCAAAGTACAGTTCTGTTAAATTAATCACCTAAACCTGCCATGTACGCTTTAAAATATACCATTACTCATACTCAGCAATCGTGTTCAAGATTCCATAGTAGTAAATGGTTAACGTCAAACTCAAAAATCGCATCGCTTTATCATTGATCAGTTTAAAACAAATTAAATAGAGCGGTTCTATTTGGGCGCAATGTTGACTGTAAAATCATTGCAATTGGAAAGACAGTAGCGCGAAACCCCCCATAACCAAACTCACCAACAAGCATACCGATTAAACATTTGAAAATTTTATTTTATTAGGTATGTGTAATTTTCACAGCTCGCTATTTCTATTTAATTTGTTTACACTACACAATCATAATTTGTGGTCCTTTTGCTCGTATGTAATTTTTATTTTCAGAAACACTTGCTGCTGCGGCCGTATATAGCAGATATTTTCACTACGAAATTAATTAAAGTAGGCGGTTTTTTTAGATTTTTTTTGTATTCGGCTCACGATGATTTTGAAATGCCGGATGATGTTGTATGTTGCATGTGTATGCGTAGATTTTGCATTGATTTTACGTTTTATTTATTTCTTGTTCTCGTCGATATTCACACATACCTGTAATATTTTTTGTTCGGCAGTTTTATTTCCGTAACCCGATTTCTATACAATTTTTTACTTACTAATATCGCTAAAGATGTTTTCACATCAAAAAACTCATTGTTTCGCTCACACAAACTCTTTCCTTTTCATACATACATATTGTGTTTTAGCGTTTTAACAATGCCTATGTATATATAGTATGCCTATGTAATATATAGGCATTGGAATATTAACCAATGTGTATTGTTCTTGGTTGTGTTTATAACTTTATGCATACAAAGTTGTTCATTACCAATTTCATTTATCATAGACACATTCTGCTTGTTAATAATAGTTCCGAAAAATAAAAACATTAAAGTGTCGCTACTATCGACACTTCCCGAAATGTTATTATTTTTTGAGTCCTCTTTATAGTATTTTCTTTATGGTGCGCATCATATATCCAAGTGCAAGTCCAAACTTTCGTGTTATACGTGTAAGAAGAGGCATCATACGCTTTTACACATTTCAACTTTTAATCATGATAATCTTGATATGACTCAGGTTTCAAAGTCCATTCAAAACGTATCATTGCCTTCCGATATAATTGCTACTTCGAGTGGTTCGAAACAAACTACAAATATTAATAAAAGTAGTGCTTCCGAAGTTCTTAGTTTGAATCCAACCGTTCCACCTAATACTCAACGCGAGGTTATTGTCACTATACAGTCAAATATCGTGACTAACACAGATGTCGAGGGCGAAGTTTGTCTTCACTCAACCGAATCTCAAATACTATTATCCACTGTTTTGCTTTGGGTAAAAGGTTCAAAAGGTACGCGTGTTTTATGTCGTGCATTATTGGATTCCGGGTCCCAATCTAATTTTATAGCAGAAAGGATTTGTCAAATGTTGGGTACTAAGAAACAATCAGTTCATATTCCAGTCAAGGGAATCAATTCAAATATATCGGAAATTAAGTGTAAGGTTAATTTGTCGATTGAGTCTCGTATTCAAAACTTTAAACAAAGTTTGGAATTTTTAGTTCTCCCAAAGATAACCGGCAAATTGCCACTGCACCCAGTTCATTTTGGCTTGCACATGCTACCAAAGAATTTGGAATTGGCTGATCTTAATTTGTATGTGCCTGAACGCATTGATGTTCTGATTGGCGCACAAATCCTCAGTGATGTGTTTAGTGGAGAAAGGATTCACGTATGTCAAGAACTTCAACCATTCCAACAATCAGTATTTGGGTATGTACTTTGCGGAAAGTAACTTGTTCAATGCCGTCAGTATCTGTGTAATTATTTTGTTGTGACGTTGATATGTTACGCAAAGAAGTTCAGAAATTTTATGAAATCGAAGACGTGATGACTAAAAACAATTTCTCATTGGAAGAGAAACGTGTGAAGCCAGTTATACCAAAAGCGTTAAACGTGGTTCCAATGGAACATGGAAGATATAATGTTGCTACCAGCCTGTTAGTTCGTAGGGAACACTTTAGAAATTTACATGCAGGACCACAATCATTGCTTTGTTTTGTAATACAACGATTTTGGATCATCGGCGGTAGGAGGCTGCGCATAAGCATCGTCCACAATTGTATATTATGCTTTAGAACAAAACCGACATCAATAAATCAGATTATGGGTAAATTACCTAGTGATTGAGTCAGACCTTCTCATGCATTCGAACATGTAGGTGTTGATCATTGCGGTCCCTTTGTTCTCCGTCAACCCATTCGAACAAATGTAACAACTAAAGCTTTTATTGCAGTTTTTATTTGTTTTACAACAAAAGCAATTCATCTGGAAGTCCTTCATGACTCGTAAACTTAAGGATTCCTGGCAGAATTTAGACGTTTTGTCTCCCGAAGAGGGCGGTGCACAAACTTGTATAGCGGCAATGCTACCAATTTTATAGGTGCGCGAGCCGAGTTAAAATAATTTAGGCGTCTGTTTGAGTCTGAATAGCATGAATTCTTAAAATACTGCGCAGAGGAAGGTATAGGTTGGCAAACCATACCAACACGTCATGGGCGGATCCAGCTTTTAAGTTTGGGGGGGGGGGGGGTTATTTTTAACTAATGTGTAATTATTGTATATATAAACAGAAATATCTTTTAGCAACAGACTATTAATTAAAAATCAACACATTTTTTTTTTGCTTAGCTAAATCCGTTTTACACTGTGCGACAAATAAAATGTACCAGAAATAATGTATTTGAACCGATGTATTTTTTTATGCTGATTTCAAATCTGGCCGCAGAATTGCCCTTTCCTGTCAGGATTTAGAGATATTCTAACCTAAAAGTGCAGAAAAGGCTGTTTTTATGGGTTTTCAGTATTTTACGGTATTGTTAGGGAATTCCGCAGTAAAAACCAATGGTTTCATCTTAAAGTACCATTCATCTCCTCTCATTTCCAAATTTAAACTTCTATATATTTTGACGTTTAAATTTGGAAATGAGAGGAGATGAATGGTACTTTAAGATGGAATTAAAACCAATGTTTCTGCAGTAAAAAGGAAATTCCCTAACAATACAGTAAAATATTGAAAACCCATAAAACAGACTTTTTTGCACTTTTAAGCGATGATATCCCAGAATCCTGACGTGATACGGCAATTCTGCGGCAAGATCCAGATTCGGCATCGAGAAATACGTTGGAAATGACTGTCCTTGCTTCTGCTACTTTTTTTGTCGAACAGTGTTATTTATAAAATATATTGTATTTAGGTAAGGACAAGGTCGGACGGAGTTTATGATTATTTCTTCTTTAGTGTTAGTCGTTTACTGCTTTTAATTATAGGATGTGAGTTATGCCTAAATATTAAATTTGTTGTTTACATTTTATTTCCAACTGGTAAATGTAATCAAGATTTTTTTTTTATTAGTACATTATTTAATGCATTTTTTAGTATTATTTCTGCAAAATATCGAGTTTTAACCTCGCTGACTAGTGCACATATACTACACTTAGATAGTTAATATGTATGTACTTAGTTGAATTATTGATATTAATGATTACTGATATGTATAGAATTCAATTGTTTTAATAATTTTAAATTAGTTATTCATCGTTTTGTCAATTAAAATGTTGTCGTTTAAGGTGTGCTTTTTAGAGGTTTTGCTTCATTTTGGGAGGGGTAATTACCACCTCTACCCCCCTTGTATCCGCGCTTGCACCACGTTCTCCATACTTCGGCGATTTGTGGGAAGCGGCAGTGAAAAGTGGTAAATATCACTTAAAATGGGTGTTGAATAATACCTGATGCACCTTTGAAGACTTGACCACGTTAACAACGCAAATTGAAGCGTGTCTTAATTCAAGACATATTTCTCCCATGTCTAGTGACCCAGATCAGATATGGCTGTGCTCACACCTGGCAATTTTCTCATTGGAGGGCCAATAAATGCAATACCTGAACCTTCGGTATGACATTTAAAATTTAACCGGTTGTCAAATTATCAACAACTTCAGTATTGTATCCAACTATTCTGGAGAAGATGGTCCTTGGAATATTTGTCCGAATTGCAACAACGACACAAATGGGTAAGTCCTAGTTCTAATGTTGACATTGGTTGGTTAGTCCTGTTGAAGGACGACAATCTCCCACCTAAGAAGTGGATAATGGGATGCGTTGTGAAGACTCACATCGGTTCCAACGGATTCGTCCGTGTGGTCACTGTTAAGACTACAGGAGGCGAGTTTAAGCGAGCCATTTCCAGATTATCCATATTACCAATTGAGACCAACTTGGGCTTTGACTGAACATGGAGTTAGTATCCCTAACCAGCTGTAAGTTTAATTATTTATTATATGTGTTTGGCTGATGAAGCTGATTTTGTTATTTATAACTACGTTTAACCACAGATGAATTGTAGTTGCGTGTATTTCGGTATTGCGCAGTTTGTATGCGTATAAGTTTTGACGGAAACAACCAACGATTTTGTTATTCATTTGAATCATGATTTCTTGTTTTTCTTATTCATTATTCCGGGTAAAAAAAATAAATATTTGTTAGAAGAATTATTTTGAAATTAACATATTTCAAGGTGGCCGGAATGATCAAACATTGGCTCAATTTGGATTTGAGTTCACTGAGGGTGGCTCAATTTCAGTTCAATGACAACAAAAAAAAAATAATTAAAATTGGACTTGAACTGAAATCGGCGTTATAGTATTAGTTAGCTCCTTTCTTGTGTTCGTGGTGAACAGTCGCTTTGATCTTGTGTAATAAAATTCTGTAAAAATAATAAACATTAGAAGTAATTTAAAAAGAAAAGAAAAGTGAAACAAAGTTGTTTTATTATACCAAATCACTATTTTTTGAACAAGAAGAAGTAAAGAAATACAGTCCACTCCTGCAACTGAAAATTCAGCCTAAATATCAATCAGGCATCGTTTTGGGTCAAATTCAACGAACTGCACAAACACATAGATGTTGCCCACGGTACGTAATGTGTTATATGCCCACGGTACGTAATGTGTTAGTAAAGTTTTTGTTGTTGTTTTTATTTCTGTCGCTGGAAAATTATAAACTAGAATATTCATGAAACATTTTTTATGATATATTACTACCTCTACCTTTTCCACGTTTGGAACATACGCCAAGAATATCAAATATACAAAAACAAACCATTTTGAATTCATGTAATTTGTACATTTATTTTAAAATACTCGTAGCCATCCTTTTAAGACATAAGTATCTATATTTGGATCATTAAACATTTATAATTAACAAAATAAAGCAAACAAAAGCAAAGAACAAAATCAACTTTTTCATTTGAAACCTCTACCACATATTGTCTCTCATTTACATATGTTTAGGCGAGAAAACACAAAGACTCGTTATAACAATTTGTTAGTTCTGCCTTGTCATAAAAAAAATTCAAACCTGCGAAACAAGGATTAAAAATAAATTGGCCTTTAAGTAAGAAAAAAATATAATAAAATCAAAATCAGCTCAGAAATGATTTTATTTCACTTTTGATTAATATAAATGGTGTTGGCCCAAAATACGAGTAACTAGACGTAGTCACTCATTCGCTCAATTTTAATGAATTCCGAAAATACATTTAGAATAGATTTCCTAAAAGATAAAACATATTTAGTTCTTCATCTTTCTTTAAAATATTGTTGTTTAATTGTTCAATATTGTAAAACCAATTATTATTATTACTAATAAAGTAATAATAAATAAAATACTGTGTTTTAAAAAATCTAAAACAAAAATAAATATTTATGAGATATATAAATTTTACGCTGCTGTAGAAGAAAATCGATTTAATGCAAAGTAGTTTGTAATTATGTAAAAACAACTACAAAATTATGCATTGTGTAATTTCAAATTACTTATTTTTATTTTGAAAAATTTAGTTTTTGAAAAACTATTTTGTGTTGTATAAGATTTATGAAAACAGCAGAATAAATTATACTTGCAATGTTATTTTATGCTGTTATTAAAACTTTAAAACAATTATAATGGATGATGATAGATTTTCTTGGTGGAATATTGTGAATGATGGAATTTTTATATAATATTGCTCCTTTGCGAGTTTTGTACAAAAATCCCCATACCAGTTTGGCACCTTAAAAGTAATTATAGGATTGCGGTTTTATGAAATTCGAAATTTGCTGCATGATAAACTATAGTTACTATACTATGTGATTCGTCGGCAAGTGACCGGCCGGAAAATTCGGAATATTTATGTAAAATTATCGCAAAACATCCTGTTAAGTGGTGGTCTAACTGTAAAACTTTGCAAATTTTATTACGTTTTCAATTTGAGTATGTTGATGACTCGTTTTCACATTTTTCATCATATATCCCAAATTATGGGCTCGATTTTAATTCTGTTTCCGGTTTTTGAAACCTTATGAGTCACTTTATTGGTTAATTTGCAATTATTGTTTTTGATCAATTATGACAGGTTTCAATACCTATTTTTAGAGGTAAGAATCATTTAAATCGGAGCACTATACATGCATAAAATGCAGATATTAGATTTGGTAGTACTGATTTTCGTAAAAACTCTGGTAATTTTCTTCGAAAACTGAATTTTCTATGAAATTGGTCAAACTGATCGAGCCATTCTACCGCCGTTTTTGATCAACTATGACAGGTTTCAATACCTATTTTTAGAGGTAAGAATCATTTAAATCGGAGCACTATAACATGCATAAAATGGTATAACGGCAGGGTTTTTACTCGGCTATAATTTTAATTTAACTTTGCAGAAAGATGTATGGACATTATCACGCACACCACGAACCTATCAATATTTATGAAAATACCTCCTGGAGATTTTTTTCACCAAGAAGCAAGTTATACAACAATTATTCACAAGTTATAAATAAACAATTTACACAGTTAACATTTGAGTCGAAAGTCCTGTCAACTGTATATTGCTGATTCAAATAAAAATCCGGAAACTGATTAACTATATATTTATAGTTGGATATTGCCATGGTCCGAAAAACTAAATTCATGTAATGAGCACCCTCGACTATTTGTTGATGAGATTATGGATACATTAAAAAACGGAATTGAGTGCAAAAGGGGAGAAACTATCTTAAAGTTCTAGCATTAGTTTGTGATGCTCTGCAAGAGCTGACTTAAGGTAAAATCGTTATTAAAGGGTAATTTAATAGGGATTTATTATCCAACTGCAGGGTGCAATTTAAGAACAGATAATACTTTTCGCTTGAGAAGTCAAATTGATCACCATAAAGAAGGTCGATCAATATCAGAAGCATACAATTTATTAGGCGAAGTGAAGAAGCTACTTAAATGTTGGGTAGAAGGGAACAAAGTACGATGTCGGTTTACAGTTTCCACTAGCAATTTTGTAACGAGTCGTATCTAGTGAAACGAAACCTACAGAATATCAGCTCAGCTTGTCAAATTAAGTGTAATAAAATCTGAATATTTATATAAAACAATTAATATTATATCGAAACAATTGCGTCAAGAATTTTCTCAGAAGCCAAGAAGTATTCAACGCAATAAATTGTTGTATTAATATGGGTTATATTAATTGGAATATTAGAATTTATTCACCAATTCTTTATTGCTCCACTTACCTCGATACATTTTGCTGCACTCATCATCTCATCGACTACGCTAACAATCTATTTTCGAAGTTTGTAAAAAATGTTGCTATTTTGGCAACGCAGTTACTAATGCACATTGTAAGTGATGTTAAACGATTTAGTCCTCTTCACCACAATAAAATAAGTTGCTTGAGACATCGATGAATTTCTACTTATTATTCCACTTTTTCATTGAGGAAACAGGGTACTGTAATAATTCAACGAATAATATATGATGAGAATTATTTAAATTTGTACATTATTTTATCGTTATTTTGTTTTTCATAGCATAAATTCGAAAAATCAAACATTTTTTTCGCTTTAGGTTCACAACCGATGATCAACAGAATATTGAAACGCAAATGGACGAATATGATTATACATAATATTCAATATTATAATGAAAATCGGAGGCCTATTATTTTCGATTTTAGATATGTACATAATATAAATATTATATTTTTCAGATTCCCAACAAGTAGATAACAATGATTTATATAAGGGCTGCAGACAGCACTAGATTGAATTAGTAATTTTATTAATAACTAATCTATAAAACATTATATTATACAAATGTATATACAACTTATTCATTTGGATTTTTACGGATAAAAATTAGATATTTTACCCGGTGGTAAACTAAAAGTTACAAATCTTACAGCAAACATTAAAAGAATTAGCCACAGACGGTTACATACATCTTAACTACATAAAATCTTAACTAATAAATTTCAAAGAATTAAGTTAATCTAGCGATAGCCACTTACAGAATTAAATTAAGTTATTTTTAATTTTCTAACTTAAATTACACCAATAATTAAACACAGTAATTAAAAACCAATTTTTCACGACACGTATTACCACTACGCCACAATGGCCTTTTCCTCTAGCGGAAACTTATTGCTGATCTCACAAAAAAAATTGTGTTATTGCGGAGGCTGATGATGAACTGATTTTTCGATCCTTTTCCTCTAGCGGAAACTCTGCGGTTGATCGGGTACTTAACACACAGTTATATTAATCTGTTGAACCCGTGGAAGAAATTGGTGATCTTGCTATCTTTAATAAGTGAGACCTCGCTGCTAATTAAAAGGCTTATTTGAGCAATTAAAATTTTTAATCATTCAATGATTGAACTCACCGGCAAAAATGGATGTTTTATTTATTTTTGTATGCTTTTTTTTCCTAGATTATGTGGGTTAACTCATCTATATCGATTAATTCCAATCTATAGGTAATTATTGGTTTTTAAAAAAAAACAAACAACACAAAAATAAATATGCCACTAAACTGAACGAAAATTTCCTACCTCATTTACTGAATTTAAATCAAACACTTATTATATTCACTTGTGAGCTGTTCTATTAGCCACGGATGCCTCACTAAATATAACTTTTGGTTTTTAAAAAAAAATTTAATCGCGTGAGATTACCAAAAAAAAAAATCTATGTATGTATAATTCCCGCTTATATATTTAAAATAAATACGTACTAAAATATCCCCTTATTACTACCACCTAATATATTTACATACAGATATATGTACCTGCAATTGCCAAGCATTTCTCTTGCACATAAAATAAAATTGCATTGGTTTTTTTTGTTTGTTTTTGTACGATCGTGGTATAAGAGTTAAGTATATACCGCACACCTATACTAGCTTCGTCTATGAACTGCATTTATTTGCATATAGAGATAAAACAAATTTTATTGCAATATCGATCTCGACTATGACTCAAGCGAAGCAATTAAGAACAAATTTAAAATATAATCCTAGGTCAGTTACACTAAAATTTGTATGACGCAAAGGTTTATTGATCTATTTATATGTATACCAAAAATATTATTGGGCTGGACAAAATATTCCAATCAATTGGAGATTTCTTTTAGTTGGCTACATAGTTATTGATTCGACAGCCGTAACAGAGTGCGCAGCGCGAGTTGAATTATCTGCGTCGGTTGTAATGAGTAAAAAATTATCGATCATTAATTACAGCACGTGTTGTATTTAGTAAGAGAATACAACTTTCCCGTCAGCAATTGAATCACAATTCATCCATTTGTGCCATGTTGTATGCAAATTATTTGACAAGCTCTTGTTTGCATGGCTTTTCCTTTGATGTGTGTATATAAAAAATTCAATCATAATAAAAAAAAATTGAAATACAATTACAAATTTAGAGATAATTGTTTAGGATTTTATTGTTGCTATGGTAAAATTTGTAAAACTATCGCGTTGCTATGGTGAAAATCGTAAAACTACCGCTGTAATTAATATGGCGGACATAGTGACCAAACAAATCGTGTTTGTTAGTTTTGCGTAATAATTTTGAGTGTTGAGTGAATATACATAATTAAAATTTTGTGAAAAATTCTACGGACTTTAATTCAAAATAATTGACAATGTATCATTGTTTAAATATTTCATAAACTTTCAGTCACGATCTCCGCCATTGTTGTTGTTGTAATTTTTGGCATCCTGCGCAATATATTACCTTATATATGTGTAGTGTGCGCTGTAATAACGTGTTGTTGTACGTATTTTGCATGGCAATCTAAATATTATTGCTGTAATAACCGCTTTTTCGTAAAATTTCCACTCGTAATACAACTAGTGCTCAATTATTATCGATAATTTTTTACGAGTTAAAACCGCGCTGAAAATTCAACGAGTGCGCAGCACGAATTGAATTATCTGCGTCGGTTTTAACGAGTAAAAAATGATCGATCATTAATTACAGCACGTGTTGTATTTAGTAAGGGAATACAACTTTCCCGTCAGCGATTGAATCAAAATTCATCCATTTGTGTCATGTTGTATGCAAATTATTTGACAATCTTTTGTTTGCATGGCTTTTTCTTTGATGTGTGAATAAAAAATTCAATCATAATAAAAAATATTGAAATACAATTACAAATTTAGAGATAATTGTTTAGGATTTTATTGTTGCTATGGTAAAATTTGTAAAACTATCGCGTTGTTATGGTGAAAATCGTAAAACTATCGCGTTGCTATGGTGAAAATCGTAAAACTACCGCTGTAATAACGTGTTGTTGTACGTATTTTGCATGGCAATCTAAATATTATTGCTGTAATAATCGCTTTTTCGTAAATTTCCCATGGCATATTTTGTGAAAGTTGTATTCTCAATGATATTACATTCGGAATTGTTTATTGACTATTTTTTAAGTGATTAGTTTAAATTTTACCATGTAATTTAACAGAAATCCTCGAATCCTTTTTACTCGTACGAGTAAAATCGCGATTTATGTGAAAAGGCCATTATTTATCGACATTTGTATCGAGAGCCTAATATTTACAGCTGCAGTAAATTTTGTGTGGCAATAAGTGACTAACTTATGTATCCTATATGTTAATTCAGTTATGCAACCATAATGACCGCAATTCGATACTACCAATGATTTTATTAAAGCTTTAATTTTTTTTAATAAAGTTTACACTGCTTTAGCAGTAATATTTAAATGGCGGTCGTCTATTTGTGGAATTTGTAATTTGATATTTTACACTGAAGTTTTTTACATCCAAGAGAGCTTGAAACACACAATATTAAAATATTTATATTCTGATTGAACAATAAAAATAAGTTATCTAGAAATTCGAAATCTTAAAAAGTCCGAAAAATTCATAATTTCAACAATTTCACCAACAACCTGTATTTGTCAAGTTGATGAAAACGGGATATTGGGAATCTTATGAATTTTCTTTATTTTGAAATGTCTACAATCTGAAAAATTTTCAAATCGACATTTTAACGGTGCGATATTCTAAAACCATTAATACAACGTTTTAATTTCTTACGGTTGGTAAAATTTTTAAATCGAAATACATGACAATCAACATCATTTCTACGTCGAAATTTGAATTTTTAACCCTTAACCACTGTTATGATTTTTATTACATGTAATTTTAGAAAATCCGACAAACAAATCTCGTTTAATTCAATTATTTCAAATAAAAATCAGAAAATCTACAGTAGAAAAGTTTAAAATCTTCGAGTGGTTAAATTTAGAATAAAAGAAATATTTAATATTTACGAAATATGTTATCCTTAAACTTTTTGAAAAACTGGTTAAAGATTGTATTTATTTTAATATCAAAAAATTTATTATTCCCCAACAACACGAGTTTTTCTGGTAGATCAACGACAACCAATCTGGTGGTATTTGTTAATGATACGATATCTTGTTTAGAGAAAGGTGCCCAAGTTGACACTATCTATACTATCATTGATATCACCTTATTTATCGCAAAGGTCTCAACTGGTGTATTGGTCAAAGTTATTCTGGGAAGTTCACGGTCCCATCTGGTGTACCTCAGGGTAGCCATCTAGGTCAGCTACAAATTGGGTTGCTAAATTATCGTGTATAACATTTCTAGTAAATTCGCAAAAAATAATTGCTTATCTGCTTATCTGAGTATCGAGTTTCTAGCCCAATATCTCCAAATGTAAAACTATGTCATTTGCAAAAATCAAGAATTTAATTATAACTCCGTACAGTTTAGAAGATGTGGAAATTGATTGAGTTACTCAGTTTATTGATTTAGGTGTTTTGTTAACAGGTAACCAAAGTTTTACTAAACATATAGAAATGATTGTAGCTAGGGCTGGTTCGAGGCTTGGTTTCGTTAAGAGACATGCTCCTCAGTTTTCTGACCCATATACTCTCAAGACATTATATATTTCTTTTTTTGGCCTATTTTGGAATACGCTGTAGTTAACTGAAGTTCAAGTTATAAAAGTTTTAGCGATCGTATTGAACGGATTCAAAAAAAATTCTTATTATTTACCCTCCGAAGACTTCCGAGGTCAAACGCCGGATTTAGGTTACCTCCTTATGTTGGTCGTTGTACACTTTTGAACCTTCGTCGTCTTGAATTCAGAAGGAAGGTGATTCATGCGAGAAGGCATCGTCCACGACGGTTAAGTTGATTATTGATTTTCATCGTACGAACTATGAAGTTGATGAACTGGTCGCGCGTACCAAGAAATATTTAACAAATATTCAGAATTTTTTGATTTTAACATTTCAAGAGATCTGTTTAAGAGTCGTATTTGAAATAATGATAATTTGCAACACTTTTTTTTATATACTTATTCTTCTGTTTCCGCTGGTGCTACATCCCATGAAGGGATTTGGCCGCCTCAACGATGCTCCTCCAAATAATCCGATCCGCCACATGAGAACGCCAGACACGATGACCGAGTGTGTATAGGTCCCTCTCAACGTCATCCATCCATCGGGTAGGTGGTCTCCCACGAGGTCCTACTTTCGCTGGTGCCGACTCCAAGGCCTGTTTAGTGGTCCGATTTTGTGAACGCAGTACGTGCCCAAGCCATCTCAGCCTTGACGATTTTATGAATCCAATGATGTCGACTTTATCGAGATCATTTCTGATCTCGTGATTCATTCGCATTCTGTACGTGGCTCCCTCTTTAATGGGACCGAGAATTCTTCTTATCATCTTACGCTCAGTTATAGCGATTTTCTGGATGTTTTGCGCTGTTAGTGTCCAAGACTCGCAACCGAAGGTGACAACTGGTCTTATCAGCGCCTTGTAGATGTCCAATTTTATTTTGCGCGATATATGAGGAGACTTGAAAATTTTGATATTGGCGTAAAATGCTCGGTAGCCTGCTGCGATCCTCGATGAAATGTCTACAGAAACAGAGTTTTGCTCAGTGATCAGTGATCCTAGGTATTTGAACTCATTCACATTTTCATATTGAGTATCTCCTGAAATGAAGTCCCCACGAATTTGCCTTCTCGCGGTCACCATGTATTTGGTCTTCGCTACATTATATACTTATTCTATTAGTATTATAACCTATGCTATTTGTTAGTGCTGGTAATAAATAACTAAATGAAATGATTCAATAGTTATAGATTTTCACATAATAATTTTGCGAGTTGAGCGTGAACTCGCCCGTTGTTTTTAGTTCATTTTTTTATTCGGAATATTCAGAATGTATTCTTTTTGTACTACTACATCGAAATGTGGAATAAAATAGTATATTATTCAATGAGCATATAATGATAGCTGTTATTGACGAAGATGAAGTTTGCCGACACGAGCCGATAGGCGAGTGTCGTAAATCATCTGAGTGAATAACAGCCATTATATGCGAGTAGAATACGATACTTTGTCCACGACCGATAAATATCATTATAGTCGTATTTCCATGAGAATTTTACAACAACAATTGCTCGCGATACGATATTCCTAATTCTAGTTATACCACCCGACACCAGACGCCAACTTGGTCTTTCTACTTGTTGTTTTATTTCAATTCGAAAAAATAATTCGCGACTTGTTTACATGAGAAAAAATAATTCAAAAATAATTTGAATTCATTTTTCTCATGGAAATACGACATATGTTTTATAATCCAATCCTTTAAATACTCTTCAAATAATTTTCGTCGACATTTTGACGTCACAGTTTAATAATGAAAACGGCCAAAGACTACTAGATAAAATTTCAAAATTCAAATAATTTACTTGGAAGTATTGAATAATGAAAGAAGAGACTACTAGGTAAACTAGCAGTGAATAATGGATATCATTATAAGTGATGAAATAAACGTATAATGAACATATTATACGTTAGTCGTGGACAAAGAATATTTCATTCGACGTTTTGTAATTTTGTGCGATGCTTACAACTTAAAATGATTATATTGAATTAAATCGTATAGATATTATGGAAAATGAAATTATAAATTATGATAAAATTAGATATTTAAGGTGATAAATAATAAAACTTTTAGTTTTATTACATGATAATAGTTTTAAATAGAGCTTGGCGGATTCCAAAAATCCCCAGTTATATTTTTTTAGATGTAGGGGAGAGTCTCCGTTTGTGAGCACTCTCCGGTTTTGGGCACCCCTGCATAACTTTTCACAGAATGCAAATATGGCTGATCTGACTGTTGTCGTACTTGAATTTTGACAGTACGCAGTTTTCTAGCTAATATCGAAGTGAATGGGCGTTTTCCTTAAACTATTCCCATTTTCAGCGAATTTTCATAGAGGGCCCATAACCGGTTACGATTTCTTTTTTTTTGCCAAAAAAGATGACTTCACAAAATTGGTCGTAAAATTTTTCTAGTTGACGGAATCAATGTAGTTACTTTAGCAAACAGTTAGCTAATGCCTCTAGCTTTCCATTGATATTCATTTCTCCGCATAATTTGGACTCAAAGGAAAATTATGGGTCAAAAACAAAACTGTGCCCACAACCGGAGACTCTCCCCTACAAATTATTTGCAACTTTAATAAGTTATAATGAAATTTTTTAATAAACAAATTTAACATGTTTCTTAATTTTAAAAATAAAATAAAAATTCGTCGTATGGAAAATGTATTCCATTTATTCCAATCCATTCTTTTATTACTTTACATACGGAATATTGGGAGGTCAAATGATCAAAATCATATTCTATTTGTTCAATTCCTTCTGTGGAATGAACAAAAAAAGCATACAAGTTGAATTTAATTTTGTTTATACATATAACTAATTCTAATTTATAATATTTTATTGATTTTCAGATTTTAGTTCAGTTTAAACAGAAGCATTAGACATAAATTCAATATAACAGGAACTGTAATTATAGAGTCAAAGGATTCATAGCAACATAACAACAACATAACATTATGCACCGCACATACGCGGATTTGAAATTGAACCCGCATGTATGCGTTAAATACTATACAACCCAATTCAAATTGTTGAAAGTTTTAAGAGGTATATTGTAAAATTAACTAACACTATACATAATTTTTCACAATTCTTCTAGACAGAAACTGAATTGCAGAATTCTGAACAATTTCTCCTCTTCCAAAAATTGTATGTAAGATTGAACCAAATTGTACTGGAACATTTTATAGCAATATATGAATTAAATAGTATTCAAAGAAACAATACATATATCTGAGTATATTATTTCTTATTTTAAAAATAACTTTAATATAGAAATATGTATAAGGTAAAATTCCACAATTTCTAATTTTTGGAAGTAACATTTTTTCATTTTATTGAACTCATAAATCCTATGACAGCGGACCTCTAAGTTCCCCCTTTGAAGCAGCACAATAAAAAGGTAACACCTCGGGCAAGAATCAATCATAAAAACAATCAAAAGATAATAGAAAGTTAAACTTTTTAGTTTAATAATATTTTATTTATATAACTAATCACGTGAGTAGTATAACGAAATAAATCGGCAAAAACGTTGGAGGATTCTGCAATTAAAAAAATTAGACAGCTTACATAAATTTAGAACAATGAAATAACTAAATAATTATGGAACATTAGATACAATTTTGAGAAATGACAGTTTGGAAACTTAGAATTGCTTAAAACTTGTGCATATTGGGCTGGCTGATAGGTCCCTTAAAACATGTTCAAAATGATCAGGTTCATAGGTTCCTTAAAAAAAAATTTCTAAATTTATAAATTAATTCTTAGGCTGCGGTCGAATTCTCGGGTAAATCATTTACTGCGGTAAATTTAGATTTTTAATGTTCGTTTTCTGTTAAATTACGCATTTTTTTCTATTTTTTACTCGTTCAATTCTTATAACAATAAAGAATAAACTATCTAAACGTAAAAGATTTACCTTTTTTTATTTCCCTTACTCTCCAGCAAAAAAAGGTAAATGCATTTACCGAATTTTGCGGATTTACTCGAGAATTCGACCGCAGCCTTAAAATAAGATTATAGAGTGCGCTCGCTATCAACCCAAAATATTTGTGGCATCATTTACCGCACAAATCATAATAAATATCTTGGAAACCCCAATAAAGAAACGTGTTCCTTTTTAGCAACTTAATTCCCTAAACTACACTTTATTTCCATTTAGACACATTAATATCTAGCTCTATTAAATTAATATTGTTGTTAGCCTGTTTTTTTTGTATTTATTTGAACTTTGTTCGTTTCATTTTTATATTTATTTAAAAGCTTTGATAGAGAGAAAGAAAATCCGTGTTGACGGTCTTTACTAAATATATTATGCTACGCACATACACACACACACATACAGAGCAGCAAGAAAAAGGCTTTTGATAATATAAATCTTGTCAGGATTATATTTATTTTCTATGTTATACTTTTGTGTGCTTTTTATTTAGCTCTCTCCCATTTATATATTTTTTCTTTATTTTTGTGTGTATATTATATTATTGTTGCTGGGGTTTCGTTACACTATTTTTCATGCGATAACAAGAAAAGATGGTAGAATTTTTTTTTTTTTATCAAACTGTGATTTCACTAATTTGATTTTATAGTATTTTCTGGTCATCCTTCATCAATCAATTTATCATTATATAAAAACTCGCATTATACAGAAAACAACAGAAACTTCATAGTATATTATATTATCTAAAGCTTTTCATACCAAAAAATAACTTAAAGCTATTTTCACTGTATTAGCTGTATCCAGCTATGTAGTGATTTTAAAATTTCTTGCGAAAGTGAAGAAAGCCAACAGAAATAACCATATTGGGTAGGGAAAAGGAAATTACATAGAAATTATTTTTTTATTGAATTTTTAATAAAACTCAAAGAGCAAATTTTATTTTCACCAAAATAAAATTATAAAATAAAACGGAAACTTTTTTCGGCTTGTCATTTACGGAAACAGATTGAATAAATGATTGGAAAATTGAATGCGAATAAAAATAGAGTACAAAAAAAAGGGAACGAAACACAAACTTTTGAATTTCACAAAAATTCTAAAAATTTATTATTTTACGAGATGTTTTGTTATTTTTATCCGATTTATGTGACATAGATTACAGCGACAGCGATACGGTAGAAAACAAAAAAATTATTGTAAAAGAAAAAAAAATATTTCTGTGTTTGAGTCGAATCAATTAAAACTGTCATTCAAGGTTCTGAGAATAAAAACACAGCGAATGGTCCTTCGGGTTTCTTAATTTTTTACTGTTTTGCCTCCTAAATCACTTCTAAATTTAAAAGTTTTTTGTTTACCTTAATAAAGTTGTTTTAGTTAAAAAAAAAAGAATTTTCAAGAAAGCAACATGTAACATGTATAGCCAAAGCAACCTTGATTATACAAGCCATAATCTAAAAAACGAAGCTTTTATAAGGGAATTAGAAACGACGAAAAAACCAAAATTTCCATAGTAAAACACATAAAACATATGGGAAATCACTTTTTTTCCTAACACACATTTGTAAATGAAAACGTTGCAAATTCTTAATTATGATTTCTAGAATATTTTCATAAATGTTTGAATTTCAACATATGATATATAAATCTCGTTTAAGTAAATCGTTTTCATTTTCTTGTAAAAATTGATTTATTTAAACCAAAATATAAAAAAAAGTTCATAACAACAGCTTTCTGGTCAAATTAAAAAGAAAAGCTTACTACAAGTCGTGTGCATTAAGTCAATGTACATAGATGGCAGTGGGTAGTAAACATTTTGAAAAATCGTAGCAAAAATTGCGACCTGGGGAAATTTGAGTTCAAAAATTGTAGGATAAGCAAAACAAATTCAGAAAATATTAAGAACGTGTCATAATTGTGTGATTAAATAATATTTTTTCGTATTTCTCTGCCAACAATTATAGACATCTAACGTACACTAGTAAAACTAAAGATAAATTTAGCAAGTATTATTTTAATTTGTCAGAGCCAACTTTGATGTATTTTTCAAAATGAAAGTTCGAAAAATTTATTTTAGAAATATTTTAATTTTAAAATTTCTGCAATTAATATTTACTTAATACTAATATACACTTCTTGTATATTGCTGCTAAATATATGTAGAACACTTTTGTATAAAAATATTGTAACATTTTTGCTTTTTTCATTGAAAAACTTGAAGCTAAAAAACACCATTTTTACTATGGATTCCTATGGAAATTAGTGAAAAGTTATACCACTAAAAAAGCTTCGAAAAAATACGTCATAATGATTATGGCTCTATACTCTAGAAGGCTCTGGTATAGCGCAAAAAGCGGAAAATTAATTTAAAGCTATTTGAACATTTTTTAATATTTGCTTTTGTGTTTTTATATTGGTTATTTTACAGACATAATTAAAATTGCCGGAAGGTTAAGATTCTGAACTTGAATAAAGCAGCTCACTAAAGAGATTTGTTTTAAATACTCTTAATGGCTTTATTCTTGAATCTTTCTACTAAGAAACTAACCGGAAGTAATCAAATCTTATATGCTAAAATTATTACATATTTTAAGGGTTAACCAATGTTAATATTCATTGTTAGTGCTCACAATTTAATTAATTTGAATTTCACTTATATGTACGTATAACATAAACATTTAATAAATTTACAGGTTGACCAATCCGAGTGTTTTAGAATCGCGGCTGTTTTAGAACATTACTGCCAATTCCTTGGGATAAAAACAAGTTGAAGATAATGGGATACACTGAAACCACTCTGCTGCACCTACCTATTAGTGTTCATCTTATTTAATCCTACTAAACTAAAACATCCTTATTGAGTTACATTTTCCCTTCTGTGGGCTTTGACTTTCGCGTGAACATGACGCTAAAAATTTTATTTTTTTTATTTTTTTTTAATTAATTTTGTATTGAAATCCGTGATGTGAATGTTGAGCTAATAAAATGGCGAGGGGTATGAAAAAAAACCAGGAAAGACTTGTCCAAATCAGGGTGTCTTTTTTATCGGTGACTGCTTTGAATTGAAGCAGAGCAAATCAAATACGACGTACGAAGGGAAATCAAGTATTAAAAAAGAGTATGCAATGTTATGGATGAGCCCACCAAATTAGAAGTAATCTTGGCCGAAATATTGTAACGCCCCTTCTTGAATTCATACATAATTATGAATGAGCTCCTACATGCTCAAAATAATGTGTTTATGATGGAGTGGTTGTGCGAGTACATGTTACTAATAACACCACTGTTTTTTCTCTTTAGCACTTTCCTGGTTGTCAACAACCTCAGCCATCCAGAAAGGTGGCTAGATCTTTTAGCAACACCACAAAATTCCTAATCAATATAGTTAAATAACCGAACAGTAATAAAATCAAGGAATATTAATACACTATACCAGAATATAGTAGGACACGGATGTGAAGTTTTCCACAGATCAACAAAATTAACAAAACATATATGTATAAGCAAAGGCTTGCAATAAAGCCAAAAAGGAAGCATCAGTGAGAAATGCAGCAACTGCAATGTAAATCACACAGCTAATTATAGAGGGTGCCCAATTTATCTTGAATTGAAAAGGGGAATCAATCCAAAGCAGCGAGCACAACAACGTGAATGTAAACCCAAACGCTCAAAATGGAAACCAGTACGTAACTGTCAACGGTAGTGTGCACCAAGGGGTTCCATACGCAAGTGTTCTTATAGGTACCGCTCCTAAAGTGCAAGCAAGTGAAGAGGGAAACATCTCAAAAGCTTTAAACAAATTGACTAATATGATGCAAAGCTTCATGGCGATGATGGAGAGAACCATGGATCATGCAGAATATGAACACGTTGATGGAGATAGTCGTAAAAAGCCAAAAATGACGATCATCAAAATAGCTATATGAAATGCAGACGGCATAGCACAACATAAAGCCGAAGTTCAAGCATTCCTTACTGAGCACAATATTGACATAATGTTAATATCGGAAACACACTTCACTAAAAATAGCTATTTCAAAATTAATGGCTACTCTATTTATGACACCAAGCACGCAGATGGGAAAGCACATGGAGGTACTGCTGTATTGATTAAAAGAAGATTAAAACACTATGAATTTACGAAATATAAAAAAGAACATATACAATCAACGAGCATCTGTCTGCAGGAGTGGTCTGGAAACTGTGTCATATCGGCAGTGTACTGTCCTCCAGAACATGCTATAAAAAAACTCCAGTTCTTGAATTATTTCAGCCAGCTGGGTAATAAATTTCTTGCGGGAGGTGATTACAACGCCAAACATACTCATTGGGGTTCCAGATTAACATCGCCTAAAGGCAAACAACTTTATCAAGCTATAGAGGAACAGTCCCTGGATTATTTATCTGCCGGTAATCCAACTTACTGGCCCACGGATAAAAAGAAAATTCCTTATTTAATTGACTTTTGTGTAATAAGGGCATTCCACGTACATATGCTAAGACCACCGATTGTTATGATCTGTCTTCTGATCACTCACCGGTAATAGTAACAGTGAGTACCGATGTCTTAAGGAACGAAACACCCAACCGTCTTACAAACAAGCAAACTAATTGGGATCAATATAGGAGGCTAGTCGAACAAAATTGCCTACTTAATATACCTCTGACCACACCAGCTGATATTGATGCGGCGGCCGAAAATTTAAAAGACGTCATGGCATTATCAGCTGAAAAGGCTACACGTGTCATAAATAGTTCTGAAAAAGTTATTAAACTGTCGCATAATATACAGGAACTAACCCAGGAAAAACGGAAAATTTGCCGGCTATAGCAGCAAACAAAATCACCGTTATTGAAATGGAAATTAAATCGAGCTATCAAGGCCTTAAGATTTGCTTTGCGGGAAGAAGAAAATGAGAGCGTGCAGAATTATTTAAGTGATCTCTCAGCAACCGAGAGGACAGATTACTCTTTGTAGAAGGCAACAAAAAATTTAAAAAGGCCAACAAATTCGAATCCACCGATTAGGTTACTAACTGGAATTTGGGCGAGAAGTGATGAAGAAAAAGCCAATGCTTGTGCTGATCATCTAACAACAGTATTCGCACCACACGAAGAAGATAACAATTTCGTGCTAACCCAGCAAATGGATGATGGTTTATTCTACAAACCTATAAAGTATAATTGGAAGAAAGTTAAGAATACAATTAAAAATTGCATCAGCCCGTAAAAGGTGTTACGCGATCCCTTACTGCCAACATAACAAACCAGATTTTTACTCTTAATAATTTAATATTATCAACAAGTATGTTCATTAGCAATTCAGGTCGCAACAAGAAAATTTTCCTCTTCATTGACCATTACTGCAGCACATTTCCAGGCTAGTTAGCAATCGTAGGGTGGGTAAAAATTATGTAGTGGTATAGAGAGGACTTGTGGGTGCTGCTAGAAATAAAAAAAAATTAGTCCAAGAATGTTAACTTAGGGTTATTGAAACAGAAGTAAAGAAATTGTATGTATTAAGATTTGAATTCATCGTGCCAAATTCCATCAGGTTCAAGTATCAAATTCCGTCATGTTGATAAGGTCTTACTGTATAAGCCGTAATGCCTACACAGCCCACCAGAACTGTTCCATGAATTAACAATTCACTCCATTTATTCTTGGACCCCAAATCACTGCATTATGTTTAAGCTAATTTAAGAGGACATCCTCATTCACAAAAAAAAAAAAAAAAAAATAATTAAAAAAACAAAATGAACACTCAAAGAAATAATCATAACCACCAATAAAGTAAATACACCGCTAAGATTCGTTTATGCATATTAACAAAATTACACTATTTATTGATTAAATAAATTTTAGTATTAAATATTAGAAAATAAATTAGGAACTTATTTGATACTATAAAAAAAATTAATTAAACTAAATAATTATTTTCACTAACGAATTTTAACACTAATGGATCGATCCTTCATCACAAAACTTTAGATATGTACGTAACATTGTTTTGTTTTATTTATCTCTAAAATTTAATTTTTTGTAACAAGACATACGAATCTCTATAGAATTTGTAAATAAGGTTTATATAACCTGAATATAATTAATGGATAATAAAAATAATATTATATATAACTTAATACTATAAATAATAATAAATTAGATTAAATTTAAGAAAAAAAAACAAATATGGTGGTCACTTAGCTTTCGCTGCCAATGATGATCATAACCGTTTGTATATGTCCAAAATTTTGCGATTCCATGACAATCATATCGTACGTTATTATACTGTTTTTTTTTTTTCAGCTTACGGATCAGACACGTCACAGTTAACATGAGCGCGGAAAAGCCGCCACGCATATGTTTATTCTTGAAAAAAAAACAGAAATCGTGACTCTTTGGCCTTTTCCGCGACGGGGTATTATTTAGCCAAAGCTATTATAATTAGACTCAGGTTCACGTAATCGTGTACTGATTTGATGAAACCAATAAAAAATCCGCACAACAAAAAAATCAATCACGTTCGCATCCGATTAGATCACGTTTTATTATTTATTTTTATTTTTTTAATTAGATGTAAAGATCAAAAATTAATGAACTGGACACAAGACTAAATATTAAATTTAATTAGATTGCAATACAATTTGCTCTTATAAATTTCGGACCACGACTGATCGATGTGAATGCAATTTGTTTTCTTCCGATTTAATGTATATACACAGGTATCTGTTTACCGGTATCAATCGTGATATGAATTACAGTATGATCATCATCAGCAAAGACCAACAGTACAACACCAAACAATACATTGATTAATTATAAAATATTTACAGGGTGCACCAGGGCACAAGCATATGCAGAAACGAAATCCGTAATGGTAAATGGATCATAAGTCAAGAGTTGCAATTTTGAAACTTTCAGAATTGTAACATTCGTGGGGCAGACTCACACCCATGAGAACGTCTCAAAGCCGGGCATGATAATAAACTTTTAAAGTAATAAAAAAATTATATTACATATATATACATTCCAAAACTACTAGTTAAATTTTAACGTATGTCCTTGGCATGATACACTCCAAGCTTCTTTCCCGTCCTATCTTGAATTTCATAAAGTACAGTACCAATTTTTTTTACAATTACCGCAGGTAAAAATTTCTTAGACAATTTAGCGGAAATCTGTTTCGATGCAGAACTTTGGACGAAATTTCGCACAAATACTTGCTGACCGGGCATGAAACTTCTAGATTTCGCACGTAAATTATAACGACTGGAAGAAGACCTATAAGCAGCTTCTAAATTGCGTAGGACCAGTTGTTGTGCAATTGATAAGCTATCGGTTGGAGTCAGCATATTTATATTGTAGTCGTCGATGGCATGAATTTTCCGCAATAGTTCATACTGAGAGGCATGAATTATTTTATGTCTACCAAATAATAAATAATGTGGTGAGAACTTGGTAGTAGAATGTATCACATTTCGCAAGGCTCCAGCTATTTCATCAATGTGCTGGTCCCACTCTCGGTGATCATCAGAAATATACGATCTTATTGCAGCAAGAACAGAGCGATTCACTCGTTCGGAGGCATTGGCTTGGGGGGAGTATTTTGCTGTCCGCTCATGTTTAATTCCATATTTTTCAAGTAGCTTAGCCAATACTATGGATTCAAATTGTGGACCATTATCCGTAAATATGGCCTCTGGTACCCCAAATACTTGAAATATTTTTTTCTCCAGGAATTCAACGAGTTTGCTTGCAGTTGCGGATCGCATAGCCTCTAAAATTGGAAATCTAGTGAACTGGTCCAAAAGTATAAAAATACACGTGAATCCATTTGCTGTCCTTGGATAGGGACCAAGAAAATCTAAATAAATTCTCTGGAATGGTCTAGTGGGATACACAGGTTTACCCATTTCGGGCCTAGTGGAAAAATTAACAGCCTTGCTCTGTTTACATACGTTGCAGCTGCTAATATAATTTGTAATGTCAGACACCATAGTTGGCCAATAAAAATATCTTTTTATTAGAGAAATAGTTTTGGTTGTTCCTTGATGAGCAGCAGATGGAGGTTGATGAGCTTGCTCTATCAGCGATGACTGTAGATTCGTCGGAATTAATATTTTCCATGGCGATATATCACTTTTGTTTTCGTATGCATCAGGCAGGTAGACAAAAATTTTATTTCCTTGAACTCTGTAATTAGTTTTAACATCTTTATTTTGAATAAGAGCATTTATTTTCTCCACATAGTCCTCATCGTCATCAAAAGAGGAGGAATTTAAATCTAGTTGGAGAGGAACGTTTTGAGTACCATCCACAGCATCTACATTGACTCGAGAGAGCGCATCAGGTACAACATTATCACTACCTTTACGATATATAATTTTAAAATTATAACTTTGAAGTTTAAGCGCCCACCGTGCTAGTTGGCCATCCAGGTCTGTTTGGCTCATGAGCCATTTTAGGCTATTGTGATCCGTAATAATTGTGAAAACGTATCCCTCAATATAGGGGCGGAATTTCTTTACGCTTTCGACTGCAGCGAGACACTCAAGTTGGGTGGTAGAGTAATTACGTTGTGATTTGGTCGTCTTTTTGCTCATATACGAGATAGGATGTTCTTGACCATTGCGCATTTGAAATAAAACACTGCCTATACCAGATTTACATGCATCGCATTGAATGAAAAATTCTTTCGAAAAGTCTGGATTTACCAGTAGGGGAGCAGAGGTAAGTGCTATTTTCAGACTTTCAAAAGCTGCTTGTGCTTTTTCGTTCCACAAAATCTTAGTGTTTTTCTTAAGCAGATCAGAGATAGGAGCTGTTATCAGAGAGTAATTTCGAATAAAGCGACGATACCACCCAGCTATCCCCAGGAGTCGTCTAATTTGCCGCGTCGTTTTTGGTACAGGGTAGTCAACTATGCCCTGCACTTTGTCCGGATCCACTTTAAGGCATCCCTCACCAATCACATAACCCAGGTATCGCGTCTCTTTAAGCATAAACTTGCTTTTATCTACATTAATGGTCAGATTTGCTTTAAAAAGCAGTCTGGCCACTTCAGCTAAAAGTTGGAGATGTTCCTCAAAGGTTGCCGAGACCACCAGCAGATCATCTAAGTAGACAAATACCCGGTCATGTAATTGATGAGGAATAACCTTATCCATTAGTCGACACATCGTCTGGGGTGCATTGCACAGCTCAAACGGCATGACGACAAAATGGTAAAGTGGACGACCCGGCACAGTAAATGCCGTCTTATCCCTCGACCCCTGTTCAAGCGGTATCTGCTAAAAGGCGTCCTTCAAATCAATAGTGCTTATATATCTTGTTTGGTCTAGTCGGCTGAGTAAACCGTTAATCAAGGGAAGAGGGTAGGCGTCCGTCACCGTAACCGAGTTCACCTTCCTAGCATCAAGACACAGCCGAAGTTTACCGTTTGCTTTTGTTACCAACGTAACTGGGGACGACCAGGAGCTGTGACTCTCCTCAATCACTCCTAATTCCAGCATCCTATCTTGTTCCTTATAAAATTCAGCCTGACGCGCTGGTGAAATAGGGTAATATCTTTGTTTGATCGGACGAATGCCATCAACAATTTTAATCTCGTGTGTAAGGAGGTTAGTACGGCCTAATCCGTTTTTCTCATTGGATGGAAAAGAATCTATCACTTGAGTTAACAGACCTCTTTGACGTGGGCTCAAAATATGTTTATTTTTGTCCAATTCGGAGTTAGGATTTGGCAAAGACACTTTGGAAAGCTCATCAATCATAATGGGAACTAATCCAAAACTAGTCCAGAAGTCAATGCCAAGGTATAGGGATTGACTTAACCCAGGAGCAATGTGAATACGGAGCATTTTAGTTTTTCCACCATACGAAATTTTTGCGATAAAATGACCCAAAATTTGAACTTGATCACCACTGGCTGTGCAAAGTGAGGATTGAAATGAAAAATATTTGATGTGATTTTGATTTAGAAACTCTTCGGCTCCTTGACCTAACACAGAAATGTTAGCCCCGCTATCAAGAAGTCCACGATATGGAATACCATTAAGCAAAATATTTGCATATGGACGTGAGTCAGGCTCATTATGCATAAGAGTTTCCGAAATGGATTTCTTAATTTTTTTTCTTAACTTAAAATATCGAATCGACCGATTTGGTTTTTTGTGGTCAAAAGTAAATGATGTTGAAACGTCTGAATGTAGGTATGAAGACTTTATTCGTGTTCTTTTATAGGTGGCATCTGTGACTGCTGTGATTGGGTTTGTCTCCGAAGAATTTTGTAAAACTCGGGATCGGTGTTTGAAGCCGATTCCGTCATCTCCAATCTGGGTTTGTTTATCGTTGTTTGGGAATTCAGGTCCCCCGTTTTCCTGAATTCCCTCATCGGGTTTTCCTTACGAAGACAATAGGGACAGTCAGGTTTTAATATTCCAGGAGCACCACAACCATAACAAAATAAATTTCGATCAGATGATGGACAATCTGGAAATGGATGTCCAGGCTGTTTACAGTTCCAGCATATTAATTTCTTATGTTTATTGGGAACAGCAGCAGAAGAAGTAGAAAACGAGATAGGTTTATTACTACTATTATTAAATGCATTGACAGAAAATCCCTGAGCTTCCGACAAATATTCCCCCAAGGAATCTTTCTCTGCAAAAACATTCTCCATTTCCATTTCGTTTACTTGTCGTTTAGACATATACATTTCAGGTATATGACCCATGCGCATCCAATCATCTTCAACTAGCACACACGTATCTATGAAAGCAGTTAAATCCAAAAACCGTTTACCAGCAAATTTATCCTGTAGACCAGGTCGCATATTTCTCATTAAAAGATTTATTGTTTCTTGCTCTGATAATGGCCTAACAAGCTTAAGTGCTTTATTTTGTATGATATCGTAGAAATCAAGGAAAGGCTCCTTATATTTTTGACGAGTTCTTTCGAGTTCATATTTAATATCTGCATCAGAGCGACGTATGCGAAACCGACGAATCATGTTGGCTTTTAAGTCTCGCCACGATAATGTATCTTCGCCCTGACGATAATTCCAATACCAATTAAGTGCTCGATCTTTTAATAAAACCGAAAAATTTTTGGCTAACCTATCATAAGAAATTCCATTTGCAAGCGCCATATTCTCCACCCTATATAAAAAGTTTTCTATGGATACCTTGTCTTTATCATCACCAAAAAAATTCATATTCCATTCGTAAATTCTCAAGAAATCCCGAGTTTGTTTAGGAACTGAAATATTGGAAGCGCTTACAACTTTCGATAAATTCCGGATTGCAGAATTTCGAATTTGGTCATGGCGAATAGGATTAGGTATTTCAGATTCCAAATCCATGTTATCTTCCTTAGAGGTATGCGGAAATTCATTTACCTTTCTTTTTTGTTCGTTATTCCCACCATAACCTAACCCTTTTTGAGGAGGTGGCTTAAAATCGGATTCGAACTTCTCACGACTAATACTAGTTTCACCAGGCTTAGCAGTTTTCTGATTTACTAATGGTGGGGTAAGAATTGATAAATTTAACTTTTCAATGAGTCTTTCACAAATACGCTCTATGGCTACATCTGTAACTTCATCTGCAACTACATCTACTGGAATATTGTTTTGTGAAGGAGATGGAACTGTTTCTACATTATTAACCGTTTTAGTGAGTGTTTCGGACGTATCTTGTACATCCTCGACCGGAACGTTTTGGTTCTCTGCTACCTCTATTTCGGCATTATCTGCACCAATAACTGAAAAATCATGAAAAACCTCTCTAAGAGATTCTTCTACCTCTGGAGTCAATTCTGCAGTTTCTGTTAATTCCTTTAGGCAAACTGTCAGACGACCAATTGTTTGCAAATAGGATCCTACCGTGTTGATAACTGATTTACAGTGGGCGATACGCTCTAGTCTTCCACGAACATGCCATAGTAGGGTATCTAAAGAAGACAAAAAATCCTCTGTTATCTCTGCGGACTTTTCAGTATGAGTTTGTAGTGTGTTTTCGAGTTTTCTTATTTTAATGGCACAAACGTGCGCTTCTCTTTTAGCATTTTTCAGAGCCACAGTATGGGCAACCATAGGAGGCTCAATTTCCTCTAAAAGTTCTTGTTTTATAGATTGTTGTAAGGTAGTTAACTTCTCTGTTAACGAACCTTGAATATTTCGAATTTGGCATTCAATCGCCAATTCTTCAAATTCCAAGAATTGTACTGAAATGACCATGATTAATGTTTTTTCCTTTTCTTGTTTAGTTTACAAAGCAAAAAACAAAAAATCAAATAAATAAATAAACAGATAAATAAATTATATTCCGATAATATTTTGAATTAATTAAAAAAAGTAAAGTAGGTACCAAATCCAATATGAAACCAAAAGATATATAAATAACGAACTAATTAAATAAATAGAAATGTATATATGTATAATTTGTTTGATAAGTTTTCTTTTCTTTTCTGATTTTTCAAATTATGCAGTGATTTAGGTCCAAAAATAAGTACAAATATCAACATGATTTTATATAAAAAAAAATAAATAAACACGATACAAAACAAGTAAACCTAAGCTATGCTTAAGGCACGATAAATTCAACACCAAAAAAAAAAAACGTACGTAGTACGGAATACAAACCACGAAATGACATTAAGTAGACCCAAAAACTTAGTTATTTCTGTAATGGTATCACAAGTACAAAAGTACGAAACCATCACATAACTGCAAAACTATTGTAGCAAAAAAAAAAATAAATAAAAATTTACTTGATAAGTTAAATTCTAAACACTTTCAGACGAAAGTGGAATTAACTAAGTAAATAATGAATGTACTATAGATTATTTTAAATGCATTCCATAACAAACATTAATAATCACAAACGCAAATATTGCGGAAATCAACGCGAAGGAGCAAATAAAATAATAATCAAAAAAAAAACGTTTAATTTAACATTCGGACAGTTTACAGATATTTAGATTATTTATATCTTTTGTTAGTTTAGTTACCGATTAGGTTGGGCGCCATTCTGTTACGCGATCCCTTACTGCCAACATAACAAACCAGATTTTTACTCTTAATAATTTAATATTATCAACAAGTATGTTCATTAGCAATTCAGGTCGCAACAAGAAAATTTTCCTCTTCATTGACCATTACTGCAGCACATTTCCAGGCTAGTTAGCAATCGTAGGGTGGGTAAAAATTATGTAGTGGTATAGAGAGGACTTGTGGGTGCTGCTAGAAATAAAAAAAAATTAGTCCAAGAATGTTAACTTAGGGTTATTGAAACAGAAGTAAAGAAATTGTATGTATTAAGATTTGAATTCATCGTGCCAAATTCCATCAGGTTCAAGTATCAAATTCCGTCATGTTGATAAGGTCTTACTGTATAAGCCGTAATGCCTACACAGCCCACCAGAACTGTTCCATGAATTAACAATTCACTCCATTTATTCTTGGACCCCAAATCACTGCATTATGTTTAAGCTAATTTAAGAGGACATCCTCATTCACAAAAAAAAAAAAAAAAAAATAATTAAAAAAACAAAATGAACACTCAAAGAAATAATCATAACCACCAATAAAGTTAATACACCGCTAAGATTCGTTTATGCATATTAACAAAATTACACTATTTATTGATTAAATAAATTTTAGTATTAAATATTAGAAAATAAATTAGGAACTTATTTGATACTATAAAAAAAATTAATTAAACTAAATAATTATTTTCACTAACGAATTTTAACACTAATGGATCGATCCTTCATCACAAAACTTTAGATATGTACGTAACATTGTTTTGTTTTATTTATCTCTAAAATTTAATTTTTTGTAACAAGACATACGAATCTCTATAGAATTTGTAAATAAGGTTTATATAACCTGAATATAATTAATGGATAATAAAAATAATATTATATATAACTTAATACTATAAATAATAATAAATTAGATTAAATTTAAGAAAAAAAAACAAATATGGTGGTCACTTAGCTTTCGCTGCCAATGATGATCATAACCGTTTGTATATGTCCAAAATTTTGCGATTCCATGACAATCATATCGTACGTTATTATACTGTTTTTTTTTTCAGCTTACGGATCAGACACGTCACAGTTAACGTGTCATGCCACGCATATGTTTATTCTTGAAAAAAAAACAGAAATCGTGACTCTTTGGCCTTTTCCGCGACGGGGTATTATTTAGCCAAAGCTATTATAATTAGACTCAGGTTCACGTAATCGTGTACTGATTTGATGAAACCAATAAAAAATCCGCACAACAAAAAAATCAATCACGTTCGCATCCGATTAGATCACGTTTTATTATTTATTTTTATTTTTTTAATTAGATGTAAAGATCAAAAATTAATGAACTGGACACAAGACTAAATATTAAATTTAATTAGATTGCAATACAATTTGCTCTTATAAATTTCGGACCACGACTGATCGATGTGAATGCAATTTGTTTTCTTCCGATTTAATGTATATACACAGGTATCTGTTTACCGGTATCAATCGTGATATGAATTACAGTATGATCATCATCAGCAAAGACCAACAGTACAACACCAAACAATACATTGATTAATTATAAAATATTTACAGGGTGCACCAGGGCACAAGCATATGCAGAAACGAAATCCGTAATGGTAAATGGATCATAAGTCAAGAGTTGCAATTTTGAAACTTTCAGAATTGTAACAAAGGTACCAGTATATGATCTCATTACTGGAAAAATGATAAGGGAATTGCCAGACAAATGCATAAAACTAATAACATTCATATTCAACGCGATCATGCGAACCAGTTATATTCCTCAAAAATGGAAAATACCTTTGATCACAATTCACAATGATACATAAGCCTGGAAAAAATGAAACGCAGTCTCATCATATCATCCAATAAGCATGCTGCCCACAATCTCAAAGCTGTTTGAAAAAATGTTACTAACAAAATTGAAACCAATATTATAAGAACGGCGCGTTATTCCAAACCATCAATTTGGGTTCCGAAAAAAACATAGTACCACAGAGCAAATACATAGAATTGTAAATGAAATCAAAATCACCTTCGAGGAAAAGAAATATTGTTCTGCTGCTTTCTTGGATATAGCATAAGCATTTCATAAAGTTTGGCACGATGGACTAATATACAAAATTAAAGAGCTCTACCAAAAAAATTTCACTCAGTTTTGGCAAACTACCTTATTCAAAGGCAATACAAGGTCAAACAAATTAGCGCAACTACTTGTCCGGCAAGGCAGCGTTCTTGTTGTAGACAGCCGATTTACCTGTAACCACCAAAGTAACAATATCAACATTTGCCAATGACACGACCATCCTGGTAACATACAGTAATCCTGAAATTATCTCAAAGAAGTTACAGAATCATTTAAACAAAATCGCAGACTGGCTAAAGTCATGGCGAATAAAAGTGAACGAAAACAAATCAACTCACATCACATTCACGCTAAACAAACGCACCTGCCCACCAGTGAAATTAAACGATAAAAATATTTCTCAACAAACGAAGGTCAAATACTTAGCTTTGTACCTGGATAGAAGGTTAACGTGGAAAGCACATATTGAAACAAAGCGCAACCAAATAAAAATTACATTTTCTAAAATGTATTGGCTGATGGGAAGAAAATCTCAGTTGTCATTAGCCAATAAAGTTTTACTGTACAAAGCGATAATCAAACCCATATGGACATATGGTATTCAGTTATTGGTATCCACCAGCGTTTCAAACAGAGAGCTCCTGCAACGAACTCAAGCGAAAATACTTCGAAGTATTACTAATGCTGCGTGGTACATTCGAAATAGTAATATACATGACGACCTTGGGATTAAAACCATTAAAGAAAAAATTAGGAATTCAGTTCGAAATATTATTCAAAACTAGAAGCGCATTCCAACGAATTGGCCAGGGACATATTAAAACAGCCACGATTTAGGCGACTGAAAAAAACAAATCCACTCGGACTGACGAACCTGTGAACCTGTAAATTTATTAAATGTTTGTCTTATACATATACATAAGTATAATCTAAATAAATTAAATACTTAAAATATGTAAAATTTTTAGATTAAGATTTGATTACTTCTTGTTAGTTTCTTATGTAGAAAGATTCATGAATAAATCCATTGGCAGCATGTAAAAAAAAACTAACTTAAACTAAATTAACAAAAATATAAGGAAGTGTTAGTAAAACAGTTGGTAAGAGCAATTTAAAAAAATTGTATAATTGAAACCACCCAAACACAAAAATTATAAAAACAAAAATTTGTGGCAAAAGTCAACGCCAAAATGAGCGTACCTAATGTACTTACAAATAGTATTAATTTGATTAAAATATGGCGAAAATTACTATTTATTATTATTAAAACCACCATGCAGAAACTAAATGTTGTTGAGTTTCTATGTATATTAATAAAAGCATACATACAATGTGTATAAGGTTCCGCTATTGTATATTTGATTTATTTTCAAAAATTAATCGCTTGCTTAACGACTGCGAAAATTATAATTTTGATTACTGCGTCTAATAA
This sequence comes from Tipula helvola, assembly GCA_963556165.1. Lineage (NCBI taxonomy): Eukaryota > Metazoa > Arthropoda > Insecta > Diptera > Tipulidae > Tipula > Tipula helvola. The sequence continues at coordinate 222,449,218 of OY744483.1, read as the reverse complement.
CAAAATTAAATCAAGCCAATTCAACTTTTAACACTCCCTCTAATTGTTGTTTAAATTTTTCATTCCAAATGATAAAACATTTTCCTTGAACTTCTGGGTCGGTAATGGTTTAGTAAGCGTGTTTGCTACTTGTTCATTTGAAGAAACGTAAACTTGTTTGATAATATCGTTATTGACATGCTCTCTGATGAAATGGAATCTGACATCGTTATTTCCATCCATCGTATTTTCGCAAGGATAATTGCACTTTGATTATCAACCATAATCAATGTCGGATTTGCTTGCTCATAGCCAATATCTTTTAAGAGTTGTCTAAGCCAAATGGCTTCTTTGACCCCATCTGAAGCAGACATATATTCTGCCTCTGCAGTTGAAAGTGCTACTGTCTTTTGTAAATAGATTTTCCATGTGAATATTCCATTGTTAATCAATAACCAGATGTGGATCGTCTCGTATCAATATCACGGGCGTCAACTGAATCTGTATAACCTTTTAATTCAACTGGTGAACCATCATATTCAATACTCCTGACAGATATCGAATTAATTTCACGGCGTTGCCATGAGCTGCATTGGGATTCTCTAAGTAAATATTCACTACTTTCACTGCTTATGAAATATCAGGTCTTGATACAATCGCTACAAACAACAATGAACCAACTGGTTGTCTGTATGGAAAAGGTTCATTTTCGTTTTCTTCTTGAGATTTACGTAATACCACATTATTGTCGGCTGGAGTCGATGCCTTCTTACAATTTCTCATTTCAAACTTGCTGATCAGTTTTTCAATATAATCCTTTTGATTGATGAAAATCTTTTTATTTGCACGATCACGTACAAATTCAATTCCCACATAATGGTACTCGTAACCTTTTGTAGGCATAAAGTTACTTGATATCACCATTTCCAAAGTGTTCTTATTTGATGAAAATACCAGGCCATCATCGACGTATAAAAGCAATATAACTTTATCGCCATTTACTTTACCTCGAAATACACATCCGTTTGATTGTGATTGTATCATGGTGAAATCCTTAAGGAAATTGGTAAATTTCTCGTTCCATACTCTTGATGCCTGCTTCAATCCATAAAGATTTTTCTTGATGCGACATACAGCTTTTTCATCATTCATCTTGACACCTTCAACTCCAACTAAAACATAACTTCTTTGCCTTTGGGTCCCATTTTTATCGTTTTAATTGTTTTGGAATTTGCACAACATTTTATTTATTTATTGTACTTTAACAATAATTTAGTATTAAAAGGAAAAGCACAGATGGAAACAGAGTAAACATGCCCCAGATCTTGTTTAGAATTAAATCATTTTTCATTTGTTGAACGATATAGGCCAAAAAAAATTTTGTAAACATTTCGTGCACTTTCGTGAACCATTTTGTTGTCTCTTTCAAAGCGGCAATTTTGTTCTGGCGTGTATGGAGAAATACGTTCCCATGTAATACCTTCTTTTTCCAACTGGTCTATCACGTCTCGATTCGCGAATTCAAGGCCATTATCAAATCGGAAATTTTTAATTAGGCTATCAATCGTATTGTGCAGCAATGGAATGAAACCACATAATTTATTGAATACTTCATACCCTTCGACTTTAAGAAGTGTATATGTATGTATGTCTGAAGCAGGTTGCTTCATCCTTGATCACCATAAAATATCGAATTCCTCCTATTCCTTCCATTTCCATTGGACCACATAAATCTGCATGCATAAATTCACCTCTCTTAGCTGGTCGAACTGATTCCGTTTTATGTGATGCTCTTTTCATTTTTCCAAATTGACAATTTTCACAGAAAAATGTATCGCTATTCGATAGTTTGACCCCATCAATTAAATTTTCGTTGCAAATTTTCTTGATTGTATCGACATTAATATGACCTAAGCTTCGATGCTATTGTTGAAGAGAATCAGTTGCTGTGTTTGCATGTTCAATTGTTTGCTGACGAAAATTCATTCCCATTTGTTTCAGATCATCTTCTAGTTCAATTGCCATAACAACATTTTGTACATCAACTACTTTCACAATACCATCTAATTGTACCGTAATGCAGCTTTTCTTGGTCACTACTCTGGTTGAAAACAAATTTTCTGCCAATTTAGGAACGTACAACGCATTTTCTAAACGGCATGGCTCCCACTGTCCGTCAACTCTGGCTGGAATCAATTAAAATTGTATCAACTCCTTCAATTGGTAATTTTGTACCATTTGCAATTTTAACTAATCCATCTTCTTTACATTTACGATAATCGGTGAACCATTCATGATGAAATGTCATATGACTCGAAGCACCTGAGTCAGCAATCCAATAATCCATTTTATTGTTATTTTTCGAACAATCATTTGCACATGGCTTCATTGTTCGGATTTTCTATTTTATTCGGCTTCCATGATTCTTTTTTTAAATAACATTCACATATGGCACTTTGTTCTCCTTTTTAATACATCGATGTTTGTGCGCCCTTTTGATTTATGTTCGCGTTTGCTTACGCTGCGAAAGCTACATGTGAGTTATCGATCATATTTTTCTTGAGATTGTCTTCTTCCAATTGTAACGAAGGCTTCAAAGTATCCATCAAACGAGTTTCTTTTATATTACACTAAACCGTTTTATAATTATTAAATCTTGACGATAAACTACTTATAATACGAACCATTTTCAATTTGTCCGATAACTTCTCACCTTGACTTTCAATCTCTGCTGCTAATTTATATTTGCTTTCGACATATAATTTGCAACTGTTGCATCATCTTTCATTTTTAGTGCAAAATGCTTTTCTTCTTTATTTTATTATAACCCGACGTATTAGTCATTTTATGGGATGGTATGAGTATTGGAATAAAACAGTGCGGGATCGGTAATTGGTGAGAAACGGATTTCTCTCTGTTCGTTGAGGATATTTTGGTTAAGAAATATAGCTTTTCGGATTTCGTAAGATTCTAAGTTGTCTAAACGTCTGCTTTTTGGTTGTACATGTAATATTTCTAAATTGTTTAAACTGGATGTGTGATTTTCTAACGTTAAATGATTATAAAGGGAAGATTCATGGCTACCAGATAAATGTTCTTTAACTCTAACTTCCAAATTGCGCCCAGTCTGTCCGATATAAGAGGAACTACAATCATTGCAATTGATCTAATAAACGCCAGACTTGGAAAGGCGATCAATTCTTGGTTTGTTATTTTTATCTGTATATTCTGTCGCGATGTTACTAATCCGTTGGCTAGTTTTTCCTATATACTCTAAGCGGTGCCAATTTTTCGGCATTGGGCTATCAGGTGGATAAATGTTAGCTAAAGCTTTATGTTTCAGTTTTCTGTTTAATAGCTTTAATATAGTCTTAGCTGCATAACCGTTATTGGCTGCTATTTCTTAAATTATATTAAGCTCTTTGTTATAATTGGATTTGGTCAAAGGAATGTTTATTAATCTATCTAAGAATAAGTGGAAAGCTGATATTTTAATATTATGGGGATGGTTTGAAGAGTTAGGTATAATGGCGTCTGTATACGTGGGTTTTCGATAAATTTTGAACTCTAATGTAGAATTAATTCTGGTTATTGTTATATCTAGAAAGATAATCGATTTGTTTTCTTCTTTTTCTACCGTAAAACTAATGGTGGGATATTAAGAATTTAACCAAGTGAGAAAAGAGGTTATTAGCCTATCAGTTCTATTCCATAGACATAGTATACACGATAATATTATAGAGATAGGTGTTTATTTGTTTATGTTATAATGAGGGTATAGTTTTTCGGGTTTTATCCAATTCTAATATCGAGAGTCAACACAAATATTTATAAAACCGAAAAAACTATACCCTAGTTACAATATTGCTTGTTGTATTAAATGCCTTTGACTTTGAATAAAATAGTATACAAACCTAGCGAAAAGTACCATTCCGGTCTAAAAAACTAGTTCACCTCAAGTGTACGCATATCGGTAATCTAAAGTTCTCTCCATAGGAATAAAATAGTTTCCACCTAGCGGCACGTAATCTACTTTCCCATTTTTGTTACTCTCTCAATCCAATCGGTGGTGTTTCTTATATTTTATAGACCTGGCGCCGAATTTCTTATCTAAATAACTAAGAAACTAAATAATCATATTTCTTGTGGAAATATTGTAGTATAATAAAATTAGTCCCATAATTTTTTAATAAAAAATTTAAAGCAAATTTCGATTTCTAGAGAACCTCTATAATTTGATTTCAAAACAAAACTGTAAACTGAAGAAGCTTGTTACGGTGCAAAGCACCTTTGTGAATAAATAAAACACCCACCTTTTCTTTTTTTTTTTTAAACTTTCATTTATTTTTTTTTTTTTGGTACACAATTTTTTTGCCTCCCGCACCGTATAAAAATTTCCCCGACTGTAGTTTTGTGGATGAAAACATACATTTTAATTAACATAAATTCTTGTAATATACCTTGTTACCACCTATTTCTGAGTAACATCACGTACCCATACTCACACGGGAAACATTAACGGGGTGGTCATACACAATTTTAGCATCCAGCTGGATGTCAAATCTAAAAAAAATATACACAAAGTTACCCCTAAGCAAATACTATTCCATTATCTATACTTATCTAATTCATTTACATTGTTCCACTCGATGCAGTGTCCCATCTTTGTTTGTCGTTAGTTTCTGAAATAAAAAAAAACACAATAAAACTTATTATAAACACTATTAAAATTAATTAAAACCACAACAACAAAAATTTTTATCGTACCTGTCACAACAATTATAAACCCATCGACCAAAAACCAAAACGCCAGCTGGTGATGTATTATGGTTTTTTTTTTTGGTTGCGTACCCGCCAAACTTTATGGTAACACAAAAAAAAAAAAAAAACTAATAAACATAACGATGTTGTTGTTGTACCATCGTAAAAATAGGTATAAAAGCGAAAGGAATTTGGTCATTCATTCTCTTTGATCTCTGATCAGCCACCCAGTTAGGACATCTACAGGAGTAACCAAGGAGTTGTGTTTTGGACAACAAGGATACATAATAACCAGATATTGGTCGGATAATTAATAAGTACATATAATTAATACTATTATATTATAAACTATGATAACTTGCAAGCTCTTAGAAACCCGGGATGTGAAATTAAATTATGCAACTTAAAGCTAGATCGTATTGCCTCTTACTTGAATTGTCAATATTCCTTAGAGAGTGAAGCCTTGCCCAATATTGTATCAAGGTTGATACATATTCGTGGTCGACTTGATCGGTTACAAAATCATCATTACGATGAAAATCGAGTTCGTCAATTGCACCAGGAGTGTGAACAGCTTCATAGGCGTGTTCGAGAATTACAGGTTAATGGAATTTTCAGTGCCTCACCAAAATTGAATACAGAGCTATTAGTACCTATTTCATCTATGACAACCAACATTACAAGTTCTGCAGCACCATTGGATAGTAAGAGTCAAAGCGTAATTTTTGAATCACCTTTATTTTTAGACGAGCAATCATGTCGGAATGCTTCTCAAGATAGGAACCCCGATATGAGCTCTCTAGTTCAGAATTTGGAAAGGCTGTTAACCAATTTCAGTGATAATTCAGTTGTTAAAACCACTCCCGATGTTAAGATATATTCCGACACAGCATCCTTTACCAATACTGGCTTAACCAAGACTAAAATAGTTGCTTCCTGGAATTTCAAGTTTAGCGGCGCTAGCAACGACACACCGGTCGAAAGATTCGTTTTCCGAGTCGATCAAATGGTTGATAGAGCGGGAATAGATCTCAATAGTTGTGTACAAGACATTACCTGTTTATTGTCAGGAGATGCACTCGATTGGTTTTGGATTCAATTAGAACGAGACCCCTCATCTACTTGGAATAAACTCAAGAGAGATATGATCGATAGGTTTGGTATTTGTAGGTCAGATAGAGAAATTCGACGTTTGCTAGATTTTCGCAAACAGAAATATCCTAAAGAGAGTTATTGCGAATTCCAGGATAGTATTTTGAAAATAGCTTTGCAGGCTCAACATCCCATACAAGATCAGGAAATATTAGATATTTTGATTAATAATATGAGACCTGGGTTGCAATTAGCCGTAGCCAATAAACGAATTGATAATATTAGTCAGTTAGCTCAAGAATGTCGGCTTCTCGAAGACTTATGGATTCAAGTGCGACATAAAACTGAAGCAAATATTTGGCACCTCCAGAATAAAATTCATGAAGTCAGTGTAGGAAATGAAATAGGTATTGGATCTACATCAGCCACTTCCTTAGCTTCATTCAATAATCCGTATTTAGAGTCAATTCCCGAACTGTGCGCTTTAAACAGTCGTTATATTCGGAATCCCCGAGAGGTACAATTTAATCAATCGATCCGAACGCCTGGTAACAACGGTGATTTGCGAAACAAATGCTGGAATTGTCATGCTTCGGATCATTCTTATAAATTTTGTAGACAGCCACGTAAAATCTTTTGTTTCGGATGCGGTTTAAGTAATACATATCTCCCTGATTGTACTCAGTGTCAAAGGTTGAATTCGGAAAACTTGAAACAGAAGGGAGTGAATATTCGGGATCCTCGCCTTCAGGCTACCTCCAGCCCGAACCAAATCGAAACCCAAGAATCGGCATCCACCACGGATCCCGAGTTCTACCGTCTACTTCGCCGGTCTTCAAAATAAATTCTAAACATAAATCTATTCAACCTAACCTTAGATTCCACCGAGCCTATCAATATTTTTGTCATCGTAAACAGTTACGTCGTGAAATTTGTGAAATTCTAATAACTTCCAGTACTGAAGGTCGTCCTTTCGTTAAAATATCCCTTGATGGTCTCCCTATCTTTGGTTTGTTAGATTCAGGGGCAAATATTAGTGTTCTGGGAAAAGGGTGCGAACAATTTATTGAACAATCTGGTAGTAAATTTCATAATTTTCCATCTATTCTATCTACAGCAAATGGTTCAAAAGAGAGAATGAGAACGTTTTTAACGACAAAACGAACCAGGTTAAATTTTACTTAGCTCCAAATTTATCGCAGGAACTTTATCTTGGCATGGATTTTTTTCGTCTCTTTGGTATCGAACTCAGGGTGTCTGAGATAGACGTTAAATCACCAGAACCAATCCAAACCGCGGTCGATCCTCTTCAGCATAACCTAACTTCGGAACAATCAGGTGCTTTATCTGATATTATTAGCCTATTTCCGTCTTCAATTAAACTAGGATTGGGCCGTACGAACCTCTTATCCCATAATATTGACACAGGGACTGCACCTCCGATAAAGCAACGTCACTACGCTATTTCTCCAGCAAAGCAAAAACCTCTTTTTGCGGAGTTGGATCGTATGTTACAACTTGGAGTAATAGAAGAGAGTGAAAATCCCTGGTGTTCACCAGTAACGCTGGTGCAAAAATCGAATGGGAAGGTTAGGTTGTGCCTGGACGCCCGAAGAGTTAACGAGGTAACCTTAAAGGATGCCTACCCATTACCGTTAATTGATGGACTTCTGAGTCGCTTGGAAAACATCAACTTCATTTCAAGCATAGATTTGAAGGATGCCTTTTGGCAGATTCCACTTGCCAGTGATGCAAAATGCAAAACCGCGTTCATGGTATCGGGTAGGCCCCTTTATCAATTCACCGTTATGCCCTTCGGGTTGTGTAACGCTCCACAAAGAATGTGTCGTTTAATGGACAAGGTGATTCCTCATCAGTATCACGACAAAATCTTCGTTTATCTCGATGACCTATTAGTCACGTCTAGCACATTTGAGGAACACCTTGATCTGTTGAAACTTGTGGCAGAGCGGCTGCAGTGGGCCAAGCTAACCATCAATGTAGAAAAAAGTAGGTTTGTTCTCAAACAGGTAAAGTACCTTGGTCATTTGGTTGGTGAGGGGTGCATAAGGGTAGATCCTGAAAAGGTCGACGCCATCTCCAATTTTCCAACTCCTAGCTCGATTCGGCCGCTTCGTCGCTTTCTCGGGTTGAGTGGGTGGTACCGGAGATTTATAGGTAATTATTCTTCCATTGGAGCTCCTTTAACAGATTTGTTAAAGTCGAAGCAAAAACTAGTTTGGAACTCCGACGCCGAAACTGCTTTTAATCACCTTAAAGAGGCTTTAACAAAAGCTCCAGTCTTAGTGCATACTGATTATTCCCTGCCTTTCTATATTCAAGCAGATGCTTCCACTACTGGGGTAGGTGGTGTGTTATACCAACTTGTCAACGGCGAAGAACATCCTATCGCTTTTTATTCTCACAAATTGAACTCTGCGCAGCGCAAATATAGTATTATCGAGCTCGAGTGCTACGCTGCGGTACTGTGTGTGAAAAAATTTCGGCCTTTTATTGAGGGTTTGGAATTCACGGTGATTACTGACCATGCGAGTCTCCGCTGGCTGATGGGTTAAACTGATCTCTCTAGTCGTCTGGCTCGATGGAGTCTAAAACTACAGGGTTTTAAATTCCATATCGAGCACCGTAAAGGTAGTTTAAATATAGTACCAGATGCGCTTTCACGCGCATTTTGTGAGGAAATTATACCTGGTTCATCAAGTTCCTATACGGATGATAATTTATTCGTTGATTTAAATTCTCCCGCATTTCAGGATATAGAATACCTAACTCGTATTCAAAATATTATTGATCATCCAAATCAGCATCCAGCTTATCGTGTGGAAAATGGTAAATTATTGATTCGTCCGTCGTATGGTAATCGGTACTTGGACACCGATCTTTCTCCGTGGAAATTAATAATACCTAAAAGCATGACACCATCCCTGATAGAATTGGCACATTCACCACCTACGGCTGGCCACCTGGGTATTACTAAAACCTTAGAGCGACTCCAGCGGCATTTTTACTGGCCACAAATGAATAAAGATGTTCGAATATACGAGAAAAATTGTGCAGTGTGTAAAATGGTAAAAGCCCCGAATTTTTATTTAAGACCACCCATGGGCGCAGCTTTTGAAACTAATAGGGCTTTTCAACATTTGTATTTGGATTTTCTGGGTCCGTTCCCACGCTCGAAAAATCATAATACCCACGTTCTCATCGTATTAGATAATTATTCTAAATTTGTTTTCCTGAAGCCACTTAAAGAAGCCTCAACTTCCGCCTTGTGTGAATTTGTAGAAAAAGAAATTTTTCAGATGTTCTCAGTTCCAGAATACATCTTGACGGATAATGGAATGCAATTTATTTCACAGAAATTTCAACAGTTGCTAACTAAATACGGTATACAACATTATCATACTCCATTTCATTCACCGCAAAGTAACGCGGCTGAACGGGTCAACCGAACCATTTTGAGTGCTGTACGCGCTTATATAGGCAATAAACATACCGAATGGGATGTTCACCTCTATCAAATTGGTTCAACGTTAAGGAACGTCATACATTCGTCCACTTCATTTTCTCCCCACAACATTTCATTAACCACGGTTCAGAATATTCCCTTCGAAGATTATTGGGATGTGACCACAACAGTGAAGCGAACGCTATCACAAAATCGGCTATTCTGGATTCAGTACGAGATGAAGTCCTGAAAAATCTTCGAGAGGCTCATTTGAAGGGGCAAAGGCATTACAACCGCAAATGTGGTGAAAGGACATTTTCCATAGGTCAATCTGTTTTTGTGCGTACCTACGTACAAAGTAACGCGGTAAAAAAATTTTCTGCAAAGCTAGCGCCAAACTTTGTACCTGCAAAAATCATAGAACGAATTGGCGAAGTAGCATACCGACTGGAAGATCCGACAGGTAAAATTCTGGGAATATATCATGCTCAAGACATACGTACCTAATAATAAGGAAATACAACAACCAACAACACCTGTCTAGCTACTCCAATTTAATGAGTTGTCACCAGATCATAAGGCCTGGCTTGGAGACTACTCAGAGTGTGGGGCGTCCCCGCGTTGGATAAAACAGCACAGCCTAATCGAATCCCAGTTGCCATATTTTCGTTTTTTTTCTAATGCCCGGCTTGAGACATCTCAGGGGTGGATTTTCCCCACGCTGTTACGGTGCAAATCACCTTTGTGAATAAATAAAACACCCACCTTTTCTTCTTGTTTTTTAAAACTTTCATTTATTTTTTTTTTTTTGGTACACAATTTTTTTTGTCTCCCGCACCTTATAAAAATTTCCCCGACTGTAGTTTTGTGGATGAAAACATACATTTTAATTAACATAAATTCATGTAATATACCTTATTACCACCTATTTCTGAGTAACATCACGAACCCATACTCACACGGGAAACATTAACGGGGTGGCCATACACAATTTTAGCATCCAGCTGGATGCAAATCTAAAAAAAATATACACAAAGTTACCCCAAAGCAAATACTATTCCATTATCTATACTTATCTAATTCATTTACATTGTTCCACTCGATGCAGTGTCCCATCTTTGTTTGTCGTTAGTTTCTGAAATAAAAAAAAACACAATAAAATTTATTATAAACACTATTAAAATTAATTAAAACCACAACAATTATAAACCCATCGACCAAAAACTAAAACGCCAGCTGGTGATGTATTATGTTTTTTTTTGGTTGCGTACCCAACTGTTGGGTTAAGATGTTCACCTGTAGAGGCGTGATGATCGCCAAACTTTATGGTAACACAAAAAAAAAAAAAACTAATAAACATAACAATGTTGTTGTTGTACCATCGTAAAAATAGGTATAAAAGCGAAAGGAATTTGGTCATTCATTCTCTTTGATCTCTGATCAGCCACCCAGTTAGGACATCTACAGGAGTAACCAAGGAGTTGTGTTTTGGACAACAAGGATACATAATAACCAGATATTGGTCGGATAATTAATAAGTACATATAATTAATACTATTATATTATAAACTAACTTGAATAATAATCATAAAATTAATAAATAAATTGATTAATAATGAATTTATAATAATAATTTAATCAATAATAAATTCCTAATATCCAAATAACTCCAATACTACCGGTCAAACAGTGTGGTTCTAAACAAACAAAAACAAAGAAAAGAAAAAAAAGATAAAAAAGAAAAACAACAAAAAAACACAAAATAAAGAGAGTGCTGTGTCAACCCTTGATTCCTGCTTGCAAAGACGGTCATCGAACGACGGATTGCAGTCCCTGCCACGGAGTGCTGTTCCTGCAACTGAGTGCGTGCAACAGAGGAAAAAAAACGACAGACGATACGCGTGCGTATTGGGATAGAATCTCGGCGAGGGTTGGTTTTTGGATCGTAGACACCAGTTTAGTGTGGCGCGGTCGTATTTTTTTGTTTTGTTTTTATATATTTTCTAGGGATCTGCGGAGGTAGAGCTCTTCATCCGGAGATCACCTACAAATCACGTTCACATACCACGCTGTGTCAGGACGGATCAACAACCGGCGGTCAAAGGGATTTATGTCCCATATTTACGTATCGTCGGTCCTGACGTTTTAATAAATAACAAGCAAAACAAACGTCAAACTTCTGTAAATGTTAATATTGTAAAAATTCAATACCTTTAAAATAATTATTGTCTAAATAAATCATTATTTATAACGTAATATAAAAAAAATGTGTGTTTAAGGTAATTTTTTTTTCAGGGAGTGATCGTGTTAGTGGAAATGTGTGTTTGTGGAAGTTAATTCGTTGTTTCAGGTGAGTGATGTAGTGAGTGTGGCCAACCAACAACATGCAGCAATTAGTCAAAAAGCGGCTTATATCAAGTTTTCGTCGACATCACCAACTACCACTCCTCATGACTGAGCGATAGTCAGTGCACAAAGCCGCGGTGGTAATGGCGGAGATATCTGTTTGCGGATAGGATGGGGACATACCGTCGGATAGTCCAGTTCGTCCATCATATGCTTCTAGGGTGTCGTTCACGGCAAGTGTGGCACGAAGCGTATGATCGGAATAGGAGTCAGCGATGACCCAGTGAGGATTCGTTTCTGTTCCCAATTCCCTTCTAGGAGTGGTCAGGGTAACTTGATCGCTGACGGGGATTGGTGTATTAGGTTCGGGTTCAATAATCTGGGTCCTCCACAACTGGATTATCTGCGGTGCTGTTTGTTGTGTCTATGGATATATCAATCTAGCCCCCGCCTAACCGTAACAAGCTTTAGATGCCGTTTGATTTACATTTTGACAGTATGGCAAAATGTTGATAGATATGTCGAGTGTCGATGACTTTTCAACCATTTTGCCGTGATACAAAAAATGAATCAGAACTGCGGGGGCTTGTTGAGGATAATACTCAAAAAGCAGCTAATTTTATTTCGAATTGATGAATTTTTAACAAACATATTTAAAGTAAATCAATTTCTGATGGCCAATAAATTCAACACGTCATTTCAGGGATGAATCTTAATTGTATGTTTATGGTATCGGAACAAACGCCTCAACTAAAATCTTCAAAAAAGCCGAGACCACAAACAATGTGCCGGGTTCGATCAAATGTCGAAGTTTCTTTCAATTATAATAAAGCTTTCTGGAAGAATAAAGCAATTTGAGTAAAGTAAGGAGTAGAATAGTTAGTTGAAGAATAGAATAATGACGTAGTAACTGCATGTTAAGGGTATAGTTCGTGGTATTCCAGATGTAGGAATATTACCCGACTATATATATATATTGTTATTGTCTGTACATATATTGTGATCCACACTTGTTAAATGTAGGAATTTGCAATGTTTATAATTTTAGCCTACAAGTCCCAATTTGGGGGAATGCGATAATAATGCACTTCACTATTTTAAATGCAAACAAGGCACTGAATTGTTTTAGTTAAATGAATATTTATAATTTATTAATGCAATTCAATTAGTTAATTTATGAAAATATAAATGATTAATTTATTTATAATATTTATGTTTTAATTATAAATTCACGCACAAGATATAATTACACTATTTTTACAATATAATTTACCACTTATAAATTTTTTTTCCGAAAAATTAAAAATGGCGAACCGCGTTGTTCGCAACAAATTTATATAAAATTTTCTGTGTGGTGTATTGTATGGGAGAGATTCGGCTATTTTTCAGCAAGGTAAGCAAACGACTGTGTTTGTAAAGAAAAACGAGATAGAGAAAAATATGTTCGTTTTTAATCAAAATCGTGAAGTAAGCGAGAATGCAATTCTCTATAAAAATAATTTCGCTTGTTGGTCAAGCGGTTGCGGTTGCGGTTGGTTGTGTGTCATTAATGAGTGAGCGCTGATATATATATTTGATATATCGCGGTGTTGAACGAAAGTTGTAAAATATTGTGCGCTATGAATGAATTTGTATATTTGTGAATATATAAATGAATGAGTCGCTACAGGACTCCCCCGCAAGTGATTTCCCCTCCTTAGGGAATAACTGAATGAGTAGTTGCTATACGGACAAGTTTGTATGTTCGATGGCTTGATATTTGATCAGCCGAACTGAGTATTCCGTAAGCTGGTTTGAGTCGATCGATTGAAACGTTATGGTTTTTACCATTAATCGATACGACGAATTGTTTTCGTAGTCTACGTATGACTTGATACGGACCTTCATAAGGAGGAGATAATCCCGTGCGAACCTTGTCTGTTCTGATGAAGACAAAATCGCAGTTATCGAGCGATTTCGGAACAAAAACGTCATCTTGTTTGGTTTGACAAGGTGTTTTTGGCACAAGGTTTTGCATGGTTTGTCGCAGTTGGTCGATGACTGTGTCGCTGGTTGGGAGTGGTGGAAGAGGATTATCGATGAAGAACTCACCGGGTAGCTTAATGGTTTGTCCGTAAACCATTTCAGCTGGTGAGCACTTGAGATCTTCTTTCACTGTTGCTCGGATTCCAAGAAGGATGATTGGTATTTCCGAACTCCAATTAATTGTATTGCTTCTGGCCATTAATGCGGCTTTGAGTTGCCGATGGAAGCGTTCGACCATGCCATTGGCTTGAGGGTGATAAGCCGTTGTGCGTATACGATGAGATCCGAGGAGTTTCGTTAACTCAGTGAAAAGTTTGGACTCGAATTGCGTTCCCTGATCAGTTGTGATATGAAGGGGGACGCCGAATCGTGATACGTAATTGTTGACGAATGTGGTGGCAATGGTTGCAGCTGACATGTTTGTCATGCAGTATGCTTCGGGCCAGCGAGTGAAGCGATCGACACAGGTGAAAAGATATGAATATCCATTAGACGGTGGAAGTGGTCCCACGATATCTATATGGACATGCTCGAATCGACCAGGCGGAATGTCGAATTGTCCATGAGGTGATTTTGTGTGCCGTTGGACTTTGGCACGTTGGCAAGATAAACAAGACTGAGCCCAATTGCCTACGTCTTTGTTTATGTTAGGCCAAAAGTAGCGAGCAGCAATCAATTTACGAGTTGCACGGACTCCAGGGGGGCTATTTCTGAATACGATACGAATTCGAATGTATAAGATTCGTATTTGATTTAAATAAGAAACGAGCGAATCTGATTCAATTCTAATTCAATTCAAATACGAATATTATACTTTCGTATTCGTATCGTATTCAGAAATAGCCCTCCTGGATGCGAAATGTTATGCAGTGTGTCGAAGATGGTTCGACGTAGTGGTGCTGCAATGTATGGGCGATTGTTCCCAGTAGATGTATCGCAGATAATTTCGAGGCCAGGTAATTTAAAAAGTTCTAGTTTCATTGATGAACTAGAGTGACATTCGGAACCAGAAAATAAATTCTGAAGTTCTAGGTCTACTTTTTGAGTGTTTGCAATTTGGTTTAAGTCGATATGTGTTTCGACTGCGGCCGTTTCATTGTCGGTAGTGCGGGATAGTGTGTCCGCGACAACGTTGTCATGTCCGTGTACATGTTGGATGTCCGTTGTAAATTGACTGATGTAATCCAAGTGGCGAGCTTGCCTTGGATTGCGTTCAGTTTTTGACTGAATTGCTCGTGTCAGAGGCTTGTGGTCGGTGTAAATGGTAAAGTCCCGACCCTCGACAAAATATCTAAAGTGTTTGACTGCTAGATATATTGCGAGTAATTCCCGATCGAATGCGGAATATTTCTTTTCAGCATCCGAGAGTTTCTTGGAAAAGAATCCCAGTGGCTCCCAACACTCGTTGTTGTACTGTTGCAGTACAGCACCGACAGCAGTGTTTGACGCGTCAGTGGTTAAGCTGAGCTTTGAGTCGCTCAGTGGGTGTGCCAGAAGTGTTATCTGGGCCAATTCAGCCTTTAACGACGTGAATGCTTGTTGACATTCGTCGGGCCAAGAGAAGTTCTTGGCTGTCTTGGGCTTTTTGAGTAAAGCTGCCAAGTGGCTGTGAATTGGTGCGAGTGTTTGTGCGAGTTTTGGTACAAATCGGTGGTAGTAATTTACCATGCCGACGAATCGCTGTATACTTTTGATTGAAGTAGGAGCTGGGAATTCCCTAATGGCGTTAATTCGTTCTTCAGTCGGCAGAATACCATTAGGGGTGATCTTGTGGCTGAGGAAATCAAGAGTTGATGCGCCAAAAACGCATTTTGAACTCTTGATGTGAACATCAAACTGAGTTAACCTGTGGAAGAGTTGTTCCAGGTGAAGTTTGTGTTGTTCCTCAGAATGTGAAGCCACGAGAATGTCGTCAATGTACACGAAGACGAAGTCTAAATCACGAACGACTTCGTTCATGAAACGCTGAAACGTTTGTGCGGCATTGCGTAGTCCAAATGGCATTCGGGTGAATTCGAATAGGCCAAATGGAGTTGTGATTGCCGTTTTGTGAACGTCTTCAGGTGCAACGGGAATGAGATGGTATGCTCTGATAAGATCGATCTTTGAAAAAATTTTGCAACCATGCAAGTGCATGGAGAAATTTTGGATGTGAGGTATCGGATAACGGTCAGGTGTTGTGACTGCGTTTAGTCGACGATAATCCCCACAAGGTCGCCAATCGTGATCTTTCTTTTTCACCATATGGAGTGGACAAGAAACGGGAGATGCAGATGGCCGGCAAATCCCTAATTCCACCATGTGTTGGAATTCTGTATGTGCGACTTTGTGACGGACTGGATCTAGTCTGCGTGGTCTTGCCACAGGCAGATGGCCTGCTGTGACAATGTGGTGGACCACGTTGTGCTGAACTGGCAAGTGGTAGTTTGGCTCTGCTGTGAGTGAAGGAAATTGTTTGAGCAGAGTGCCATAACTGTTGTTGACTGTGAAATGGATCGGTGTCGGTTTGTCGACGTGAACCATGTTGGCTTCGATTGACAGCTGAGTCGCTGAATCAATCAGCCGTTTATGTTTGAGGTCAACAAGTAAGCCAAATTTGCACAAGAAATCGGCGCCAATGATCGGACGATTCACAGCAGCTAAGATGAAAGCATGCGTGAATGTTCGTTTGAGTCCGAGGGTCATTTTCAACGGGGCTGTAACAATATTACTGGCAAACTAAATATCTAAAATGTCCGCGAACTTTTTTTCAAACTTCGAACGTAGTTAGGTTACTATGAATATATATTTTGCATTTGTATTTATATGCAAATTTTTGCCAAATACTCGTAAAATTAGATTATTGATTTTTTATTATATTATACGAGTATTTCTATACCTCAAATGATAAATATTATTCAAATTACTATGTAGATGACGTTCGGCACAAAAAATTTCAATTTTTATTTATTTGTTTTCATCTGGAAAAATCACACATACGTGTATTTCAATAGATACAGCAAGCATATTTATTTTACATTACGAGAGTATAAATGGATCGAAAATCGAAAAAAAAATGTAAGCTTCAGTTTATTATGTGACTTAAATATTTAATCTAATATAAAAAATGTCAATACCTGTACGTAAATATACATACGTACATATATACAGTACATGAATTATGCAATCGAATTTTTACCCGTGAAGCTTGTGTGCTTTATTATTTTTATTATTAAGAGTACGAACTTTTCGATATTTTTTATTCGATCAATTTCACTCAAAAATGAAGTGAAAAAATATGCTTAACTGTGTGCTAGGTGCGTGCGCGAAGAAAGAAGCAAATGCTTTAATACAAAATATAAAAATCATTTTTAAATTGAACTCAATTGAATTCTCCGCAAAATAAAAATATACGAATTAAATAAAGCTCAGGTGGAATGGAAGTGAATGGAAAAAATAAATTTATTTTCAACTTTTTACTTATTTGGCATACAAACATATGTACATATATACTGTAACAGATATGTACATGTATACGTACGAGTATAGTGATAAGAATTTTAGGTTATTTTATATACATTTTTCAAAGCACTGATAACATTTTGATTTCTTGTTGTTTAACATACAGAGTGCGTATTTGAACCTGATAAGAATAAACAATTTTTAAAATTGACATGTTAGGTGATTTGTTTCGCACGTCCTCTTCGCACATCAATACAATAGGCAGCATCGTTCCAAATCAATAAATGTAATATTTTTTGGAAATACATACCTAAGTAAATAATCAATGCCATATGGCTGTTAACGACGGAGATATTTTATTTTGTTTTATATATCGATATAAGGTTCTTGAGCGTTTGGTCTTATTAGTGGTAACACCATCATTAGAAATAAAGCCACATGTTGTATTTTTTTTACTAATATTCATAATTTAATGTTACGCATGAAATAAAACCACTTCATAAGCAACGACTTAAAAAAAAAGTGAAAAAGCGCAACAGGATGTGCTCGCATCACCGGCATCTCAACTAACGTTGCCTTGTATCAATATAACGTATGCTACAATAATATTCTAGAAACGTTTGAAAACATATTTCGTATGCAGCAATTTATTATTATTATTATTGTTGAAGAGCCATGTGGGCATTCAGCCACCTTGCACCCTAAAAGCGACCTAAAAGATCTTTAGTACTTTTACTTTGTCCCTGCTTAATTATCCGTCCAGTCAATATTCAGGCTCTTAATGAACCTGATAATACTGCTGGCTGGTACGCTGTGGCAAGTGCCAGCTATGGTTTTAAATTTCTCCTTATTCAAACTTGGTTGAGTTTTTTTTAATGGATTTTATTTGTAATGATACGAAAATAATTCCAAATATAAAACGATCAGCAAAAATGTATTTTAATCAGTTTAGCTTAACTATGTATATAGGAAATTAGGTAATTGCATATTTATTTGAGTATCGGATTGGTTGTATGTAACCAGAATCTATGTATATAAAATAAATAAATTACAATAAGTAAATGTATGTAGATGTAATGGAAGTGTAACTTATATACACTCCCGAGCAACTGAATCGACTAGACCATCAAAACGCATATTTTTTTAAAATGGCTGGATCGATTTTCGAAAAACAACCGCCTTTTGACAGCCTAGTATTTTATCTTTTCAATGATACCTTTTAATCTCTACCAGTTTAATTAATCGTTTCCTTAAAATCATGGATACCACTCCAGAAAAATCCGCACAAGTTGTTGCTGTTACGTGCCCCTATGATTGACCAACATGTTTAGAACAGGATAGTTCTCAGTGGGTAAGGGAGGGTTGCTTTGTCATCATATTTGAATGAGGCACAACAAACTTCATGTTGATAACTATCTATAAAAAAAAACTGAAAACAAACGGAACTCACGAACCATCACACCACCATCAATCAATTAAAATATAAAACTATTCCATAATTTAATCTCTATTTATTAATAGCAAATCGAAACATAAAGAAAAATTGTATACACTAAGATCATTAAATCACTAACTCATTAATTACGTATTGAAATTGACCAAAGAACAAACTTGATAATTTCACTTGTACAATTCACTACAATTATTAAAATTCTTACTTTTTCTTTAACAAGTGATCAAAATTATTAACATTTTTACTAAAATAATGTAAGGAAAAAGTTGAAAACAAATTACTAATTAACCACCACCATTGATTTTTCTAACTTTCTTAAAATTTTCTTAAACCACTTTAATTTTCTTTATATTTTTAGATATATTGCACTAATGCACTAAAGTTTTTGCACTACCCTATGGTACTTAATTACTTATACTTGAGATAATAAAATGTTCTCTTTATAAGTCAAATACTATGGGTAGGATTGCACTATGCTAGTTATATATATATGTATAGCAATGAACAGTAATAACGCCTGCTCATCATGCAAGCGGTAACTTTACGGCACATAAATGACAAACAGTTGACATTGGAACTGAATCTGTTTGTTGTATTATCTTGCGGATTTTATCTAGCTGGTTATACATATTGTTGAACTTATCCTCCACTATTTACTTGAGGCCCAACTGTTAAATAAAATACTTGTTTTAAAGATTTAACGCTAAATTTGTTTTCACTAGCTAAACTCACCGGCCAAAACTATATTTTCTTATTTTTTTGTGTTCGATTAACATTCAGCACTTATTTGGACATTTTATACTCCTGTAAAAATGTATAGGAATGTTAACTATAACACTAATCACTACAAACACAAACCTACCATTTAGTATGCACAAAAAAACTATTCTCACTGAATTTAAATAATTTCTTTAATATAACAATATACATACGCCATTAGCTGCTGATGGCTTCACTTAAAATGAAATTTAAATTCCAATTATTTCTGTTTTCGAAACCAAATTAATGTTAACACAAAGAAGCTTATATACATCTCCTTATCTATATTTGGAACCATGTATCTGTACTAGTATTACCCCAGCTTTATTGTACCTATTTTTTTCCAATTACCATTGTGGTCATTTATATACAATAACTTATATACATACCTAGTATCGTACGATCGGGTTATAAAAGATTATTACATAAATAAGTAATATACTAATTTTATTTTCCTATAATTGATTTTATGCAAAGGGAATCCAAATAATGGTACCAAAGCTATGACTAATGCGAAAAAACACAAAATACGCTCATAAATTGTCTACGTCATACTTGCACCAAATTTTTGGTACAACAAATTTCATTGATCTATATAAATAGGAAATATAATGTGACAACAATATTGGGTTGTGCAATATGTTCTAATTATTTGCGCGGATGATAAAATTTGAATTTTGGTAATATTCAACACCTGTAACATTGCTTTATTGCAAGAAGGAGCTAAGACAAGTTCGAGATTTAGCTGTTAGTCAATGGACAGTAAGAAGACGCTTAAAGGAAGCCAACCTCACTCCAAGATGGCTCGCTAGAGGCCCAAAATTGACAACACGCCACCGCAAACAGCGATTCGAATTTGCTCGCGAACACATCAATTGGAACATCGAGCAATGGACGTCCGATCTATTTACTGACGAGTGCAGAATATGTCTCCATGGTAGTGATATGAGAGACCGGGTCTACCGGCGTCCAGAAGAGCGATTTTCGCAGTGCTGTTTTGCTGAAACAGTCTCATACGGCGGCGGTTCGTGTATGGTGTGGGCTGGCATATCGTTTGAGGGAAAAACAGATCTTGTTTTCGTACCTAGTGGAGGCCGTGAAGGGGGTCTGACCGCTGAACGATATATCGAGGGGATATATAGGGGAAGATTTCATATTGATGCATGGCATTGCCCGGTGTCACACAGCTCGAACCACTCGACAGTTCTTGGATGAGGTCGGACTCGAGACGATGAGGTGGCCAGCACTCAGTCCAGACATGAATCCAATTGAGCTTTTATGGGACGAACTAAAACGGAGGGTCCGATTTAGAAATCCGTTACCATCTAACATCAGTGACCTGAAGATTGCGTTAGAGGAGGAGTGGGGTGCGATCCCCCAAGTATTTGGCAAAACCTTAATAAGGTCAATGGGGAACCGCATGCTAAGCGTTGTAGACGCAAGGGGGGCCATACTTATTATTAACCAATAAAATTATTTTTGTTTTGCTTGAGTTTTTTGTTGTAATTTAATTTTAAACACCCCCAACATTTCTTGCTTAATCATCAATTTTGGTTGCGTTTTCATTCAAAATTCATTACAAAAAAAAGTACTAAACCAATTTTCATAAAAATAGTGTCATTTTAAAGCAAAAATATCAAAACTTTCAAAAAAATATTGTCTTATGAAAATCGGTTTGACCGTTCTAACAAAAATCGCCCTTATGTAAGCGCTTAAGGTTTTAGTCGATTCAGTTGCTCGGGAGTGTAGTATGATGGGAGGGGGATGAATTAGCGAAAACAAAAATTTGCATTTTTTGGAAAATGAGAAAGGTCAGTTCGTTTTTGGCGATTGAAATAGATAAACAATTCTCGAAAATAAAAAAACAAGAAATTATATCAACAAAATTGTAGTTGTAAAAAAAATAAATAAGATTAATCATAAAACATAAATATAATAAGATTTGTTAAAGAAAAATAATATAATAAATTAAAACAATAATTGGAGAATCTATAAATCGAGAATCACGGAAATTAATATCGCCGACAAAAAGCTAAGCGACAAACATATCGGAATTCGGAATAACGTATAAGTTGCGATAACGTAACATGAAATATGACAAAGCGTCGTAAGATGGCCGTATGCAGCTTTGAAAATTAAAATTCTGGGATTTTGGAATCATCGCTTCGCAAATCGGATCCGCAACATTAATATTTTTTTTTTTATATTTAATAATTTAAGTTTAGTTTTAAGCTATTGGTAAATGGGTTATAGATTTATTAAAATTTAGTGTAAGCTCTTTATAACTTTTGTATTACTTTTATGACCAGGAATTTTGTGTTTGAATTTCATAATTTAAGAACTTAAATCGAAGTGTTCAATTACTTTTTTTGATTTTCTTGTGGTGCATTTTTTTTTTTGTTCTGTTTAGAACGACGTTTGATCGAATTATCATTAGAAAAAAGTCCATCGCATAGATTTTTAAATAATGTATTCTGACCAAGAGGAGGTAAATGAATTTTACCTTTATGGCAACATAAGGTAAACGACTGTGTGGTTCGTAAAGTGACTTCTGCATGAAAATGTTTGGCACTACAAAATGCACAACGCAAACTCATTGAACCATAACTATAAGAATTAAAATTACGCGGGATTGAATTTAAAGCACATTTAAAAGAACCATCTAAATTAACTATAGGATTATTATTTGTACCATTGTCTTTTAATGCACTTCTTTATAATCTCTTACGAATTCTGTCACGACTCTGCGCCGCTCCACTCTACCAGTAATAGTATCAAGGCGAGGCATTTTTAAATTTAAAAAAAACTTACCGCCGTACAGAAAAAAACAATTGATCACAATTGAATATAAACCCACCCACTCCCGAACACTTTGAAAACTAAAAGCGTAATTTCAAATACACAATTCACAAATCGTTTTTTTAATTGACTTCTGAAAAATTTGAATGATCAAAAGATTATGGAAAATGAAAGCCTAATTAGCAACCGAAAAACACAGCTTCTCTCCTTCTATTTATGTCGAACAAAAATAATGAAATAATAGACGTATTGTTGTTGTAATTGAATTACGTTTAACTCTTTCTATTTAAACAAAATATTAATGCATTTCTCTATTGACGATTGGAGCATCTTGGATTCCACCTAGTGGAATATTTTTAAACCGAGCTACCTGATAATTTGACGTTCGAAATTGTTGCAAACAATTCCAATTTTGTACTGTTTTTACTTACTGGATTGCTAATAATTGTAAATAATTCCAATTTTGGGCTATAAAAACAATTTTTAACTATCGCATTGCTAAATTTTCTTTCGTCGCATTTGTGACAAATGTCATTTTACTAGGCGCATCATTTCAACTTTTTTCGTCGAGAGACGCTTTCTCTACTTTTACAATCGTCAATAAGCTTCGTTCTTTTACAATATCATCAAAACAATGAAAGAGCTGATAATATAAAAATAAAAACGGTTTTAATATGATTCCTATTATGTAATATGATTCCTATTTGATTTGATTTTTTTTTTTTCCGCTGGCGCTACATCCCATGGAGGGATTTGGCCGCTTCATTATGAAGTTTCGTAATCATTTTATTAACGGATAATGAGTGATTAGTTCAAAGATCCTACATTAACCAGCCGTAATTTTTTCATCACCCGCCGGGAATCGAACCCGGGACCTCCGGAGCTTAAAGCAAGCATGCTAACCACTGTGCCACCGGGGCGGCATTTGATTTGATTCCTATATGAAAATATACAAATGTTATTGTTGTAATGAGTTATTTTTAAACCGTTTTAACTCAGCCATCTGATATCCGATTTATTTAAGACATAGATTGTGCACACCTACAAAAGAATATGTATTCGAATATAAGGTATATACCTTTCGAATGGTGTATTTTTTATGAACATCGGTTGGATAGTTTCGGCGTAAAAGAAAAGACAAAATTCATGTTTGTCTATTAATGATGATGATTTCATATTCATGCATGGACATTTGTTGTGTGTGTTTTATTTTGTATGTTTTATTTTCTCCTTACTATTATTCGAACTAATTTTGTATTTTTGTTTTGTGAGGGTGTCAAAACCTTCTACAATTCTCTCTTGAGAAAGCCCAACCAAATGTATACTAGTGCTATAAAAATATATGGACTGCTGACAGCGAATAATAATTTTTTATTGTAGAAAAACAGAGAGTAAAAATGCTCAATTATCAATTGACATTAAGTAGTGTGTGATCTCCACTGGAAGTAGTGTGGTAAGAAACGAAAAATTTTGAATTTTTTTACATGGTTTTTCGTACCGACCAATACACTTAACAGTATATATTTTTAAATATGGGTAAGTTAGCTATACAACGCTGTCAGGCTTTATCAAGAGAGAAATGTAGAAGGTTTTGGTGGGTGTACATAAAATCAAAAAGGTAGTAGGTTATATGTATATGTGTTGTTATTGAAGGTTACTTTTTATATTAGTGTTGGTACGACGAATTGCAATTAATTCCCCACCTCTGTACGTCTGTGGGTCTTCCTTTTTTTATTATAGGTCCGTTTATTTTCTTCTTGTATTTTCGCGATGTTTGTTCTGCCATCTGATCTTAATTTATATCGTCCATAAATTTGTTTATCATTTCCTCTTCAATGATTTTTTTTAACCCTAAATCTTGTGGTAATCGCATATCTCTGCCGATTAGTAATTTAAACGGAGCCATACCGATACTTCGCTGACAACTATAGTTTAAAAAAATTTGTATGGTATTTTCGGTACGTATTGGTACCATTTCAACGGATTTTAATTGAAACTTTTGTTAAAATCGGGGTAAGTATTTCGTTGATACGTTCCACTTGTTGGTTGGCTCTTGCAACGCCCGTTGTTAAACCGGAATGCTGAATTTTCCGTTCATTACAGTATTCTGTAAAAATGTTGGCTTTTGATGCTGCACCATTATCTGATATAATTCTTTGTGGATTCCTAAATATAAAAAATGTTTTTCCAATCATTGTAGAGCTTCCTTGGCTGGCTGGTAACATAAATACAAACAAGCTAAATTTCTTTTGAAGCATTTCTAATAAAATAATCTTTACTAAGTATATTTTCTATCTTAGTCGCCGCAAAATATTCTCTTTCATGAATACTCATTATGATTTCCATTTGCATGCCCTGCGGAATTACTAATAAATCATAACCATCTTTCTGCTTAAAAAAAATTCAATTTTCAAATAATAATCAACATATGGTTTATTTTCACACAATTTAATTATCGGTATCAAATTTTCATCTTTACGCTGATCTCGTTTTATTCGATATAATAATAAACCAAATTAACTGCATTCCGACTTAAAGCAACCCGACATGTCTCTTATTGTCACCTGACTACTTCGAAGTCAAAGTCTTGCAAGAACAAAGCCCATCATGCCACCTTTATTGATGGGCTTTTAATGTTAATTGTTGCCACGAAAGCATTGCAGTCAATCACAACTTTAAAATGAAAACCTTGTAGGGAAACACGGAATATTTGTAATGTGTTAATAATCGCCAATACTTCTAGATCATAACTGGTAAATTTTTCTTCTGCTGGACTCGTTTTTCTACTAAAATAGTAAACAGGATGTAATTTTAATCCTCCATTTCTCTTTGCAGTAAAATTGCTCCAAATCCGGCAGCGCTAGCATCCGTATGTAATTCTGTCTCTGCTTCATAGCAAAATTTATTCAAAACTGGGCTTCTTATTAATTTTTCTTTTAACTGATTATAAGCGGCTTGTTGTTATGGTCCAAATATAAATTGATTCTCTTTTCTCAACAAATCACTTATTGGTTTCGCGATGATGCTATAATTTTCAATAAATTTTCGGAAATAATCGGCAAGTCCCAAAAACTACTGAATCTATTTCACAGTTGTTGGCACAAAAAATCTTTGAACGGCTGTGATTTTATGTTTGCCTCGTTGAATTCTTCCATTTTCTATAGTATGCCCCAGATACGTAATTTTCATTTTAAGAAACTGGCATTTATCAGAATTAATGTTCAGTCCGAGTTCCGCGGCTATTTTTATGATGACTTTAAAATTTTTAAAACTATCAGCTTCATTCTTCTGTAGTATAATCAAGTCATCCATGTATAATACACTCCCGAGGAACTAAATTGACCCAAAAATCAAAAGGCATATATTTTTAAAATAGCTTAACCGATTTTCGTAAAACAACTTTTTTTGACAGCTTAGTATTTTATCTTTCCAAGGACACCTCTATCATTAAAATCCATACAATACTTTTCAAATTAAAGCAATCTTAGTAAAATGCGATGTTTCGGTGAAAACAATTGGCGTGATGCAATCTCCTGTATAATATCACATTGGCCGATATTTGCCATCATTTACTCACAGTACACATAATAAAGGTAATATACTACGATGTTTCATTTTCGTTCTTTCTTACGCATCTGTCAAAAATATTTTAATATAACGGACATTGTGCCCAAACAAATCGTGTTTGTTAATTTTGCGTAATAATCAGGGTTGTGGAGTCGGGGAAAAAATACCCGACTCCGACTCCGACTCCGACTCCGACTCCGGTAAATATTTACAAGTCGACTCCGACTCCGACTCCGACTCCGACTCCTACAGAAGTAACGAAAATTTGTTAGAATAGCTGCAATTAATAGCGAAAATTTGTTGTTTCTTGCTCAGGTTAGATTAAAAATTTCATCACCATTCAAATTCAACAGAAATATAATTACATCTGAAGTGTTCTTTCTCATTTCGCTCTATCGCAAAATAAAATTTAAAACAATATAGAGAGAAAGGAACAAAGTGTCAGAGGATTGCAAACTATGTATTAACGTTAATACATATTTCAGTAGAACATCATCTATTATATATAAAAATGTTAATTCCCTGCACAATAGTTTTCTATTTCTTTCTATAAAAATCTATTTCTTTCTATTCTTTCTATTTCTTTCTATAAACGAATTAGTGTTTATTTTTGTTTTTTGGAGTCGGAGTCGGCTCAATTTTGTCCGATCCGACTCCGACTCCGACTCCTGCAAAAATCGATTAAAACTTGACAAACTCCCGACTCCGACTCCCGACTCCGACTCCGACTCCACAACCCTGGTAATAATTTTGAATGTTGAGTGAATATAATTAAAATTGTGTGAAATATTCTACTGACTATATTCAAAATAATTAACAATGTATCATTGTTAAAATAATACATGCACATTTCAGTCACAATCTCCGCCATTGTTGTTGTTGTAATTTTTTGACAACCTGCGCAATATATTACTTTATAAGTACATGTGTACTGTGTCATTTTTTTATCAGACGTTGACCTGAACAAATCTCTACCAGTTTCATTCGTTGTTTCCTACAAATCATGGACACCACTCAAGAAAAAGCCCCACAAATTGTTGCATTATTGCAAGGAGAAAATCAACGAGAAGTCGCTCGTCATCTAAACATGCCAATCTTCTGTCTCAAGAGTGTCCAGGAAACTAGTGCCTCCAACCGGAGACCACATACCAGCCGATATCAGTGTACATTTATCGCCCTAACTTCACTGCGAAATCGCCATCTCACAGGCGTCGATGTGAAGCAGGAGCTAAAACAAGTTCGAGATGTAGCTGTTAGTCAATTGACAGTAAGAAGTCGCTTGAAGGAAGCCAACCTCACTCCAAGATGGCCCGCTAGAGGCCCAAAATTGACAGCACGCCACCGCAAAGAGCGACTCGAATTTGCTCGCGAATGCATCAATTGGAGCTTCGAGCAATGAAGGTCCCTTCTATTCACTGACCAGTGCAGAATGGTACCCCGAAAATTCTACGAAACACAATTCTACTAAACAACAATTCATATAACAACAATTCATCTAAAACAATTCATAGTAACACAATTGTACGAAAAAACAATTCTTCGTAATAACAATTCATCTAAAAACAATTCTTCGAAAAACAGTTATTTTATACTAAAGGAAATTGAATGCATATTGAGCAACACAACAAATCAATTTTTGACGTAGCTTTACTATGCAGCACGTGAAAATTATTAGAAATAACACTCATTTTATAAATTTATTATTAACAAATTAATTTGTTTATAACAATATAAAGATATCTTAGCCAAAATCAAATAAAATTTTGATTATATTTATAATAATAAATTCTTAATTTATAGCAAAATCATTTTTAAATGATTTAATTGTATTTATTAATAAAAAATACTACTGTTTATTCAACAATAATTATTGTTAATAATAAATTATTTTATTTATAAACAATTTATAAGGATTTAAGAATTTTCGACCTGCATTTTCAAATACAAACAAAAATGTTAATTCAGTATTGTTAATAATTAATTACTCAAAGAATTATTATTTAAGCCACAATTGTTATTAACATTTTTTTATTTTTATTTATAAACAATTATATTGTTTATATATTTATTATAAATAAATTATTTAATTTTCATAATTTTATTCAATCATTGTTAAAGAAAAATCTTAAAAACTCAATCAAAACCAAATTCCATACTAAAAAAAATTCTTTTTATTATGAATTTTTAGATGAATTGTGTTTAGATGAATTGTTTTTCGACGAATTTTCGCGTCACAGAGAGATTTTATAAGAAGATTTAACAATTCATCTAAAACACAATTGATCGAAAAGTTTATATGGGAAATCGGATTAATGTAGTCACACAGTGAAATAGGTTTTATTTTTTGATTTATTATTAACAAATTAAATTGTTTATAACAATATAAACATTTCTTAGCCAAAATCAAATGCAATTTTGATTATATTTATAATAATAAATTCTTAATTTATAGCAAAATTATTTTCAAGTGATTTAATTGTATTTATTAATAAAAAATACTATTGTTTATTCAACAATAATTTGTTAATAACAAATAATTTTATTTATAAACAATTTAAAAGGATTTATAAATAGTGCAATTATTTTTCTTTTTATTAGGTGTCATTAATAGATTCTATATAATCCGCTCCTACGTGCGGCACGCAGTGCGACATGTTTGCTGATCTCGGCTCCTACGTCCCCCGAAATTCAAATCTAAAGCCCCTCGGAGGGCAAAGCGGGGGGAAGCGCAGCGACCTCCCGCGTGCCCGTGAGAGTTATCGAAGCCGTTAGCCTCTACAATTCTAAGTTAAATTAGTTGATGCCATTTTTCTTCAATTTATTTTCCTCAGAATAGAGAAAAAATGTACGGGAAATTGTTATGCAAGATTTTTATTGCAATATTTTGTAATGCAAGATACTTACCCAACCCGTTTAATAATTACTCCAAGAATTATTTTGTAACCATAATTGTTATTAACATTTTTTTTTGTTTATAAATAAATCAATATTAAGGACTTAGATATATTGATGACATGTGCTCCCATGTGTAATCATGTTAATGAGGCATTTCTTAAAACAATAAACATTCATTATTTATAAACAATAAAAAAATGTTAATAACAATTGTGGCTTAAATAATAATTCTTTGAGTAATTAATTATTAACAATACTGAATTAACGTTTTTGTTTGTATTTGAAGTAATCCTGTCAATTTAGTAATGTCGTAGACGAATTTTATTTGATTTGAATGTGCATTATAACCGTTCAATATTTTTTCTGGGCTCGCCATAGTAATATTTGCGTAACAAAAATTGAATCTAAAATTGATCAACATAAATAAATTCAATTTCCTTAATGTATGCAATATAAAATATTTTGTGAATAACTGTTTTTAGATGAATTGTTTTTCGATGAATTGTTATTGCGTAGAATTGTTTTTTCGTAAAATTGTTTTGTGTTGAATTGTTGTTTTACGAATTGTTTTACGATGAGTTGTTTTTAGAAAAATTGTGTTTCGATCAATTTTCGGGGAACCAGGCCGGGTCTACCGGCGTCCAGGAGAATGATTTTCGCAATGCTTTTTTTCTGAAACAGTCTCGTACGGCGGCGGTTCGTGCATGGTGTGGACTTGCATATCGTTTTAGGGAACACAGATCTTGTTTTCGTCCCATGTGGAGGCCGTAGAGGAGGTCTTACCGCCGAAAAATATATCAAAGACATTCTCTTGGATCATGTAGTGCCCACGCAGGATCTATAGGGGAATATTTCACTTGGATGTATGATAATGTCCGGTGTCACACAGCTCGAACCGCTCGGCAGTTTATGGATGAGGTTGAACTCGAGACGATGAGGTGGCCAGCTCTCAGTCCAGGCATCAACCCAATTGAGCATTTATTTGACGAAATAAAACGGAGGGTCCGAGCCAGAAATCCGGTACCTTCTAACATCAGTGACCACAAGATTGCGTTGGATGAGGAGTGGGGAGTCTTGTCAAAACCTTAATAAGGTCAATGGGGAACCGCATGGGAACGGTTGTAGATGCAAGGGGGGGGGGAAGGAGGGGGCAATACTAAGTATTAAGCAATAAAATTGTTTTTGTTTTGCTTGAATTTTTTGTTGTAATTTAAATTTTATCTCCAATATTTTTTTTCATAATCATCAATTTTGGTTGCGTTTTCATTCAAAATTAATTAAAAAAAAAAGTACTGCACCAATTCTCATGAAAATAGTGTCATTTTAAAGTAAAGATATGATGCTTTAAAAAACATAATGTCTTGTGAAAATAAAAAAAGTTTCTGTGAGCGCTGAAGGCCTGAGGCGATTTAGTTGGTTTAGGAGTGTAGTACAATGTCTTCTTGAATGGCTGTTTTTAAAACATCATTTATAAATCTTTGAAAGACGACAGGTGAATTACATAGTCCGAGTAGCGTCTTCAAAAATTCGTATTGAACATCGGAAATTACGAACGATGTATATTTGTAGCTGTCTGTGTGTATTAGGACATGGAAAAACCCATTTAAAAAAAAAAATGTTTAACTGAAGTTTTGGCGTCTTGCAATTAGTTAAGCTGATCTTCAATTAACGGGAGCGGATATCTGTCCTTTATAATTTGCTTATTTAGTCTCCGGAAATCGGCACTTGTGCTGTGTGCCTAACGCTGATTTTTTTGACTAAATTGTCGACTTTTCTAAATTGTCGGCTAGTTCGTACCAGTCGTTCATAGATGGCATAAGAGGCAATATGGCCATCTGTGCCTGACTTTTCATTATTTTAAATTTCGATTTTTGGAACGTCAACCGAATTATTATTACTATTTGGCGGAAATAACTAGGAATACTGCTTGAATTTTCGTTCCTTTTCATTTTGGTTCGCGCGCAAGTTGATTTACTATACCTATAAAATATTAAATTAATTTATTGGCGCTATAAGAAAATCTAAAAACTTGAGAAGTCGTTTTTATCACTGGTAAACTAAAGAAGATATCTGTTCGATCCAAAAATTTATCCAATCCGTGTTGCCTACAGATGATCTGACTTACCATATAATTCCTAACAGAAAGTTGAAATTAAAACCGTATGTACAAAAATATATAAACTTTAATTAAATATGACAACATTTTCTTGAATAATCTGATTAATTTTGATAATTTTTGAACAATTTCGGATTAAACGAATTCTCCAATTTAAGTGAACTATTTCTAAATTGAATGAAAATTATTCCGAATTGAATAAACCGTTTTACGGTAAGAATGAAACTAATTTCGAGTGAAATGAAACTTTCTCCAAATTAAATAAATTGAAAAGCAAAAATTGTATCACTAAAATTTATAAAATATAACAGTAGTTAAATAAAAGAAATCTTGTAACAGCAGCCTCGTGTCTAAGATGAAATTTAATTGGCCCAATCTGATGCTGTGACTGTTTCAATTCTATATTTGATTACACCTTCTAGATTCGGGTTTCTCTTAGTTCTTAATAAGTGTCTTACATGTCCTTCGACGTTTGCGAAGGACGTGTCCTACCGGATTTACTTTTGTAGATTAAAATAACCCTTTGTTAATTAAAGGTTAAATAATCAAAGTGGTTTTAAATTGAAAAAAAAATTGAACCTCCAAAAGTAGAGAATACGGTTATGGGAGAAGAAACTTCTTTGGCTTTGTGCTGCTTCAAAAAAGTCATTCACCTATAGGGGCCCTTATCATAATTTCCGTTGCAACACCATCGGTCGATCCCTGGGGTTGGTGATATGAATAACACGCAATATATATACGGAATGTTGCAGCATGTTTTAATGAAGAAATCTCTTCAACAAAAATCAAAAAACCAAAATGCGAATATGGTTTCTAGGATATCTGTTGTACCTATTGGCTTTATACTGAAAATTACAAATGGTCGATTCTTGGGGTTGGCGATATGAATAACAGACAATATGTATACGGAATGTTGCAGCATAAT
This sequence comes from Tipula helvola, assembly GCA_963556165.1. Classification (NCBI taxonomy): domain Eukaryota; kingdom Metazoa; phylum Arthropoda; class Insecta; order Diptera; family Tipulidae; genus Tipula; species Tipula helvola. Next base: position 222,417,594 of record OY744483.1, on the reverse strand, counting down.
CAATGAAGAAATCTCTTGAACAAAAATCAAAAAACCGACATGCGAATATGGTTTCTAGGATATCTGTCGCAATGAACTGGGAATTTCAAATGGAATACCAAGTGCAACATTTTCAATTCTTGAATTCACTGGATCTGCCAGGAATGCCACCGTACGTACTGCAATTGAAAATCGGCATGCCAATTTACATGTTGCGAAATATCAACCAGCCAAAGCTTTGCAAGGGCACGCGGCTTGCAGTAAAAAAATTAATAATCAAGGTCGTAGAAGCAACAATCTTGACTGGACCATTCAAAGGTGAAGATGTTCTCATTCCTATGATTCCAACGGAAATGCTATTTCAATTTAAGAGGTTAAATTCGCAATTCGATTGGCGTTTACAATTACCATCAACAAAGCTCAGGGCCAATCTATAGAATTGTACGATTTAGAGATTGCTTCTCACTTGGACAATTATACGTTACGTATTCTAGAGTCGACAAACCAGACAATCTATAAATTGACACAGACAATTCAATCTTAATTGAAATATGCTGAAACATTCCGCATATATATCGCCTGTTATTCATATGGCCGACCCCAGGGATCGTCTGTTTGAAATTTCCAGTATAAAGCCAATACAACAGATATCCTTGAAACCATATTCGTATTTTGGTTTTTTGATTTTTGTTGAAGAGATTTCTTCATTGAAACATGCTGCAACATTCCGTATACATATTGGCTGTTATTCGTATCGCCGCCCCAGGGATCGACCAAATGATATTTTACAATGAGGCTTATACAATATACATCTCAGAAACTATATTCGAATGTCTATCTTTTGATTTTTGTTCAACGGATTTCGACGTTGAATTTTGTGCAACTGACTGTTAGTTATTTAATTTTACATAAAATCAAGATGTACAGCCAATGTACGGTTTTTGCTGTAGTCATTTTCACTAAAAAAAAACTGCCTAAATGGGATCTTTTAAACAAAATTGAATAGGATTTCTCCTAAAAGAAGATTATTTGAAAAATGTTTTTTCTGTAAATGGCATTTAGGCGAATAAATTACCACCACATACATAAAATATATACGTATACGGAAAATTTGGGATTTTATTTTGGGAAGTATTTCACAGGCATCAAATATGTATTGTACTTTCTGGATAAAAAATACAGTTTAAAAAGTTTAGTTTTTTAAACATTGCTAAAGAGTTCCCATTGTTTTGTTGCCTAGTGTAGGTACATACCGGCCTAGCAAACGATGACCGCCATCAGCCTTATACAGAAATTAATCTAGGGCTTGCTTCAAACGTTGTAATACGTTGGTGCAGGGCATTCTCGTCAGTAGTAATTATAAAGTGTTTTTCGGCAACTATTATGCTTCAGTTCATTTATTAGTGGAGTAGCGAAACGTGGAATCCATAGTTTGGGAACAGTAACGAATAATCGTCCTCCAAATTCTTAAATGGCACATGTTGAAAAGCCCAACCACGAGGCGGAGTTGTCGTAGATTCTTTTCCATGGCCAGAAAAACGGTTGTCGTGCGAATAACCAAAATTTATTAATTACACTAAATACACAAATCGCAATGTATCTTTCTTCTATAATAAGGAGCGCAATTGTTTTCGAAATTTTCATTTCTGGTCTATTGAGAATAAACCAAAAAACTGACTCAAATATTTAGCTACATAATTTTCAAAGTTCTTTCTAATTCTTTTGATTAATCTTTATTTTATATTTATTTGATTTTATTTTATTTATTTGTTTAATTATATAAATGAAATACATATAGGTATTTTCAAAATGTGAGATATAATAAAACTGACAACTATTTTGAATTTTTTTGTTGTCATGAATGCATGCCATATAATATTGATATGAAGGAAAAACATTCTTTTTCCGATAAAATATTTATTTTTCTTAACGAACCAAACCAAAAATAATTTTTGTTTTATAAAATATGCGGTTTATTGCAAAAAACGGTTGATGCGATAATTTATAATCAAACTAAATACATTTAAAATGGTGAATACATATAACTCGAAATACATTACTGTGTCTATTATTGCTCCAATATATTTGCGCGTGAATTGTCACAATTTCAGCGACAATTGAATACTACGATATGCAAAATGCTTCGCTGTTATCGAATATCCTTTGAAAACATCCATTAGCTAAACCAAGCTGATATAATATTCATTCAAAACTTCGCACATTATAATAATTTATGAGCGGATCAGATTTATTAGGTCGATATGTATCTCGAACTATCGTTAGCAAATTAAATGCACAAATGAAAATTAAAAGAAAATGTTCACTGATATTTTTTGTCAAATGAGTAGAATAAACCTACGATTTAATAAAAATCATTCTACAAGAAATAATTATTGTACTTGCAAAAACTTTCAAAGGTCGTTAGCCATCAAAATATAAATCATTGACACGTACAATATTCTTACACATAATTTGATGCAGGGCTGTAATATAGTAAGGGAGTGTTATTTTAATAAATTCAAATAATATTCAATATAATAAAACAAAATTGAAGAAAATAATTTTCTGTTTCTGACAACTAGTAAATGTACAGATGTCTTAACACTACACTACATTTTCTGTTTTATATATGTCAAGACGGTAATATAAATGATATTGCATACGTATACGTTTTTTGTATGTAAATCCTAAATAACATTTGGTTGTCGCACATCTAAAACAAACCAAGACCGATTTTTTTTTATTTACCTACTCGTAAACATAATATGTACACTCAGAGAAAAAATATGATTGAGCTAATCATAAAAGTGATCATCATATTAATGATTAGATGCAATGATTAAGAGAATCATACCTTGATGTATACTATTATTTATAATGATTGTATCTACAAATAAATAATGCGCGTTATCATACAAAATATTATTGAATTAACCATGACTATGATTACAGATATCGTTATTATGATGGGAAGCATCAACAAACTAATTGAGTTTATTATATGAAACTGATAAAGACAATCAGATGTTATGATAGTTGTTACCAATAAATTAATTGAATTTACTATGCTTATATGATAGAGTCAATCAGATGTTGTGATAGTTGTTACTATATCAATTAATGGAGTACACTACAAGTTTTGTTAGTTGCTATCATATATGGGACGTTTCACATCAACTTGGCCACCCTTCTGTCCAAAAATTGACGCAACATAAAAAATTCGTTCTGGGCTTAAACTGTTCATACAAGCATATGCATACGAAATTAAACTGGCCTTTTGGATAATTCAAGATGGCGGATTCAAAATGGCGCCAAAACGAGCGAAACCTCCGGTTAATCGAATAATATCATCTAGCAATTCTTAAGTTATGGAGTTACAGGGGGCTTATTAGTTTATGTTACGAGGGTATTACATTTCGAAGGTTTTGTTATTTGGGGTTTTCAGTTTTAAAGCTTACGTTAGATGGTGTCTTAGGTTTCTGGAGGTTAGGTCAAGGGGCTATTTGCTTTTAAAGCATCAGTTAAGGGACTATGGGGTATTGAAGCATATACGACTCTAAACTCCCCATCAGCGACCTTGAGAACATACGAAATGAGAATTGTTTGATGACATTATTCGATTAACCGGAGGCTTCGCTCGTTTTGGCGCCATTTTAGATCCGCCATCTTAAATTATCCAAAAGGCCAGTCAAATTTCGAAATCATATGCTTATACGAGCAATTTAAGCTTAGAACGAATTTTTTATGTTGCGTCAATTAATGATAATTGAAACCTAAATTTTTCAAATGTTGAACACAACTAAAATATCCCGGTTTATATTTCAGTAGCTGTTTAACAAGAACAAATTTAAGAATACCATCTGGATACCACCCTAAGTGGATTACTGATCCTTTCTTTAGAATAATATTACCGAACTCTATGAAATTATTGTGAGACCACTTTTCTTAGCACGTAAACTTATATTTCTGTGAAATTTAATTTTTTTGTTCCGTTAGACTGCCAAACACAAAACCAGTATCGTGAGCCAAATTCATTAGTTCGTTACCTAGCACAATTTGATTTTTTGATGATATTGTGTAAATAGTATTAATTTTACTTTTCGATGTATACGCAATATTTTTTAAACTCTGATGGAAAGATTTGAATCGACTAGCTGAAAACTGTTTTAAAAGACCTATTTTTCCATATCTCTGGGATAGTGTGTTAGAAAGTAATGTTTTGGACGTAAGTGTGATTTAGATATTTTAATAAATTGCAAATTATGCTCTTGGACTACAGTTTTCAAATAAAGGTATTCACGAGGATGAACCGAATTTGAAAATGTTATTGAAATTAATTCTCGTAAAGAAATGTATAATTCCAGGCTAGACAGCTTTGTGGAATCAGGTCACCTAAAAGAATTCCAAAAATTTTAGTGAACGTTTTCATTTCACTTGCAGTCATTTTAAATTTTCCTTTATTTAAAAGGTCAGAAGCCTGCAACAGTGGCGGCTTATTTACATTGAAATTACCATAATTAAAATTTTGAAGATGAAAGTTCAATCCTTCAATTGTTAAAACCCTTTTATCAACGACATAATACTTTAATATTACATAAAATTTTGTTGGGAGACGCCTTCAAGTAAGTCATGCATGATATCTACACTCCAATTCTCGGCCACATGAAGTGAAGAGTTCTTAATGAATTAAATACACAGAACTCTTTAATGGCCGTTAGCTTTGAATTATTTAAGTGTACGTCGGAGCGGTAATTTTCTATATTTCGAATGTTTACATAAACGACAATAAAACGTTCCCATAAAGCTCTCTGTGAAATCTAACACAGAGTTGAGCCTTAAATTGTCTCTTATGACACCGCTTATTATATATAAATTTAATCGTAAGATTATTTTTGCTAATAGACATGTTATTTTCTCTCAGCCCTTCCAATTGTTCTAGTATAGGTTTGAAAATGCATTCATTCCAAATTGTTTCCTGTCCTCTGTGTACACCAACCCAGCAAGAATAATGGAAGACAATTTTGAAATTAAAAATTTAGGAAGTTTGGCAATTTTGACGTATGTATATCCCACCTATTTTCTTGTATACAGATCGAGAGCCTAGAGAATTGGTAGGTTCCAAGGCTAGGTTTATATTTATTCGATTTATAAGAAAAAAAAAATAGAAGCATTTTTTTGGCTTTTTCACTCTCGAGTTTACACTCTCTCAAAGTTTTCTCATTTTCAAGGAGTTTTGGGTATATGTATTACGTTTTTGATCATATTTTCGGAACGGGTTGACCAATTTTGGTTTTCTCAACGGTTTTTGACAGCTATGTAGTAGAATATGTAAAATTATGAAATAATTTGTTTTTAATAATTTTTAATTTTGGAATTTTGGTGTTTTTTGGAATCTTTGTTTCTTAGTATCTCGATAACAAAAAAGTATTTTTTTATAATTTTTTAAATTAACGTTAAATTACTTGCTAATAATGACACTTTAATCTGTGAAAAATTCAGCTTGGCACTAGAAGAAAAAATTTGAGATACAGTCTTAATCTCAAAATGTTATATCGTTCCATACTCAATTGTATATCCTTCAAAATATAAAACCTATGAGTCATGTCAAAATAATATATTAGTGATATTTTAATGTTTAAGATTATTATGAATAATAATATTTTACCAAAAAGTAAAATTTGGTAAAATTCGACAACTTAATAAAAGTATAGTAAGGAAATTAAGGAATTTGGCTTTCTTTCTATCTTCCAAAGTGGACGACCCTATATTTAATTATCACCGCAGATACGTTGTTCCGTTCCTTTGTCGTAATCGTAATTGATTTGCCGATTTTACTCAAAATAGCTGGATAGTTTTTTAAACGTCTTTTGAGGTTCATTTACTCTGGTAACACTAAAATGTAAGATACCGGTTTCTTGGAGTTTGTGGCAGTAAACTTCTAATAAATTTAAGGGTATTGGATAATTGGTTTTTCCGTCGTTTAATTTTCAATATCGTCTTCGAATAATCCAAATTCCAGCCGTGCTAAATAAATATAATTTGTGTAAATCAATAAACCTTTCTACTTGTTTAGGTATTTACAGAACAGATGACAGAGCTATTATACCAGTATACCCAAATGTAGGACGAAAAATAGGGTTTGAGAAATGAGAAATTCATTTAAGTAAATACAATGCGTATAATATGCAGTTTTAATTATGCCACATTTCTTGACGCAAAATTTACTTACATTAAAAGTAGCAACAAAAATTGAACCAATTTTGTTTTTGGATCAACATTTAGATCCCAGCAGCTCTTTGCATTCCTTTATCATTTCTTGAAATATGATTTGATCCAGATCAGAACAAACGTAAGAAATGCAGCTATTGCGTGGCGTAGTTTTTGTGGGTTTCCAATTATGGGTATTTTATTTAACAAGCGTGTAAAAAATACCAACTGAGACAAAAATATTAAGAACAAATTCAATTCATTACCATTAAACCGTTATAACGTATTACAGTAACTTTTGAACAATATTTTTGTTCAATTATTTCCTTGAAATTTTTATATCTACACGTATCAAATAATTGGAAACACCCTTTATTTTAATAATTAAAAACACTGAATGAGCAAATATTTAGCAAAACTGATAAATAATCAACACGGTGTTTAATGCTCTGTAGTATAAAATTAAATGTACTTACGTGTTCAGTTTTCCATTGCGAGAAAAATTACCCACTTATAAGGTTTTATTAGTATTTATCCACTAAAAAGTCACGCTAGAACTAGGTTTTAAAATCCTGATACAACAAACACTTTATAACTACTTACTTTAATTAAGAGTAATTAAATAAAATTATTTATTTTTAAATTGTTAAAATATTTTTATTTAAAATATCTCAGGAGATTATAATAATTATTGCACCTTGTTAGAAAAAAAATTCAATTCGATATGACCGTAGCAAACACGAGGAGGTATATGTACATAAATTCCAATAAACCGTTATTTTGTTATGATAAACTGAATTCTAATAATATACCCAATTGAATTATGATTGCTTTGATCATATTTAGATTTTACTGATCATATTATAAAACCATACTATGATTGAGGCGATCATATTAAATCATATCGCATGATTGTTGCAATCATTAAAGTTGAAAATTATTGCAATTATCATAATTTAATAAAATCTATCATACATAATTCTAGTAATTAGACAAATGATATTTACTATTATAATATATTAGGATATATCAAGTTTAGTTGAATATGATTTCCTGGATCATAATAAAATAATTGCAATCATTCATTTATCATATTTTTTCTCTGAGTGTAGGTAGACGATTATTTGGAAAAGAGAATTTGAGTTTTTTTTACCATAGAAAACATATTTTTTTATAGTAAACCTTTTAATGATTGTACACAATTCGTCCAGTGTGGATAAGTAAACCTTAAAAAAATATCGAACAACAATATACTAAAATGAACAATAACGTAAAGAGCTTTGATTTAACTCAAAAGTGTTTCCTTAAATTAATAAAATTTTACAATATACTATCAGAACCATCTTGATGTGAATAGAGCCGGCATGCGAAAAATGAACTTAAAATAAGGGATATAGAAACACTAAAAATTCATTTATTTTCATAGTGTTTGTATGAAAAAACGCGATTTCGATTGACGATAAAATATGAATTAAAAGTTAAACCCAGTTAAATAATTTTTTAAGAAATCGCTACCAAACAACTCAATGTCTTACTCATTTAAAACACAGATTCTCAAATTTCCCTATTTTCCTAAATTAAATTAAAAAACATTCTACAACAACAACAATGTGTATTAAAAAGAGAAAATTCAATTTAATGACGACATCATATCTCCACATCTAAACCAAATGGTAAGAAAAAAGACAACACGTCTCCGCTCAACAATCAAAATTTAAAAAAAATCAAAAAGAGCCAAACAGAATAAATTAAATCAATACAATGAGTGTGAAAAAAACAAAACATCAAAACAATCTAGCATGCTTTGCAAATTCAAAATAACTATAGAAACATATTCGAATTCAAATTGGAATGGAGGCAATGAAAGAGATGATTATTGTTTTGTGTATAAATTTCGAGTTATGTTGATGACGTATATATTACAAAAACAACAATATTTAAAATTTCAAAAGTACCTTATTTTTCATGGCGATTTTCACTAAGAAATAAACATTTTCAAGACTTGATTTTTCAATCAAATAATATTACATGTTTCATGAACATTTTCATAAAAAAACAAAACAAAAGCTCATATTTCTAATAAACTAAAACTGTAAATGAAAATAACCGTTTTCCCATATAAGTTCATAGTAAAGAAAAAATTGTATGTACCTTATTTTAAGCAGGCCTCAGATGGTCAATATCTATTGCCAATATTTCAGTATTGGCAATACTATTGAACATGTGAGGACACTAATTGAAGGATTGTCAATATACAAAATATTGTGGTGATGGTTTGATGAAAATCAAAATATTTTTTATATTGATAAAATATTTACAATACTATTGATCTTCTGAGTTACTTTATTGACAAAATATCAATGCGAAGAGCTGTCAACATTTGAGTTCGGTATTCAAAACCAAGAAAACATAACAATTACCTACATTTAGCGTTGCATTTATGCAAATATAAATATAAAGTTGAATTTATATAAGTATTTGGATTTTTATTCACTCTCTAGACCATATTCTTTTCTTTTTATTTTAAATTTTTTCATTTACAAAGCAAAATAATAGCTACACAAGCCGTACTTTTACCTAACATGGTTCAAAGTGGCGTATATTAACCTAAAAATAAATATTTTTTATTGTTTGACATTTAAGTGTTTTGTCAATAATATTGATCGTCTGAGACAATTGCTGTTTGTCAATAGTTTTTTTCAACATTGACAATAATATATTGGCAATACTTATTGAACATCTGAGGCCCGCATTAAGCTTAGTAAAAAATACAGTCGATACTGCAGGCTCTTATTTATACAGTAGGCCCTGATACTATACTACATATATATACTAATACCAGAGACAACGGATTTATCATAGATCTCTCATTTTACTAAAAACACGAAAAAAAATAAACTTCTAATATTTCATTGTGTTGGTGTATTTTATATGGCAATGATTTTTGAATGCGTATATAATACGTACATATATGCAATACAACGATAACATGGGAAATATCAGAAGTTTATTAACCGTTATTTTTTTTCGTGTTTTTTGAAAAATGAGACATCTATGATAAATACGATGTCTCTGCTGATACGTATAAATATAGCATTACAGATAATTATGCTTTTTGTACGTATTCGTATTCTGGAATTGGAAATAGTAGGGGAAACATTTATATACGTTTTTTTTATATTTAAAATATAAATAAAGCTTTTCAACTTAAAAAATACAACAACAAGGAAAACTGTTGTTCTGTTAAGCTTTTTCATGTCCAAATAATAAAAATAAAAAGTTTTTGTTTTACCTATTATTTAAATATTTTATTGTTATCTTTTTTAAATTATTTCAAATTAAAATCACGTAGAAATATTTTGTTTTAAATTTAATTTTTTTTTAATATTATATTTTATTTGAAACATTTTTTTGTATAATTTATTTAATTGTTTATTCCGAAACAATTATTCGACATGTGTGAAATAGTGAATTTTTTTATACATTTGTATTTTCCGGTTTTATTGAGGAACTATTAGAACAATACGCTTTAACCTGAACTGGGAACTGAGATGGGCTTAGTACAGACGAATGTGTTACAGCCCATTTCACCATTTTTAATGCTAATGCTCTTATTTTGGTTCTCACCTAAACATGCTATCGTTGGTTTCCAAATCTCCCTTTTAAATGAATAATTTTTTGGATACATACGTAAGTAAATACAATTAAGAACATAAGTTGATGTTATAATTTAGATAATTTCAGATAAATGAGATTAAAGCAATTGCAGTCTTATTATTTAAAAGATGCAACAAACTTAATTTGGGATTTCCAAACAGGACATTGTCCTGCTAAAGTATAAAGTCAAGTCCAAACATTTTGAACCAGCTACGAATGCACATCATTCAGCAGTTCCAAATAACTCATTTGGTTGAGTTTTCCAGACACCATTGCTGCTAGTGGTCCTACTCCGAAGTTGGTTATACAACCACAAACCATAAGCTTTCCTCCACCGCCTTGACGTTGTGTAGCATAAACACGACGTTTGTTTATATTTTCTGGCTCCGAATAGTAAATTTTGCAACCCCATGATCCATCTAACGATACTGAAAATTCGTCAGTAAACAGGCTGTTCCTCCAAAATTTGGGGGGCTTGTTTATATGCTGCTTTGCGAACAATAGCCGTTTTATTTTATTTTGTTTTGAAATATAAAACTTGTTGGTTCATGTAGCGGCCGTTATCCCGGCTTCTTTTAAGCGACGAGAAATTTTGGAATGGTTCAGTTCGTTAATGCTCGCAACACAATGAAACTTCCAAAATTATTTTAAAATGAGTATTTTGGGAAAAGAAAAGCTGAAACAATTATTTTAATGTACTATTTGTTGATTTTTTTTTTTAAATTTTGCCAACACAAATATTTTTGCAACAGTGATTTGTAACACAAATACTTTTGCAACATAGTAAATTCATTTTTTATACGTAAATCCTGATAATTTTTTTATAAATCGTGTACCAAATGAAACGTTATTTAATGGTTAATTACATTGCAAAAAAAAAAAAAATGCAAAACAGAAAAATTAGCTCAATTTATAATCTAGTAAACATAACTAAACTAATTTTTTCATGAACACAAATATTAATGCAACACGTATAAAGGACAAAAATATGTTAAAATAACATTATTATTATTTGTGATAATTAGGCTGAGGTTATTTCGAAATCGTCGTAGACCCACTGGTAACCTAATTCGTCGAGAAATGTGAAAATGTGGAACAACATTTTTTTCGCCATTACAATACCTAGGTTAGGTTAGGATGGCTGTCCCAAGGTGCAGTGTGTATACACAAAAATTAACTGTAGATAGAAATTTTTCTCAACTTTACTCATTGTACCATCCAGAGCTTACAACGATACGTTGGATACACCGGAAGTTCATCCCATTACGATTCAACAAGTTGCTGAGGAGAGGAACTCCTAAAAATGTTCATGTGCTTTGCGATAGGCGGGGACAAGTGCAGAGTAAGTGGAGTGCAGTTTCTTCACGACATGATAATTACTGTAGAAACTGCGATTACTATTTTAAATATAAGGTTCTTCCGCATCAATTAAATTTTAAAAAATTATAAAAATCGCATTTGTGCGTTAATTGATTGAAAAAGCAAGACTCCCGGATGACACCGGGCCCTCCGTACACTCTTTACGTATGTTAAAAATTACATAAATTGACTAGGTTACAGATACCTAAGTAGTCAATATTTAGTATGGTTTCTAGTAGAATATCTGGTAAAACAATTATCAAAAGGAAACACAATTTATAAACTTTATTTTCGATGAATAATTGAAATTTCTGGAAACCCGCTTAAAGTTTCTAAAATGTTTCTGCATAAATCAAAATTACTTTTATTAAATACTAAGTGATTTAAACCAACTAAAAAATTAATTTTAAATGAATTCTCTCATTCAATCTCAATTCGCCTATTCGATTCCTAAACATATCTTAAATTAAGCAACTTTATATTAGAAATTATAACGATTTAAATTCTAAATAAATGTTATGGTAGTATCTGTTGATAGGATATATGCACAAATAAATTATAATAATCTTTAAGGGTCATCGCTATCAAAAAACGGCTATAGATGGATTACATCTAAAGATGTCACTATTAGTTTTTTTTAAATATTTTTTTTGTATCGGAACAAAAGCAGAAAACGCTAATAAAACAGACAACTAGACATGAATTATAAAAAAAATTAATTTTATTTTTTATTTATTTACAAAAAATTAAAAATTGTTAAAACTGACATCGTTAGAAGTTATCCTGTACTCAGTTTTCACCTATAAAATAATACTTCAATATCCATAAATCTGCCTATATCATTGACCGCAAGTATACTATGGAAAAGTACAGTGATGTCCCTTATAGATTATTATAAATAATTTGACAACAATAGACAAATGACAGCACATATAATCTTTCTAAAGCTTGATTTCCATGAGAAAATTTTACTGGCCAGTATATTATACTGAAAAACACAGAGGAGTAAAGACAACCAAAATTCCATTAGAGTGACAAGGACAGTAATTTTTTTATAGCAAAACTAAATGGTTGTATTTTGACAGATTTTCGTTAACATAACCAATAAATTTCATAATTTTTCGTAATTCATTGAGTGTGTTTCATTTTTTTTTGTATTTTCGATAAATTATTTACTTTTGTGAAAAAATTAAAGTGAAACTTGCGATGGATAATTTGGAAACTGATTTAATTGATTATTTGGATCCCTTAAACATAAAAAACATGCGGCCAGAAGAAACTTGCAAAATGAAGCATAAGAAAAAACGAAAATATTGGGTGCGGCCTTACTATTTGGAGCGAGATAGAACTGGCGGATTTAATTGTATTTTGAAAGAGCTGCAAAAAGACCCACAGTTGTTTTATAGTTATACCAGAATGGACTTCGCGCAATTTGAAGAACTACTAATCATGATTGCGCCATTAATTAAAAAACAAACCGTTGTGAGAGAACCATTGAGTCCTAATTTAAGGCTGGCGGTGACGTTAAGGTAATAAATAAAAGCAATAAAATAAATCATATTAAAATATATATTAATCTTATTATGTGAAATAGATATCTTGCGACGGGTGAATCGCAAGCTAGCTTGGCTATTGCCTATAAATGTTCACCAACCAGTATCCACCGAATCGTGACGGAAACAACTAAGGCCATAACAGCAGTGTTAAAAGGAATCGTATTTCCTAAAATTACTGCGGAATATTTTAAGACGGTTGCCTCTGGATTTGAAGATAAATGGAACTTTCCTAACTGTATAGGGGCAATCGATGGAAAGCATGTGACAATCCAAGTATGTAAAATAACATTATTTTATTATTATATACATAATATGTATTTTAAAATTACGTGTACAATTTTTTGTTTTACCTTAGGCACCAAAGAATTCCGGCTCCGAATTCTACAACTATAAGAAAATTTCGTCCATTGTTTTAATGGTAATTAGTGACCACGACTACAACTTTATTACGTGTAATATTGGTGCTGCTGGTCGCCAGAGTGATGGAGGAGTTTTCAGAGAAAGCAGTTTTGGGAAACGATTTTACGATAAAATTCTTCCGTAAGTATTATGTGAATTTAAAACTTTGAAAACTTCTATTATATTCTAAAAAAATTTCCAGCGTTCCTGATCCAAGGGATATTTCAGATAGCTTCAAAGCTGTTCCATATGTTTTCGTTGCCGATGACGCCTTTGCCTTGACGGAAAATATGTTGAAGCCATATACAACGAAGCAAACCAAACAACAAAAAAATTTTAATTACCGACTTAGCCGAGCTCGTCGGATAATTGAAAATTGTTTTGGGATTTTATGTGCCAAATGGCGAATATTTAAAACGCGAATTAAATAAGGTTTTAATGAGCCCAAAAACATATCTATGGAATCGGGAGTCGGTGGTGTGGCCACAGAAGTACTTGGTGGCACTGTCAATTTTCTTTCTAGCGCTTCCACGTACCGGCGCTGTAAATCATGCGCCTCTCCTTGGTAATTTAGCTCTAAAAATAAATCAATTTAAAATAATTTAACTATTATCAATCACATTATGTTTACTTACTTTTCTTTTTTTTGGGATAATCTTCTCGAAATCATCGAGCCTGTTGGAATCGACAGTACTTTCGGTGTCCCCACCCAACTCGATAGATCTAAATAGAAAAATTAGATAAAAAGAATTATAAAAATAAATGTTAATGGCAAGGGGGAATATCCGTACCTTCTTGGCTCATTCGTGTCATCTAAAAATGACGAAGTTTTGCGAATTTATAGGGCTTTTGATACCCGCCTTTTGAACCACTCGGAGTTCGATTTTTAGAGCGCTTGTAGGTGGCCTTTATTGTTTCCCAGTGTTTTCTCACTCTCGTTACATTGTCACGAGTAGCTGTGAAATCTATATTAATATGTAAGTAAATTGAATTAATTTTTTTCAATTTTTAAAAATGTTAACTAAGTACTTACTCGATTATGTTACAACTTCTTCCCAAAGTCGCGCTCGTATATCACGAATCTTATAACCACCGTCGCGAATATTCCATAAGGCTGGTCTGCTCTGCACAGCCTCAATAATTAATTCTAAAATAAAAAAATTGTAAGGTTAGAATTTTATAACAAAATAATATTTAAAAATTGTTTGACATACCGGAATGCAGCTCCAATTCATTTATTATTGGCGCAGGCGAAATTGGCTCAAATGATGAACTGTCGTCAAACTGTTGTTGATAGTATGACTCAGGTTCGGTTAATAGAGTGTTTTCTTCTTGATAATCTTCCAAATAATATTCCAGTATATTGGGATTTGTAATGTCTTCACACTCTACAACTTCGGCTGGAACATTTTGCAGCACAACAATTTTTTTTGCTCCTAAAATTATAACAACATTGAATAGCGATTTTAATAAAACTTTAAGATAAAATAATCGCATCAAAATTCTGCATATTTGCTTTTGGATCGTACACAAACTTACCCCAATTATTCATATTTGAATTCATCAAATTTAATTTTATTTTAATTATGTATGTATGTGTAGGTATATATTAAAATGTTATTATTAAAATGTATATATTATTTAAAACAATTATTTTATTGGTAATAACAATGTAATGTTATAACAATAAGTATTAGAATATTAAATTTATTTCTTGTTTAAAACTCGAATTTAACACCAAACGTCATTTTATATTTACTATATACTATAAAAATGTCGGATGGGGTGAAGTTTTTTTTTTTTATAGTTAGTGCTTCACTGCTTCGGTGTGCGAGAAAAATTTGCTATCCTTACACAATCTGTATGTAGATGTATTGTAAAGTACAGTCAAACCTGTTTTTGTGCGGTCTGTTTTTATGCGATTTTTTTTTACCCGATTATTTTCTATGCGATTTTTTTTTGTGCGATTTTTTTTATGCGCCATAATTCATATACCGCTTAAAAAAAATCGCACAAAAAATATCGCATAAACAAAAAATCGCATAAAAAACGACCGCACAAAAACAGGTTTGACTGTACTGAAAAAATATACTTCGCTTCATATTTTTCTTCAGTAAATTATGGTTATACACCAGTAAATTATGGTTAAATAGTACAGTAAAAACAATTTTTTTCGAGTACTGAAAAAAAAACTTCCCTCTCACACTCAAGTAAATCTATATTTTTATCTCGCTTTATTTTTACTGGTCAGTAAGATTTTCTCATGGAAATCACGGTTAATGCTATGTTCAGACTAGCGATTAGTATTCTTGCTTAACTAGCAAATTTAGTTTTCCTTATAGTATGAATGACGAAAATTAAGTTAATTATGTTTCAATTATAGATTAAACTAAAGCCTGATTTCCATGAGAAAATCTTACTGACTAATACATTTTACTGAAAAAGGCAGAAGAGTAAAGATAACCAAAAATTCCATTAGAGTGACAAAGACAGTAATTTTTTTATAGCAAAACTAAATGGTTGTATTTTGACAGATTTTGTTAACATAACCAATAAATTTCATAATTTTTCGTAATTCATTTAGTGTGTTTCATTTTTTTTGTATTTTCGATAAATTATTTATTGTGATGGATAGTTTGGAAACTGATTTAATGGATTATTTGGATCCTTTAAACATAATGAATATGCGGTCAGAAGAAACTGGGCAAAATGAAGCTCCAAAGAAAAATTATTTTGAAATATTATTAGAATTAAGGCCCGATTGTATGAACGAGGATAAATGATTAATCCTCTGATTTAGCGTAGTTTTCATTGTTTTATACAAGGCAAACTACGCTAAATCAGAGAATTAATCATTTATCGTCGTTCATACAATCGGGCCTAAATTATTATTACAATTATTATTAGAATTTATTTAATATAAATAATAAATCATATAGCACAAAACTATTACTAAAGATACATGTTAAACCCAAAAGTGATTGACTGAGTTATGACTGAAAGTGATCTGACTGAAACTTTGGGTTGGTTTTAAATGTCACTTTGTTATAAAATTATATTTAAATTATTAGAAAATTATTTAAAATAATTTAAAAATCACTTCAAATATGTATAAAACCTTTTGCCTGTATGAAAAAATCTGTCAGTTCAACTAAATTATAGTTTACATGTTTAACTCAATATACAAACTGACTCAACCAACCAAATTTAAGCTGACCGAACTCAGTCTACTTTCAGATAACTTTCAGCCAAGTCGCCGTTTACATGTTGAATTTAACTCGGACGTTTTCAGTCAGATCACTTTCGGTTTAACATGTATCTTTAGTATATGTCTACATTAAGAATATTTTGCGTTTTTTATCCAAACGTCACTTTATACCATAAAAATATCGAAGTGGGGTTAATTTAATTTTTTTATAGTATTTGCTTCAGTGTGCGAGGCAATTTTTCTATCATTACACAATCTGTTTGTAGATGTATTGTAAAATACTGAAAAAATATACTTCGATTCATATATTTTTTCAGTAAATTATGGCTATACACCAGTAAATTATGGTTACATGTTACAGTAAAAGCCATTTTTTTCAGTACTGAAAAAAAATATTCCCTCTCACACCTCAAGTAAATCTATATTTTTATCTCGCTTTATTTTTACTGATAAAAATACTTTCGTCATGGAAATCAGGCTTAATCGTCAAAAAATTGTTGGACTTTGTCTGTTACCTCGATTATGTTATTACAGCGCTTAAAACATTGCGATGTTAGAGCGAAATAGTTTTTTATTCGAGACGTCAATAATTTTAATTTTTATTTAATTTATCATTTAGTTAATATTGGCAGACCTATTTAATAATAAAATTTTTGAAGTAATAGATGTTATGTCACTTATTTTATGCAGAATGCTCTAATATGGATTGGATTTTGAACAGTTTACGGTAAAGTCCCAATGTGCAGCGCCATTTTAAATCGCGATTTTCTCTTACAGTCTGAACGCCAAAAAAGCTAATCCAGATTAAAAGTAAACTTGTTTAAGCAAAACTGGATTACTAATCCCTAGTCTGAACAAGCTATTGGGTAAAAAATGTATAGCCAAAATAAAAAAAAAGTAATCCCTACTTGTACAATAAATACGAAAATTCAAAATCCCGTATATTTTTGCATTTATTGTTTCTCTATTCTTTCATTATCTCGTTTCAGCAAAATATGGACTTATACCACTTGCAGACCAACGGCTCATGTATAGCGGAAGAGAGGAAGGTATTGTAGCCGGGAGTTTAGGTAAGCGAGTTGTGAACGTAATTCAAATTGTGCTTCAACCGATTTTTTACCAGTGTTCGCCTTTGGAAACCTTAAAATATCCTGAATTGGGAACATGCATTGGAAATAGAATAAATTTACCGATTAGGTAATACAAAAATTATCGGAATGTGTATTTTTGTACAGCACTTCGGGCCTTATGTATATAAAATGGCATCATACTAAAACATTTGTCGTAGTAAGGAACTATCACAACGCCGCAATGGCAACCGTAGAAAGAAAAACAGCGATCAGATGTTCAGGTAGCGTGTCCAGAATTGGTAAAAATTTACACGGACATTATGGGTGGACTGATCAAATGACGGGATTTTACGAGATACACACAAAGTTATAATGTTTGTCGCGTCACCAATATCACGCTTTTCGCGTCACCGGTATAACGTTAATTAATTCTGGATGCGCAGAATTCTCCAGCATATAAACAAAAGTCGGAATTAAATTTATGACGGTCGCACAATATTCCGTATATGCTCCGTTTAGTTTTATTATTTCACAAAATGAAAATATGGTTAACAAATTTGTTGCGGATTAAAATGCATCACCAAATTTAATTTTTACGCGGAACGCGTATTTATTATGAAAATAGCTAAAGCACTTGTTAAAAAAAATTCGCTAGGAAAATAATTATTGATTATGCTTTTGTTATTGATTTTGAAATTGAGCGATTTTTGAGATAAATGGAATTCTGAAGTTAACTTTATTGCAGTTTAGCCAAATCCCGGAATTTTCCCCGGGTTGTGGCACTTATAATTAGTTAGCCATAGAAGTGCTTTTTGAATTATAAATAGCCCGATAAAAAAACTACGGACTATAGGCTTTTGTTATTGAGTTTGAAATTGAGCGATTTTTGAGATAAACGGAATTCTGAAGTTCACTGTATTGGAGTTCGGCCAAATCACAGACGTTTTTCCGGAATGTGACATACATCATAATCAATTGATTATGATGTATGCCAAACTATCACGAACTATTTTAATTATATGATATTATAAATGTAGTCCTTTTTTATATACATACTAGCGGACCCGGCGAACTTCGTCCCGCCCCAAATTACTTTGTTTCGAGCAAATACTTTTGTCCTTCACGAAAATTGATTTTGATGATAGAAAAAATCAAACAACTCTATTCTAAATAGATGATTGAGTTGAGAGGACATTCCATTCCATTTTTATCGAATTCAACACTAATGTATTGAAAAGTGAATGAAATGTCGATTCAAACTCAGGCGTCTTTCGAAAATTGAGTTGTGTTTTGGATTTTTTCTCTCATTGTGGAAATGAATTGGAGTCAGTTGGAATTCAAAAGAATTCAATGTATTTTATTCGAGTGGAATTAAATCGAATACAGACGCAAATCAATACAATGCATTGTGGTAAACAATATTTCTCGTTCTGTTCTCCGGTGCATAAATGAACAACGATGGTGGTTTGCCAACTCTCGAACACGCGACGTACAACTGACCATGAGAAAAACACGGAAATTCTAGATTTATTCCGCACACTTCCAACGATTGACCTTGCGATTTGTTAATCGTCATAGCAAATGCCAAACGAACGGGGAACTGAATGCGCTTGAAGTCGAACGGTGTGTCAGTTGGAATCATAGGAATTCTCGGAATTAGAACATCATCTTCTCCTTTGAATTTGCCCTTTGATGATCGTCGCTTGAATCACGTTGTTCATCAGTTTCTTCACACTCAATCGCGTTCCGTTACACAATTTCGTATGGTTCAGATTGCGCAGCATGATTATTACAGATCCAACCTTGAGCATCAAGTTATGCGGTGGTATTCCTGGCAAATCAAGCGCATTCAAAAACTCGGTCGGATAATTGGTTGCCTCGTCTTGATTGGTCACACAGTCAACGGATTTGTAACAATGGGTTTCCCCAGCAAGTTGGTTTTGCATCAAGTAATTCAGACTGTCTATATCCTTGTTCTTTGCTGCCAAAATTGCTCGTTCGCTGAGCCAATCGTGGTTCACATAATTTTGGCGGATGTCCGGAAACACTTTCGTGATAAGCTCTTCCTTCGACGTCGTAAACATGCAAAAATTGGAGGGAAATGAAATCAATCCGGTCGAAACATCAACAGGAATTTGACCGTTGCCAAGCGCCAACAGTTGTTTAGAAAAATCAGTAGTTGATGAGTCGTTCTGTAACGCGACTCTCATGTTCGTGGTCAACTGCAATTTCTTCACATAGCGCCACAAACTCGACGATTTTAGACTTGCGTTGAGTTCATCTGCAGCTGTCGATCTCGGAATGACAGGTAACGTTTGACGAAAATCGCCGGCCAACAGAATCATCGCTCCACCAAAACGTCTTGTGTCACTTCGTAAATCCTTCATCGTTCGATTGAACGCTTCCAATGATCGTTTGTGTGCCATTGTGCACTCGTCCCAAATGATGATTTTGCATTCTTGCCTCATACCTTGGCCATCGCCGAGTTCTTGGCAATTGAGCACACTGGCTTGTCACTCGTGTGGATATTCATCGGCAACTTCAATGCAGAATGTGCTGTTCGGCCGCCGTCCAGCAATGTAGCTGCAATTCCCGATGATACAACAGCTAACGCTATTTGAAATCTCGAGCGAATTGTGGCCAAAAGCAATGAAATCAGGAATGTTTTGCCTGTTCCACCGAGAGCATCGAGGAAGAATATTCCGCCGTTTCCTTCGTCAACTGCCGTCATCAATGCGTCGTACACGTTATTTTGCTGTGCATTCAAAAGCGGGACATTTGTTCGTACTATTTGGCTCATTGAATCTCGATCGTACACTTGCTCTCGTTGCAATTCATGATTAAATGCATCGTACATCGGACGAATTGGTGCTGGCATGCCCAATTTCGATAAATGGCTGCCACACATAAGCACGCACATGTCTTCGATCATGATCAAAGCTTCGTTGCGTATCTCGTTATTCATTTCAAGAACATAATTCGATGTTGCATTGCGAATTTGATGCAAAATATCGTCAGCCATTTCGTCCTTGAATTTGTTCCACAATTCCAATGCGTTCGATGGATGACATGTCGCTATGATGATCGCGAACAATGTACGAATTTGATTTGCCGGCGCAGAAACAGTGGCATCGATGCGAATGAAGTTTTTCTTAAAATAAAACTAGATTAAACAACAACAACAAAATTGTATATGTATGTGTTTAAAAAAGTATACATTCGGGCGAATTAAAAAAAAATGTTTTTTTATAATAATATGCGAATGAAATATATATATTTCATGCCTAAGAAAATCGATATTTCGTGATTTTCAAGGATCGGCAAACAAGTCGTCGGTAGACCCATGTGTCTACTTTAATCATGCCAACCTAGAAAATTAGCAAATTCCTAGATTATACGAAAAAGTGAAAAATTTTGTCTTATGCATGTCTAAGAAAATCCATATCTCAAGATTTTCCCCGATCGGCAAACATCTCACTATGATATCTGGGTAGGCCTATGTATCTACTTTAATCATGCCAACCCGTTTGAAAAGTTATTGGGGTTTACCTAGTTATTCCTAGATTATACGAAAAAGTGAAAAATATTGTCTTATGCATGTCTAAGAAAATCGATATCTCAAGATTTTCCCCGATCGGCAAACATCTCACTATGATATCTGGGTAGGCCTATGTATCTACTTTAATCATGCCAACCCGTTTGAAAAGTTATTGGGGTTTACCTAGTTATTCCTAGATTATACGAAAAAGTGAAAAATATTGTATTATGAATGTCTAAGAAAATCGATATCTCAAGATTTTCCCCGATCGGCAAACATCTCACTATGATATTTAGGTAGGCCTATGTATCTACTTTAATTATGCCAACCCGTTTGGAAAGTTATTGGGGTTTACCTAGTTATTCCTAGATTATACGAAAAAGTGAAAAATATTGTCTTATGAATGTCTAAGAAAATCGATATCTCAAGATTTTCCCCGATCGGCAAACATCTCACTATGATATTTGGGTAGGCTTTTCAAACGGGTTGGCATGATTAAAGTAGACACATAGGCCTACCCAGATATCATAGTGAGATGTTTGCCGATCGGGGATAATCTTGAGATATCGATTTTCTTAGACATGCATAAGAAAAAATTGTTCACATTTTCGTATAATCTAAGATTAACTAGATAAACCCCAATAACTTTTCAAACGGATTGGCATGGTTAAAGTACACACATGGGTCTACCGACGACATGTTTGCCGATCGTTGAAAATCTCGAAATATCGATTTTCTTAGGCATGAAATATATATATTTCATTCGCATATTATTATAGAAAAACATTTTTTTTTAATTCGCCCGAATGTATACTTTTTTAAACACATACATATACAATTTGTTGTTGTTGTTAAATCTAGTTTTATTTTAAGAAAAACTTCATTCGCATTGGCATCGGCGAGTGATGAATCCCAGTGTGAGTCGTTTTCCAGCAAATTTAGACGTTGGCAAGCCTCTCGATAAGTGGCGCACAACACTTGATCTATAGTACGAAGCGATTCGAACGAAGTAGGACCACGAACATGGAACAAAAGCAAACGAAGATAGAAACATTCGTCTTGTCGTGGATGAACGGTATATACACGGCCAAGCGCATCAGTCGAATACACACCGACGTATCCTGAAACAGGTTGACCTTTTTTTCGTCGTTGAAACTGATCGTTGGACTGATTCCAAGTATGTATAATAGCGAGGCATTTCCCAGTAAAGCAATGTTCGTGCGAACGGATCGCTTTGGCAAATTTCGAAAAAATTCGTAAGTGTTGTAGCTGGTGGCTGTTCTGCTCGTTGTGCTGCATTAGCTTCCGTGAAATAGACACGTTGTCCATTCTCCAAGTGCACCCACAAATGTTGAACAGTGGGATGACGTTCGTGTATTGCAAATGAGAAAATACGCCAAATCGCTTCATTGCAATTGACATAACGGCCCACTTTGCACCCAGAGCACCAATACCGAAGACTGCCAGGTCGCTACCTTTGTTCACGTATTTGCAGATATATTGCACGCTTTTCCCAAAATTTTCTTTCGTAAGAACCATCTCCTGGCAATTTCAAACACAATAGAAAAAGATTGGGCCAAATTGAGCGCAATCGGTCATCAAAACATACAAAAAATCCAAAATTTCATTGAAAAAAAAAATTCAATTTTCTTCGGGTTTTTCCGGAAGTTTCCGAGTTTTCCACTCAGATTTTCCAATTTTTCTCTTCTAGAAAACATCTGGTTTTTATCATCTGGTTGGCTACGCGCCAAATCCTATACAAAAACATAATTTTTCGATTTTCTGAATTTTCCAACTTTTCCGAAGGATTTTCCCAAAATTTTCTTTCGTAAGAACCATCTCCTGGCAATTTCAAACATAATAGAAAAAGATTGAGCCAAATCGGTTCAGCCGTTCTCAACTGATGTGCGCACATACATTTTTTACACCATTTTTATATATATAGAAGATGTAACATATATGTATGTATATTATTTTTCTAAGTTTTATTTATATTCGCCAAATAACCAGTTTTTTTTGCCAACTGAACCAGCACCTCACCAATACATTTAAATAATTTGTTTTTGCCGAAAACTTCACATCAGTTTCATAAACGCAGAACACGTAACAAAATATTGCCGTAAAAAGTTAATCTAACCTGGAATACCGACCAATAAAGATAATCTGTTGGGTTGCGATTGGTTAAGCTCTATGATTCTTTAGGAGAAATTACTTTACCAAAAAATAATAATAATTCGATAATCTGCACATCAGAGATTTGAGTGAAAATTCTGGTTATTTATTTTAAAACGAACATATTAATCGAATATGTTTTTTTTACATTAACAGTTTCAATATTACATTAAAAATTGTCCAATATAATTAAATATTTATAAATTTTTTTTATATTTTGTACATAAATAAAATGGTTATTAGTGCTGATACGTTTTTTTTAATGGATTAAAATAATCAACAATATGTAAATACTCGAGCTTTATGTATGTGATTTGCAGGCATATAGATTAAACAGAACAGGTGTACCATCGTTACAAATTTACCCCTGTTTACAAATATATCAATCATAAATTGTGTGCCCAAGAGGGACTGTGAAAAGTATTTCTTTTCAGGTACAGCAAAATCCATCTTCTAAGAAATGCGCATGGTTTTGATTGTGATACTCGCTAGTTGCAGCCAATGTAGTAAACAGGGTTTAGCATTTCTTGAGAAAAAGCTATAATATACACTTATATTCAGTAGGTACCTCATAATCGATAAATTGCACAATTTTATAATATTGATAATATTTTGAATAATCACTTATAAAGTTGGAAGAAACCAAATTGGCATGAAAATGTACATTTATTAAAGAGTTCACGATCAAATTTGGTCGTGAACTCTTTAGGTACCTACAGCCTTCTTTGACATTCGTGTGACGTTTGAGCAGAATACGTCCATTAGTGTAAGTTTGGCAGCCATTCGTTTACGACGCGAAAAGTTTGTCTGGCGATTTTTACTATAAAAAAAAAATTTACAACGAGCTTGCTTGAAATTTTGTGTTTCAAATGGAATTACGGCTACGGAATCATTGATAATGTTGCAAGTGTTTTGGGGAGTCTACTCTATCGAGAACTCAAGTATTTGAGTGGCATAAGGTATTCAGTGAGGGTCATGAGGTCGTAGAAAACTTGCTTCATGCTAGTCGTCCACCTCTGTTAATGACGATAACATCGAAAAGTGAAGAAAATTGTGCTCGAAAATCGTAGTGTTGGCATTAGAGAGATATCAGAGGCTCTTAACATCTCTTATGGATCGACTTAACACATCTTGGTTGATGCTTTAGGTATGACACGCGCGTTGCCGCTCGACTAGTGCCGAAAGACCTGAATTTTTTGCAAAAATAACGTCGAATAGAGGTCGCAAAAAAGATGCTTGCCGACGTAGCTGATAACCCTATATTCATCAAACGAATTATTACTGGTGACGAGACGTGGGTTTATGAATATGACGTCGAAACTGCCCACCAATCTAGCAAACGGCGCGCCAAAAATGAGCCAAAACCGAAAAAACACGTGAAAGTCGGTCGAAAATCAAGGTAATGCTCAGCGGTTTCTTCGATTGCCGTGGTGTGGTTCACCATGAATTCATCCCAGAGCGTCAAACGGTCAATAAAGCATACTTATATTATAATTGGCCATTTTGAAGCGCCTACGTGAAACAATACGTAGATTCGCAAATAATTCATAGATTTTCCACCACAATAATTCGCCGTCACTTTCCAGCCTGATTGTGACTGAATTTCTGGCCAAACACGGAACAAATGTCATGGCACAGCCACCGACTTGTCAGATTTGGCGAACTGTGACTTTTTCCTGTTTCCGAAACTCAAATATCCGCTCCGGGGAACTCGATTGAAGCCATAAAAAGACAATCGCTGAAGGATCTAAAGGTCATCCCGGCCGAGGCCTGTAAGATGTGTATGAAAAAATGAATTAACCATTGGCATGTATTGGCTTAAAAGGAGCCTATTTTGAAGGCGATAATAAAGATTTGTATTAAAATACATAAAAATGTTGTTCTTTTACCAGTCCGGGTCAAATTTGATCAGATGGTAAACATTCAATTTGTGCAACCAACTTCAAATTGTATGCCAGCAATATATGTAGGAGAAATTTGGGGGGAAGTTAAGAGAAATCGGTATATTTTATCATTAGCAGCATTATTTCAAAATGAATTAACTCTCAACAAAGTAGGGAATTATTCCATTTTGCTTCTTTTATTGTGTGTTTTCCATACACAACATCGCACAATATCGCCCATCGTGCCAAACTTTATCAAATGCTTGTGCTATATCCAAGAAAGCAGCAGAACAATATTTCTTTTCCTCGAAGGTGATTTTGATTGCGTTTACAATTCTGTGAATTTGCTCTGTGGTACCATGTTGGTTTCGGAACCCAAATTGATGGTCTGGTATAACGCGCCGTTCTTCCAATATTGGTTTCAATTTTGTTAGTAACATTTTTTCAAATAGCTTTGATATTGTGGGCAGCATGCTTATTGGGCGATATGATGAGATCTGCGTTTCATTTTTTCCAGGCTTATATATCATTGTGATCAAAGATATTTTCCATTTTTGAGGAATATAACTGGTTCGCATGATCGCGTTGAATATGAATGTTATTAGTTTTATGCATTTGTCTGGCAATTCCCTTAT
Source organism: Tipula helvola (assembly GCA_963556165.1). Taxonomy (NCBI): domain Eukaryota; kingdom Metazoa; phylum Arthropoda; class Insecta; order Diptera; family Tipulidae; genus Tipula; species Tipula helvola. The sequence continues at coordinate 222,391,931 of OY744483.1, read as the reverse complement.
CATTTTTCCAGTAATGAGATCATGTCCTGGTACCTTTTTTGGGCTTATGCAATTTTTAATTGTATTCTTAACTTTCTTCCAATTATACTTTATAGGTTTGTAGGATAAACTAACTAAAAATATTATCTTCTTCGTGTGGTGTGAATACTGTTGTTAGATGATCAGCAAAAGCATTGGCTTTTTCTTCATCACTTCTCGCCCAATTTCCAGTTGGTAGTCTAATCGGTGGATTCGAATTTGTTGGCCTTTTTAAATGTTTTGTTGCCTTCCACAAAGAGTAATCTGTCCTCTCGGTTGCCGAGAGATCACCTAAATAGTTCTGGACGCTCTGGTTTTCTTCTTCCCGCAAAGCAAATCTTAAGGCCTTGATAGCTCGATTTAATTTCCATTTCAATAACGGTGATTTTGTTTGCTGCCGTAGCCGGCGAATTTTCCGTTTTTCCTGGATTAGTTCCTGTATATTATGTGACAGCTTATTAACTTTTTCGGAACTACTTATGACAGGTGTAGCCCTTTCAGCTGATAATGCCATGATGTCTTTTAAATTTTCGGCCGCCGCATCAATATCAGCTGGTGTGGACTAGCCTCCTATATTGATCCCAATTAGTTTGCTTGTTTGTAAGACGGTTGGGTGTTTCGTTCCTTAAGACATCGGTACTCACTGTTACTATTACCGGTGAGTGATCAGAAGACAGATCATAACAATCGGTGGCCTTAGCATATGTACGTGGAATGCCCTTAGTTACACAAAAGTCGATTAAATCAGGAATTTTCTTTTTGTGCTGTGCAACATGAGAAAGAAACGACAGGTTATTAAAAATAAGGTAAATCAATTAAAAATGGCAAAAATGAATACAACAACACCGAGAACACCAGACAACCATCACACTTTCTTCAAACGGATCGATAATATGACAAATATACAATTCAACCATCAAGAGGAACAATTGTTAACTAAAGGGTTAAAACACAATATTAAACCGAAAAACAATAATAATGAAACTCAAAAGGTACTGTTAGATATAGAAAATGCAATTCTAAAAACTGAAATAGCTCATCAAGATGAAATCAGAACACTAGTCATTGATAAAATACAAACAAGAACGAAACTACCAACGAAAGAGAAAAAAGACACATCAATACAAGTTGCAAACAATATTAAAAAGAAACTAACTGATAACAACGCCATAATAACAAAAGCGGATAAGGGCAACACCATTGTCATAATTAGTAAATCAGAATATGACACAAAATTAGATGAATACATTAGAGATAACAACATCCAGATCTTAAACAATGACCCTACCAAATCATATTTAAAAAACATCAATAGTGTAATAAATAAATCCACAAATATTTTAAGTAACCATCAAATATATCACAGCAAAATGATTAAACCAACAGCACCCAAAATAACCGGACTTCCAAAACTGCATAAGAATAATATCCCAATTAGACCGCTAATAAATTTTACAACGTCTCCCACATATAGAATCACGAAATATTTAAACAATTGGCTCACACAACACATAAAACTTGAGAACGATCTGTCAGTCAAAAATAATTTGGAGTTAGTAGATAACATAAGATCCATATCTATACCAAACGGTGCAAAACTTGCTTCTTTCGATGTGACGAATATGTACACAAATATACCCATAAAAGAAACGATACAAATAACACAAGATTTACTAAACAAAAATGGAGTAGAATCAAACAAAATAACAGAGGTAATTAACTTATTACACACCATAACTAAGCAGAATTATTTTACACATAACAACACAATTTTTTCTCAAAATGATGGGCTGCCTATGGGAAGTCCATTATCCGGCACATTAGCCAATATATTTTTAAACCACATCGAAAGAACGCAAATCAATAATAACACAAATAAATTTAACAAGAAAATCATTTATTGGTACAGATATGTAGACGATATACTAATATTATTCGATGGAACACTCAGACAACTAGATATTTTACACCAATATATAAACAACATACATAAGAATATAAAATTTACATTAGAGGTAGAAATAAATAATTGCATCAATTTTCTGGATCTAACTATTCAAAATACAAATCACCATCACCAATTTAAAATATATAGAAAACCAACGCAGACAAATCATACAATACACAGCACCTCAAATCATCCATTTCAACACAAAATAGCCGCATATAACCACATGCTCAATAGACTCAATCGAATACCAATGACGGACACAAATTACGCAGAAGAACTAAATACAATTATACAAATCGCAATAGAAAATGGATACACAGAGAAAATTATACAGCGCATTAACACCAAAATAAAAAATAAAAAACAAAATAAATAATCATAATTTAACTACACTTTACACAAATGAAGATAATAATAAAAAATATATAACAGTGAATTATGACGATAACACCAGCAATATAATGACGAAAATATTTAAAAATTACGGATACACAATAGCGCATAAAACCAACCATAGGTTGCAACAAAAGTTGAGAACACAGCGCGACAATGAATTGGACAGTGGTGTTTATAAATTAACATGTAGTGACTGCATGAAGTATTATATTGGACAAACGGGTAGATCATTTGTGTTACGTTTTAAAGAGCACATATCGGAATTAAATAATAGAAAATTAACTAATATAAAATCAAACTACGCGCAACACCTGAGTAATGAAAAACATTCGTACACTGACGTACAAACAAATATGCACATTATGCATAGAATAATCAAGGGCAGCATGATGAATTGGATAGAAGAGCTGGAGATATACAAACGAAGAGAAGATCCTCTGTTGCTCAACGACAAATTAAACACGAAGACAAATAAAATATATGAAATGATAATTCACAACCACAACAACAGGCAGAATGAAGTCTAACAACATCATGAAAGATTTTTGTGCAAGATATTTAGTAGAAGTTTAGACCTGATGAAGGATACAATATCCGAAACCGGTAGCAAAGACTAAATAATTATAATTCATAATTATTAAATTTAAATATATCACAATAAGAATGTCTACATAAAAATTTTAATTGTTTTTTTAATTTGTTTATTTAATGTGTGTAAATAAATAGTTATAAATAATAATAATAAATTTTTTTAAAATAAAACTAATAATTTTCTTTTTATCCGTCGGCCAGTAAGTTGGATTACCGGCAGATAAATAATCCAGAGACTGTTCCTCTATAGCTTGATAAAGTTGTTTACCTTTCGGCGATGTTAATCTGGAGCCCCAATGAGTATGTTTGGCGTTGTAATCACCTCCCGCAAGAAATTTATTACCCAGCTGGCTGAAATAATCCAAGAACTCGAGTTTTTTTATAGCATGTTTTTAGGACAGTACACTGCCGATATGACACAGTTTCCAGACCACTCCTGCAGACAGATGCTCGTTGATTGTATATGTTCTTTCTCATATTTCGTCAGCTCATAGTGCTTTAATCTTCTTTTAATCAATACAGCTGTGCCTCCATGTGCTTTCCCATCTGGGTGCTTGGTGTCATAAATAGAGTACCCATTAATTTTGAAATAGCTATTTTTGGTGAAGGGTGTTTCTGATATTAACATTATGTCAATATTGTGCTCAGTGAGGAATGCTTAAACCTCCGCTTTATGTTGTGCTAGGCCGTTTGCATTCCATATAGCTATTTTGATGATGGTCATTTTTGAGTTTTTACGACTATCTGCATCAGCGTGTTCATATTCTACATCATTAGATCCATGGTTCTCTCCATCATCGCCATGAGGCTTTGCATCATATTAGTCAATTTGTTTAAAGCTTTTGAGATGTTTCCCTCTTCACTTGCTTGCACTTTAGGAGCCGTACCCAAACGCTCAAAATGGAAATCAGTACGCAACTGTCAACGGTAGTGTGCACCAAGGGGTTTCAATACGCTTTTGATAATAATTTTTTGTTTTTACTATATAAATTAGCGAGCATGTTTAGTTTGCATAACATCCATTATCCAAAATATAAACATACGTATTTTAAAACCGTTATTTATAAGAAACATTTTTGCTTTCCATCATCGATTATTTAAGTGTGCCTATTGGCACGGCCAACAGGTAACTAGATCAACATTTTCCGTTATGTTTTTATATTTTTGAGTTAGTTTGAATTATTCTTAATGGCTTAAGACCAATGCCGACAAAAAATATTGTATAACGGACATAGGCACGTAAATTAAACATGACTAGTTTGTGTATGATATATCTTTCTTCGGAATAAAATGGAGCAAGCAGATCCCAAGCCGTAAAGAATCGGAACACTGTCTGAAGGATTAGCACTTCAGATAATATTTTTCTAACCATTAGAAAAGCTATTGGCCTAAATGCCAAATTTGCTTCAAAATGTGCAATATTTCATAAAATTGGTTTTGACGGCTTAAACCATATTTGTGATTAAAAATATGATTTTTTTATTGAATTATGAATTATACAAATAAGTGAGATTTTGCACTCAAAAAAATTTTAAAGTGAAATTTACAAAATTATTTTTGTAAAAGTGCTTACAAAACGAAATTGTGAATTTAATAAAAAATCGTCAGTTTTGTTAAACTTTTTGTAAAATTTATTTGAATTTTTGTCAATTTAATAAATTTGTCTAAATTTAACAATTTTTTTTTTGTAAATTATTTTGAAACTAATTATTTCGGAATTATTTTGATTTACAGATCATTTTTGTAATTTTAATAAATTTTTTTTAAATTTATTTCGGTTTTTTTACATTTTATTTTAAAATACGTTTATTTATCACAAAATACAAATTGATTTAATAAAATTTCTGTAAGATTTATTGAACATAAAAGTCGGAAAAAATGACAGTCTACAATTATTTTTGTAAAACTAATTAAGAAAACTTACGATTTTTTTTTTAAACTAGACGAATTATTTTATGTATTTTACAAAAATGATCGATAAAATAGCAGAATACCAATTAGCAAACAAACTGTTTGAGATTGAAATTAGATTGGTAAAATTTCAAATAGTTTGTTTGCTATTCAATATTTTGCTATTTTAACGATCATTTTTATATCTTCTTTGCTAAAATGGTATATTAGAACGTTTTTAGGTTTTAATGTCGTTAAAATACCCCTGGAACTGAGGATTTTAATGCCTAAAACTACTCTTTAGTTGCGTGAATTAAAATATGACGTATGTAGATTTTATAAATTTATTAAAACATTGTAGATTGTACATAGTTTGCGTAAAATGTATAAAAAAATTATGATTTTTACTATGGATACTTACTATAAAATGTACAAAAAAATTGTACCTTTAAAAGACACGATTATCGATTTTAACAATAATACTATAAAAATGAAATTTTTTTTATAAATTTGTCAAATTTTAGTGAAATATACAAATATTTTGTAATTTTACTTTAAATTATTGTAAAATTGACAATCAATACGGTAAGTTTTATAAAGTTTTGTCTTATTCACAACCATTCTTGTAAGATCGTCGAAATTAGTTTTAAAACAATTCAACTTAGTTTAGTTTTAATTTAATAGCCAGCCGCTCAACACGTGAAGTAATTTGTCAGTATAAAAATTGAAAAAGTTGTGAAGTGAGTGTTATATTAAATAAGTGAAGTGCAGTTGCACTTGGGCTTTTTGTGTTTTTTACTTTTTGTAATGGATCAATTTTTATTCAAAATTGGATTATCTAAAGGAGAAATAACTAAATCAAACATTGTGAAGTCACTAGCAGGTAAATTAACGAAGGACAAAACAATTTTGACTCTGAACTATTCATTGGTTTAACATTGTCTACTGTTTTTAGATGCAGGCATAAATTTCGAAGCCTTATTGTACATAAATCCGGAGCATTAGGAACTTTTTTTTAAAAAATATTACGTACTACTTGGAATACAAATAAAACTACAGCATCAAATTGGCATATGGCAACGGGTGAATGTAAGTATTTTTTTAAATTTTCGTTTTATGTTATTTAGATGATTGTAAAAGATATTAAATCGCTTAATTTAATATAATTTTAGGGTTACTATCACCACCGATTAACTTAAGTGAAGTTTACGATTTTAGTCAATAAGTTGATTTTGAGATTTCGATATTTTCTTTAATTTGTTTGAATATATTCTAAGATAATTTAAAATTGAGGGTAAAAATGTTTTGTTTTATATGTAAAAACGAATTTTTATCGCCAGACGTACTAATAGTCCATTTAAAAGTCATTCATGCTCTTGGGAAAAGTAGTGAATACTTTTGTTATGAAGTTGGTTGTAAGAAATATTTTTCAAATTTAGATACTGTTAGAAGACATATGAAAAAGCATAAACAAGAAGGAATTTTACCCACTTTGCCTAAATTGAAAAATAAAACAGTATCTCAACTCCGTCAGCTAGTCATTCTAGAAGTAATTTAATAATTTAAAATGAAAATAAAGACAGTACGATCATCCCAGTAACCCCCCCACTTTCATTAGACTTTACAAAAAATAGGAAAATAATTATTGAATTAGCTGTGAAATTTGTAATAAATTTACATAATAATAACAATTTTAATAATAAAAATGTTAAGGATATTCTTAATCATATTACTGAACCAATATAGGTATACAATAGGTATTATATTATTATAAAACTAAAGGGAAAGCACCTAAGGGGAGACTATATGAAAAATATTTCAATAAATAAAGGAAACTAAGAAAAGTAGGAGTTTTGCCAGCCAAATAACAGCAACTCGAATTAGAGAAGCCGTCCAATATTTTAAGAGGTATTTACGCACGATAGCAACAATTCTAATTTAAAATTTTCTAGTTAATACATAAATTATATATTTTATATTTGTCAGCTGTTCAAGAAGACGACTGTGAAGAAAGCATAAACGCTTTAGCAGGAAATAACTACAGTTGGGCCAAATATAATATCACTGGCTTAACACTAATAAAGTACGAAACACTTTTATTAATTCTGGGACAACAACGGAAGACATATTTAGAAGATGGCCACAATATAGAAAGCCGTTATGTTATAAATTGGTAAGTTTGGTAAACGTGTTTGTGAAACTGAGTCTTAATAAATCATTTGATATTTCAAGATTGAAATGGATTTTAAGAAGATGTATTCAAAAGTGCCTAAAGAACGTTAAAAGTGTTAAAAGAACACATAACCAGAATTTACTGTCTGTATTAAAATGCAAAGAAAATTTCAATGAAAGTAAGTCTAAATTTATATAATTGTGTATGTTTATATAAAAATTGTAAGTTATTGTAAACAAAATATTTAGTTAAATGTATAGAAATAATGTAATGTTATATTTATAATAGACAGTAAGATATGTATAAATAAATAAATTTCTATTTCTTTACAGACGGTCAAGCAGCCAGTTTATTTCACCTCATGTACCATATTTTGCGATCAACAACGAGGGAGGTTTGTGTTGAAAATCATGGAAAAGTACATGTGAGTTTACAAGATGCTCAAAAAAGCTTCATCCTTCTTGGTGCAACTACAGAGGAAATAGAGGAACAATTAACTTTCCAATTAGGAAAACAGAAGTATATCCAACCATTATTGCTATACAAGGACATTGTCTAACCCTACACAAATTATGGTTTATTTTGACGAAATCAAATACAAAGTATTATCGGTTATTCCAGGAATTGAGATATTGTTCGCAATTATACATTTGTTTAATTTAAAATATCCGTAATGCGTGTCTGTTTGGCAGTTTATCCAAATATATTTTTTTTTAATGAAAACTAAACATGACGTGGATAACAGAGCCGTCAAATATTTAATAGAAAGATTGGAGATAGTATTAGTAATTATTATGGTTTATTAAATAAATAAAATAAATTTAAAAACTTGTTATCAATAAAGAAAATGAATTATAGTAAATGTTATAAATATTTTATAGTAATAAGGTTAAATATAATAAATATTTAAAATAAATAAATATCTTAAATTGATGAATTTTGTTTTATATCTATATTAGAAACCATTTGCCTTTTCGATTTTAGGCCTTTCGCTTAATTGTTTAATGCTGAACCAGGGAGTATGTAAAAACTTAATTTGTTCGTTGCCATTATAGATCAGTGAATCACCAAGGATTTGTCGTCAAAACTAATATATAGGGTCGTCCTTAAAAGGGTTATTTTTGAATTTTAATCGGTACGCCTCCTACAACTTTTCTAAATAGGTAAAAAAAAATCCTGCAAATTTGTAGCTCTTAATATTAAGATTAACCCGACTCCCAAGGCGACGTAAGTTTTACATGGGAAAATACATGTATTTTGTAAAATCAAACTTCGAATTTCTTTAACTTTGGTAATAATTGATGGAAAAATTTAAAAATTGGCATAAATGTAGCTACTTATATGATATATAAATGGGTGCATTGAAAATATTTTTAAACAGTTATTTTCTTACTTCTAGACATGCAGAATTCTTTTTTTCTTTCATTTTTCTGCTATCACCCGTTTATATATCATATAAGTAAGTACATTTATGCCAAATTTTTAATGTTTTCATCAATTATTACCAAAGCTATAGAAATTCGAAGTTTGATTTTACAAAATACATGTATTTTCCCATGTAAAACTTACGTCACCTTGGGGGTTGGGCTAATGTTAATATTAAGAGCTACAAATTTGCAGGATTTTTTTTTACCTATTTAGAAAAGTTGTAGGAGGCGTACCGATTAAAATTCAAAAATAACCCTTTTAAGGACCACCCTTTACAAATCAATGGTCAATATAATAAAATATTTTTGTTATTTTTACAAAAATGTCATTAATATTACAAAACTTATTTGTATATTTAATCAAAGCCTGTTTGGGAATTAACAAAATTTTTGTAATCATCACAACATATATTGTTAATTTAACAACTTCCAATGTCAATTTTGTTTGTTTTATTCTGTATATTTTACAAAAATTTTAGTAAATTTACAAAAGTATTTATAATTTTTACAATATAATTTTAAATGTTACAAAGATTTTATTACATTATTGCCAAAATCGTTTTGTTATTCTTTCAATTCATTTTATAAAATTTACAGAATTTTTTGTTAAATTGTAAATTTTGTTATTCCAACCTATATTTTTTTTTGAGTGTGTTCAATACAATTTTACTTTTCCCACTATACAAGTTTTGTTGCTGTTTCTTCCCAATGTATAATATATCAAACCGACCACTGCGGCCCTTTGGCCAGACATTTTAATTTTTTTTTTCAAAATTTTGTTTTTTAACCAAAAATATGACTGGCATGTGAATTTGAGTAATACTGTGCAACTAGAATATAGTTCGGGTCTGAATGGGTGCAAAAATATATGTATGTAAATTTCATTAAAACATTCAAATATTTCATAATTCTAATAGAAAAATGTACATGAAAAGAAAACCTATCACAAGTGGAATATGTGGAACATGTCGTGTCGCGCTTGGTGTGTTTTACTCTTAATTCCCTTATCCGCCAAACATTTCTAAACAATTAAATGAAGAAACATATGTACATATATCTCAAATAAATATCAATTCAGAAAATCGTCATTTTCTCTAAAGTAATTGAGGCTGAGATACCGCTTTTTGGTTAAGCGCGGTTGCGTACTGTCGTTATGGTGAATTATAATTGGAATCAGGTTTTGTGAAAAGCCCTCATTATCATCCCTGACTGACAAAGGCGTTAGAAATATCCATACAATATACAAACCTGATGACTTCCTAATGGCAAGTAGAAACCTTATTTCTGTTATTTTTAAATCAGAATTCTCTTCAAAACATTGTTTTTAAACAAAAATTGATCAACCAATTTTATTTAAAAAAAATCCTCTTTAACGATTTAATCAAAATACTTAGTATTATTCCGTTAACATACAGCTATTAAAAATAATATTGGTTTAAATAAATCCATATGTGTATGGAGAATAAAATTTATTAAATCATTCAGCAAACCACAATTACACATTAAATAAAAACCAATCTATTGGAGCAACTAACATAAAATTAAAAACCTCCACTGAATAAAATATTATTTAATAATTAGTTTCCATATTTAACTAAAATAATATTTACCAACAAAAAAAAAATCATTTAATTTATTTAATTAAAATTCATAATTTTTTTGTTTTATAATAAATCTGTACATAAATGTATTAACATTTCAGCGAGATGAAATAATTAATAATTATAATAAAAAAATAAAAAAATGTATGTTCGTTCGAACCATTTTTTGTGGCAAATAATTAAAAGGCAGATTTTCAAAATTTTCGTGGTTATTAATTGGTGATTTTGGTGTTATTAATCATTTTAACATAATTAATAATTATTTTTATTATAAATTTATTATGTATTTATAACTACGTAACTATAGATATTTTAATCAATAATACACACATAAATTTACTTATTAAACTAAATACAGTATATTTTTTGTTTAATAGATTTTGTTTTACGATTGGGATTAGCTCGATAATTGGTACCATGATTTATCAATCATCATAAAATCAATCATCATAAAATTTGGAGCTAACAATGAGCACCATTAGTCAGATTGCAGTGCAAATAATTTAGGTGTTGAGGATTAGAAAAAACGAGTGTATAGCTTCTACGCGCGACAAAAGTGGAACTTTTTAAGCTGTATATAAATTTGTGCTAAACTTTTAAAGAAATGAGAGTCGATAAATTAAGATTAAGTTTAATACTAAATACTATTATCACTGACATTTCTTGGTCAATTTTAACAAACTTTATCACACTTTTTACTAAATACTTTTCCAAATTTCATTTATATAAATAAAAAAATTCAGAGTAGACTGTGTCTTTTACACGACCGTAGGTGTTTTCCGTGATAAAGTTTATAAGCGGTGCGAGAAATGGCACGATGTGTGTGTTTGTGTACTGAGCGATGGTACGAGAAGTACGGTATGAACGATATGAAGCGCAGGATTTCAGCGGTGATGTGCCTGACGAATGAGAGACCCAGACAAGTGCCTTCCAAAGTCATCGAGCCTAGTGTGTTGGAGGCGCAGTCTAGGATGAAGGTGTCCTTGATGAAGCGCACGAATTCGGGTTTAGCAATGACATCGACGTTGAAATCACCGCAGAGCACAAGCGGTATATCGGAGTCCACACTGACATATGGCGATACGTGCTAGCTCCGGAAGAATGCCTCATCTGCTCCCTTTACAGTGCTCCCTAGCATTGTAAATCGCCATTTTGTTGATCTAAATTTTAATTAAAATTTAAGTGAAAATTAATTATTTCAATTTACAATAAATTATCTGCCACAGATTCTTTACGAACAAAGGGACACCAGAATTGTTCAGATCAGACGAGGTGTTCTCTCGCTACAGTGCTTTCAAGCATTGTAAATCGCTATTTTGTAGTTTGTAATTTTAATTAAAATTTATGTGGAGATTAATTATTTTAATTAACAATAAGTTATCTGCCACAGTTTCTTCACGCACAAATTGACACCAGAATTGCTCCGATTAGATAAGGGCATAAGGGATTCTCATGATTGATGGTAAATCGCTGTTTTGTACTTTGTAATTTTTATTAAAATTTATGTGAAGATTAATTATTTTAATTAACAACAAGTTACCTGCCACTGACTGCAGTTTCTTTACGCACAAATTGACACCAGAATTGCTCTGATCAGATAAGGGATTTATTTATTTATTTACATATTTAATTAATTTATTTTTTTATTTATTTATCATTATTGACATTTTTTTAAAACCTATTTTTATCTAAATTAATTAATTAATTAAATACATTTGTATATCTTACTAAATAACTAAATATTAATTTTTTCTTTAATGAATATGTGTAGTAGTTGAATAAACTGACCGTACTCTAGCCCTTGAAGGTCATTAAGATTGCAATAGTTGCTGAAAGAATTATATAACTTCACACAATTATACCCTAGCGATCGTTGAGAAAATGATTTACCGTACCTTGGTAATCTAAAATGAGTATTCCTGGTATTATAATTATGGACTTCTCTCTTGGTAGACAGCAAACTATCTAAATATTTAGAAAGATCCCCCTTTTCGAGTAAATAAAACAGTTTTAGCACATTAAAGTGTATCCTCTGGCTGATTGATTTCCAGCTTAGTTTTTCTAGCATGTCTTTAATATGTGCTCTATTATCCGCGTTTAAAATGCTTTTCATAAATCGATTCTGTATTTTTTGCAGACGTGTTAATTGTGTTTGATTCATGATAAATAGAACAGATGAGCAATAATCTACATGGGGAGCTACAATTGATTTATAAAATATTATTTTGGTCTCCATTGGTAGCGTGTCTTTAATTCTGTTGAAAAGTCCTAATATTTTATTCATCTTTTTGGCTAAGTAAACCAAATGCTGGTTAAAACTTAAGTTTTCATCAATGACGACACCGAGATATTTGTATTCTTTAACTCGTTCAATGATTTGGTTCGCAATTACAATATCTGAGATACCCTCGTACTTGGTTTTGATTGACAAGAACATATACTTCGTTTTCGAAATGTTCAATGACAATTTATGAAACATCAACCATCCCCGTAAATTCTCAAGATCTTCGTTTACTTTTTGTACTGCTTCTTGATGAGTTGGTGCCGAAATAGTAATTAATGTGTCGCCCGCAAACATATTAATTTGACAGTTCTTTATAACATCTACTATGTCATTTATATACAAGATAAATAACAAAGATCCAAATGATGAACCTTGTGGTACTCCGAGATTGTTTTCTATTAACGATGATGTAAAATTATCGACTTTTGTATATTGTTGTCTCCCTTGAAGATAATTATTGAACCATTCAAGCTCTTTTCCGTCTATACCGTACTTGCATAATTTTTGGAGTAAGATTTTACTATCTATAGTTTCAAAAGCTCGTTTGAAATCTAAAAGAACTGCTATCACTACTTTATTTTCATCTATTTGAGTTTTCCATATGTCCAACATACGATTTAATGCTGTTTCACAGGAATGCAATTCTCTAAAACCAGATTGTTTGTTGATCCACTAATATATTGTTATTAGCAATATGATCAACCAACTGCTTTTTAACTACTCGTTCCAGTACTGCTTCATAAATTGGGAGCATATTTATGGGGCGCAGATCTTCAGATGTGGTTGGTTTTGTGGTTTTTGGAATTGGAATAATTGTTGATATTTTCCATGAAGCCTCCTTCCTTTATACTTCGATTAAGTAAATCTGTAAAATATTCCGAGAATAAATGGTTCTTCATCGCATCCAGCATTGCCGTTCTATTTATGCCATCAACTCCACATTGAGACTTTATTTACTTATTATTTTTGATATCTCCTGACAAGTTATTTCTTGAAAGCTGAATTTTTCAAAATTATTATCATCCTGTGAAAAATTCCAATCCTTTATCTCAGGGATGTTCTGGTGAATATCTATCATGCTGGACACAAATGCTTCATTTAGCGCTTCTGCTAACTCTTGTTTATCGGTGAGTGTTTTGTTGTTAAATTGAATACACCATTGTGTCGTATATTTAGACTTGTAGATGCATTTAAGCGTTTTTCACAGTCCCTTTGGGTTGTATTTGTTTTCAATGAACTTGTTTCTGAAGTATTCAGATTGTTCCTTTCTCAACGATTGTTTATACAAATTTCTTACTTTCCTGTAACTTTCCCAAGTGTCATCTGAATTCAAAATTTTCATAACACTATGACTACGAGTTTTTTCTTGATTCAGTCATTTCAAATTTTCTGAGAACCAAGGTATTGTATTTCTATTTTGACTACTTTTTGTTTCAGCTAATTCATTAATGGCCTGTTTTAGATTCAATAACAAGCCATTAGCATACTTATTTAGGTCACTCTGCGTTCTAAATTGCCGCAACCGATGATTTAAAATGAAGTTAAGCTTATCCTCAGAGTAATTTTTCCATGATTTAATTTCTTTCATTCTGCATTCATCTAATGACTCCGATTGTTTACTGCTTAAATTTGCACTTATCATATAATGATCGCTTATTTGTTGTTCTTTTATAACTTCACACTGAACGGTAGCTGAATTGGTTATTAATAGATCTAACAAACTTTTGCTGGCTTGCGTGACTCTGGTGTATTCCCGGACTATTTGTGTCAATCTATAATCTTTAATTAGCTTATTTAATTTTAAACTATAGAAATCGTTGTTTTTGAGATCAATATTAAAGTCCCCAAATATAATATTGAGTTTATTCTGATTGATAACATTTTCAAACCACTCCTCTAAACTATTTAAAAATATTGCGTTTGTCGTTTGGAATGATCTATAAACTACACCAAAGATTCCAGTTGTATGATATCCTTTTATAATCTGAATCGCTAAAAACCAAGCGCGGTCCCTTTCGCAGTTAGATATTATTTTGAAACTTATATTGTTATTTATGTACATAATAACTCCTCCTGTATGGCGACTATCCGAATCACATCGTACGCATTGGTAATTTTCAATATAAAATTCTGAGTCATACATATCTTCTGTTGTTCGTGTTTCGCTGAGAAACACTATCGCTGGTTCATATTCTTTAAACATTTGCTGCAATTCCAAGAAATTCGAGGGTAAGCTCCGAATGTTAGTGTACAGCATGTCTTTTTTTATGAATTGCTATTGGTAGTTGATTTGGGTTTTCAATGTTTTCATCTTCCGTTGGTACACCGTAAAAGAACTATCTCAAGCCGAGTGATTAGTAGCAATGTTCATGTTCAGTTTGGTATTTACTGCAATGCAAGTGCAACACTTTGTCTCCTGACTTTTACACTCCTTTAATAGATGATCACCATTAAATTTTGGCAAGAAAGTTTACCGGTACATTTATTACTATGATGGACATAACCATTACAATTATAACATCTTGATATCCCTATTGTCTCCACTATGTGACATCTGTCAAAATGTATATTTAACTTCTCAGCTTGAATAATTTTTTTTGAAGTTTTCAGAATCCACTTCAATAATTAATTGTATCTATGTTATGAGAATTTCTTCTACAATAAGTAGTCACTACCTTAGTTTCGCTGTTTATCAGGAAAGGGTTTTGCTGTTTTAGCGCGGACACAATTTCATTAGTTTCTAATTTTTCTGACATTCCAAGTATTTCCACTCTTGGGTTTCGTTCCGTTGGTAGTTTCACTTCATATTCAGCTCCCATCTTCTCCGTAACAAGTGTCTTCAGTTTCTCCTTGGCATTATTTCACCGTTGGAAATATTTCGACATCCCATTAGTGGTATACTTTTAGGGTCAATGTTCATTGTTAGATCTTCTCTAGTTTTCTTATTTTCTTGTGTTTGTTTCGGTTGTAACAAAACTAACTTACAAGGGATAATCCCGAACCCGAAAATTCGAAAAATTATGAAACTTTGGGAACATGTACAATATCTCATCTAGGTATGTACTACGCAATTTTTTTTTCTGCGGAAAAACACTCTGACTGGGTGAAATGGATTTTTTAAAATTGAAAATTTTCCATTCTGCCTCTGCGCTTAACTCGTTAACGGTAAGAGGTAGAGAAAAAGTGTGGGCTTGTTTAAGACAGCAGGACGGTGTGCATGATAGTAAATAAGGTTTTAGAAATGTCTGTTTTTTATCTTCATTAATGAAAAACACAAAAAATATTTGTTTGGATGAGTTTTAATAATAGTCCAGTCATTGACGGTTTTTCGCTCAGAATTCTTACGGACAAGACCGATTGACGTGAAATCGTGAAACTGACATTTCTAAAAGCTTATTTACTTCCATGTCCACCGTCTTGCTGTCTTAAGCAAGCACACATTTTTCTCTACCTCTTACCGTTAACGAGTTAAACGAGTTACGTGCAAAGGCAGAATGGGAAATTTCCAATTTAAAAAATCCATTTCACCCAGTCGAAATGTTTTTCCGCAGAAAAAAACATTTGCGTAGTACATACCTATATGAGATGTACATTGTACATGTTCCCAAAGTTTCATAATTTTTTGTTTTTCGGGTTCGGGATCATCCCTTGTTAGTGGGATTGTTTTTGACTACTGCTGGAAAAGATGTTAGCTGCTCAGTTGATTTTTAGATCTCCACCACTTGATTTTTTATTTCTCCTAACTGTTGATTTAATTTCAAATGATTTACCGTCAAATGTTGTTTCAACTCCGTGATGAAATCATTAATTTTGCTGGGATTCTCATGATTGATTGTAAATCGCTTTTTTGTACTTTGTAATTTTAATTAAAATTTATGTGAAGATTCATTATTTTAATTTAAAATAAATTATCTGTTACAGTATTATTAAGCACAAATTAATAACCAAATTGCTCCGATCTGATGCGGCATTCACTCGCTATACTGCCCTCAATCGCTGTAAATCGCTATTTTGTAGTTTGAATTTTTAATTAAAATGTATGTGCAGATTAATTAATTTAATTTAACATAAATTAATCATTACTTAGTGGTATACTCCAATGAGTAGAAATTTCATACCTGAAGAAGGGTAATATCCGAAACCGGTAGTGAAATTAAACAATTATAAATTATAATTATTAAAATTTAATATATCACAATAATACACACATTTTTAAAATTTTTTTAAAAACACTTGTTAAATATTTCGCAAAATTACAAAAGGTTTAAAAAATCACTCGATCGATTTCGGCTTATTAGGCCATCATCAGGAGTATCTACCCAACTGTAAAAATAAAAATGTAGTTATATATATATATATATAATATATATATATATAGTTGGAAAAAGCAAAAAGTGAAACCAAAATATACACAGCAATAAACATTAAAAATTAAAAAAGGGGTGAGTTAAACACAGGTAAAATTGGTGAGAGCAATAAACATTAAAAAATAAGAATTAAAAGAGGGTGAGTTAAACACAGGTATATGATTATTGATTAGTCCACGGTCGAATAACAAAATTCCAGATGTTGATTTTTATTTTTTTATTTTTTATTTTTTTTTTTTTTTTATATAACCCGACGAATTAGTAATTTTATGGTATGGAATGAGTATGTGAATAAAACAATGCGCGGTCGGTAATTGGTGAGAAACGGATTTCTCTTTGTTCGTTGAGGATATTTTGGTTAAGAAATATAGCTTTTCGGATTTCGTAAGATTCTAAGTTGTCTAAACGTCTGCTTTTTGGTTGTACATGCAATATTTCTAAATTGTTTAAACTGGATGTGTGATTTTCTAACGTTAAATGATTATAAAGGGATGATTCATGGCTACCAGATAAATGTTCTTTAACTCTAACTTCAAAATTGCGCCCAGTCTGTCCGATATAAGAGGAACTACAATCATTGCAATTGATCTTATAAACGCCAGACTTGGAAAGGCGATCAATTCTTGGTTTGTTATTTTTATCTGTATATTCTGTCGCGATGTTACTAATCCGTTGGCTAGTTTTTCCTATATACTCTAAGCGGTGCCAATTTTTCGGCATTGTGCTATCAGGTGGATAAATGTTAGCTAAAGCTTTATGTTTCAGTTTTCTGTTTAATAGCTTTAATATAGTCTTAGCTGCATAACCGTTATTGGCTGCTATTTCTTAAATTATATTAAGCTCTTTGTTATAATTGGATTTGGTCAAAGGAATGTTTATTAATCTATCTAAGAATGAGTGGAAAGCTGACATTTTAATATTATGGGGATGGTTTGACGAATTAGGTATAATGGCGTCTGTATACGTGGGTTTTCTATAAATTTTGAACTCTAATGAAGAATTAATTCTGGTTATTGTTATATCTAGAAAGTTAATAGATTTGCTTCCTTCTTTTTCTACCGTAAAATTAATGGTGGGATATTGAGAATTTAACCAAGTGAGAAAAGAGGTTAATAGCCTATCAGTTCCATTCCATAGACATAGTATGTCATCAACATATCTGTACCAAAAGATCATATGACGAAAATAAGGATTATTGCTTGATACAATCGGTTGTTCGAAGAAATTCATGAAAATTTCTGCTAACAAAGGTGACAGAGGGGAGCCCATCGGTAGACCATCAGTGAATCTGAAATACTTATTATCAAAGCAAAAATAATTTTGTTTAATACAAGTTTCAAATATCAGCTTCAGTTCATTTCGAAGGCTTCCATCTGCAACATCCCTATCTAAGTAAGTATAAACTATTTGAGACGAAACGTTAATTGGAATAGAAGTGAAAAGACTAGCAACGTCAAACGAAACTAATTTTGAGTGTAGTGGAATATCAACATCTTGAATTGTGCTAATCAATTCTACCGAGTTCTTAACCGAGAAAGCCAAAACGAAATTGGTATGACTGTTGAAAAAGTTTATGAAACCCTTACATAGCTTGTAGGCAGGTGCATTGCAATACGCTACTATTAGTCTAATTGGAATGCCTTCTTTATGGATTTTAACTAAACCATAAAGAATTGGGGCAGATGGATTCATAACCGTGTTCCTCCAACCAGTGCC
The DNA here is from genome assembly GCA_963556165.1 of Tipula helvola. Lineage (NCBI taxonomy): Eukaryota > Metazoa > Arthropoda > Insecta > Diptera > Tipulidae > Tipula > Tipula helvola. The sequence goes on along the minus strand of OY744483.1, from coordinate 222,373,517 downwards.
ATCAAAGACCTTTCGGCAGTTGTTGATACACTTACTGACCAAAGTCTTAAATGACCTAGTAGGATCTCTATTGAGCTCTAATGCGTTGCTTTCTGTAATGAAATCAGAAATTTTATTGTAATAATCGATTCTTGTGAGAACAGTGATCGTATTGCCTTTATCCGCTTTACAGGCTATCAGGTCATGATCACGTAACTTTTTCTTAATCGTACCAATCACTTTAAGGTTATTATTAGAAGAAGAAACAGAAGAATGAGAAGAGATAGAGGAGGAGGAAGCGTTACTCAAGCCTTTCTTAATCTGTAACGCACATATTGCTTTCAGTTGGGTTGACTGGCCGGATAAGGCAGTTTCGGCATCTATAGAGAGACTCTCAAATCTCAAGACTGAACGCCGATTGTATTTGGCACAGGAGCAAAATTTACTCCATTGCTCAGCATTTGAACCTCTACGCCACTGAAGCCAACGGAAGACAAGTTCTTAAAACGTGAATGGAATTGGAAACCAGACATACCACTATTACCTGTATGGTTACCTGGATACGCCTTATTTCGCAACACATCCAGTTTAGCTTTTTGCTTTACATATTGAATATGATAAATTTCGGCTACCTCGGCACGAAACTTATTATCCAACCAGTCAAACTCAACAGAATGCAAGCGAGCCGCTAACTCAGTATGAACAACTTTAAGATGGAGACATAAGTTGTTCCTGGTAGCATACCCTTTACGTAGCTCACTATTCCTCCAACTACTACGAGCTAAATTAATAGCTCTTCCTCCCTCTAAAGAATTAGTATTACATTTTATATTAGTATAATTTGGTAATAAATTCAACTTTTTACAACTACTATTGAACTAAATCTGGTTATTATTAAAACTAATTCTTACCAACACTAGATAATTAATGGAGGTCTAATTCCATCTGGGACAACTAATGTCGAGTTCGATTTGAAGACGCTCGCCAATAAGTCGGCTTGTAAATATGGATCCACCACCAAGTCAGCACGTTTCAATGCTGAAACAGATGTTTTCGAAATATTTGCAACCGATGCGACCATGTGGTAAAAGTTGCGATCGGATATTTTCAACTCGGAAGCCACATTGGCTTTCTTGCAGTCGGCTCTTTTTGCTTCTCTACCACAGGTTTTTTTGCAGGTGTTCCGTATCGTTTTGTATTCCTCATAAGAAATTTCGTTGCGTTTATATTTTTTGTGTGCTGCTTTATTTTGTTTGGCAGCTTTGGTGGCTTCTTTTGAAAATATTTTAAAATTTTGATTGGGATTGGAAAATGATGAGGGTATAAATTTATTCATTCCATGTAAGACGGTGTCAGTAAAACTGGAAATGACGTCGTCGATGTTGTTGTTGTGTAGGCAATGGCGTTACCAAGAGAAATGTTGAAAAAGTGACCGTAAACCATCAAAATCAGCTTTATTAAAATGCCAAAGACGCCTTGGCTGCTGTCTAGATTCTAGTGGTGTTTCGACAGATATTTTTGTGGTTATTAAGTTATGGTTAAAATTTCCAATTCCAGTTTCGACATGGGCCTCCATGAAATGAGGGATTGATGTCAGACAGAGATCCAGAATATGAACTCCTCTAGAATTTTGGCATTCAAATGTGGACTCACTAACAATCTGTGTGAGGTCATGTGAAACGGCAAGCCATTCCGCATGGCGCCCAGCGACATTTGTATCTTTGTGATTCAACCATTGTTTATGGTGGGCATTAAAGTCACCGATCATAATTAATTCGCATTCGGGATGTTGATTGCGAATATCGTCACATTTGTCTGATAAGCCCTCGAAGAAGCTAATCGTTTCTGAATCAGTCTGATTAGGAGATCTGTACAACCTAATTAAAAAAATGAGTTTAAAAAATGTTGTTATTTATTCTAAATATGTTACGTACCGATGTATAGATAAGCCAAAAATGTATTGAACTCAACGCACCCACCTATTTCAATTAAGCTATACAAATAATTTTAACATTTGTAATATATCAAACTAATTTTGTAAGGTTTTTTTAAATTTCAATGTCATTTCCATTTAAATTTAGTAAACAAAAAAAGGTAAGAAATTCAATAATATTAATTTTAAATATAAATTATTTCTAGCTTATTAATTATTTCAGGACACAAAACACTAGAAATAATTGTCAAGGTTAATAGAGTGCGTGAGTACTTAAGTCAATAAATTGTTTTCTAATTGGAAAACACATTTATATAATATATTATCCTTATTTGATTTCAGGTTATCATTTGACAACAACAACAATGGATAAAAATTCAAAGTTTAAAGATAAATACATAATTTAATTTACAATATGTATTAATAAGATTATTTTAAACTGGTATTTTTCCCAGTTCCTGCTGGTGGCTTCTACAGCACGTTATTCCACCAAATCCAAATCGATTTAAATAATTTCACATTTCGCGAAATCTTTTAACATACCAAGGCAATTTGTTAATTTAGGCCGTGAGTGAATCGGATCAAAAGTGTTAAAAATTAAAATTTTGACATCTACAACAATTTTATTCACCACAAACAGAAACAAAAAAATTTAACGCGGTAGAGACAGTATCTAAATTTTGACAAACGATGTTTAAAACACTTAACCAACAATTTTTAAGTTGTGACTTGTGTTGTGAGTAAAGAGAATAGTAGTTCAACGAAGAAAATTAATAAAAATATTTTACGCGTTATTTATGAGTGTTATATTTTATACATCATGAATTCTCAACAAACACAAAAATATCGTTCTCAACGAACAATGAATAAACAATATGTTACATGTAATTATGTATATTTCTGTTTAATTTATGTACATATTATATAAAATTTAATTTTTTTAGGGACACACAGCGAAAGAATGGTGTTAATCCAATCAAGGATAAAACACGACGGTTTATTTTCTTCAAAAAATTCTAACCTGAGTACGGGCTGGTGGTAATTGATTAAAATATGGTTGATTATTAAACAAAAATTCATATTTCAGAGAAGTAGTTGCTCACTGTAAGTCAAAATTGGGGCCAGATAAAACGTATCTACATAAAGTGCAAGAAACAGTGCTCTGGACTATTAAAAAAATATGAAGTATTTAATTTAAAATAAGTATAGTGTATTGTTTATTAGAAAGGCACATTTTATTTATAGGGTTTTTTATATTAAATACAGGCGACGGATCAGGTGACGAGGCCCTTCAGGAGAAACGCAATAAGGAGGAGTGGCCTTATTACGATCATCCTCCATATTTGCTATCTTGTAAGGTTTTTATAAGAACGATAAGAGGATATTGGTGGTCATAGTGTTTTATATGGAGTTGAGCAATAAGTATCGCATCAATTTAAATTTTTTTGATCGTTGTTTTGAAAAATAATAAAACGAGTTGATCATTTTCTATCCAAATAATGGGGAACATTTGAATCAAAATTAAATTCCATTCATGAAGATTTCCCTGTAATTTGTTAAATTTGGTGATTTTGTTTTTGAATAGATGTCGTTCATAGTAAAAGCTCAGTCCGAATTTACTACCGGAGAGAATAAACTTGGATATTTTTTTTTTTAAATAATTAAATCGGTAATTGCACTGAATGTATCAGTAGTTAATAAACAAAAATTAAGCTTCAATGGATGGGACAATGCAATGGCCGAGTAATTGAGACGAACATGGATACATCCGGCATGTCGAATTGGAGGACAACATCCGGCATCTTGGTTTTGGTTGGTTATATAAACTGAAACAGTGTGAAGATGGGGGGAGTTTTTTTTTGGCACGGAAGAAGACAAGTCGTGTATCAGATATTTTATTAAGTCGTATTTTGACGATTTTTTTTTTGTGGTTGATATTTTTTTTTTTTGGATGAAACGTCGAAACCAGTGCTTGACAGAGAGTTCAATTTTTTTTTGTAATAATTAAGAATAGTTTTTTTTAATCGATTTTTTTTTATATAAGTAAATAAAATTTACAAAAAAAAAAAAAAACAATAATTACCTAGTTATATAATTAAATAATAAAAAAAAAAAAATGGAGTGAATTAATCAAGTTCTAAACTTTAAGTGTAATTTTGTGAATGGCCAAATTTTGTGTTGTATGGGATTTGGTTGGCCATTTTGTTGTAATAATAAAAATTAATAATAAGATTAAATAAAAAAAATTAATGTTGAATAATTAATAATAATAGTTAATAATACGTAAAATCTTTAAAAATAATTAATATAAGAAGTGATACATAGAGTGCCATCAAAACAAGAGGACTAATTGAGTGGATTTTTATAAATTTCGGCTGTCTCGTCCACCATTATTAGCGACGATAATGTACGCAAACCACATGAATTGAGGGATGGCCACGGATGTAGTAATTTTTTTTGGTGAGTTGAGGTTTAATTTTTTTTATCTTTTGGTGCATTCGGGATTTATTTTTTTCTTTTCTAAATTTTTCGTAACGTTTAAATTTTAATAAATGTATACTTGTATACATATTATATTGTTCCTATATTAGGATATTTTGTTGAATATTTTTGGACCTCGGTAATGAAATTAGTTCAAATTTCAATTCGCAAACTCACGCAGGAGTGGAATGCGGACTGAGCTTACACAGGAAAGCGTGCGAGATATCTGGCGCCCAACATAACCTATCATCACATATCGATATCTAATGGAATTGGGAACAATTGTTTCCGAGGTATATTATTTGGATGAATGTTCAATATTTATAACAAATTTTTACTTTCTTTTACGTAAGTAAAATAAAGTATAGTAATCATGAAAATTTTCGACCTTGAGATTATTGAAGATTTATCTGTTTTGAGGTCCCCTGAGTCCGAAAAAGTGAGTTTCGAAATGATGTCTGTCTGTCAGTCTGTCTGTCCGTCTGTCCGTCTGTCAGTCTGTGTCCACTCTACAGCCCAGCTGGCTTAACCAATCCAGCTGAAACTTCAGATTTAAGCTTTTTTGATAAATTGGGAGGTCCCAGTGAATTTTGCTCCAAATCGGTCAACCGGAAGTAGCCACTCCCGTGGGGCAGAAAATTTGTTTTGCAAATATCTGAAAAAGTATAAGGTTTACAAAAAACTACTAAAACAAAATGTTTCCAAAAACTAAAAGTAAAAAAAAAATAAAAAAAAAAAAATTAAAAATTAAAAAAAAAAATTTAAAAATTTAAAAAAAAAAAAATTTAAAAAAAAAATTAAAAAATTTTATAAAAAAAATAAAATTGATGTGTGGCCAACACATTTCTTCTACGAACAGGGAATTTTGAGACACCAATTACGCAAACTTCTTACAAATTTATTATTTTTTATTACTTTCTTTTACATAAGTAAAGCTTAAATCTAAAGTTTTTGTTAGATTGGTTAAGCCATCTGGGCTATAGAGAAGACACAGACAAACAGACGAGCAGACAAACGGACAGACCGACAGACAGACATCATTTCGAAACCCACTTTTTCTGACTCAAGGTACCTCAAAACAGATATATCTTCATTAATCTCTTACATAATATTTCGGGTTCCAGGTCCCAGATTCCGTAAAACAGAAAATTTATTTTACAAATATTTCAAAAATATACAATTTACAGAAAACATGAAAAAATAAAAACAATCTTAATAAAGTTTGCAAGAAATTTGCATTATAAAAGTTTCTTAAAATTCGCTGTTCGTAAAAGAAAGTCGTGTGTTGGCCACACCTCCATTTTTTTTTTTAAATATTGGTTTAATTTTGCTCAATATTTATGATTACTAAATCTTCTTTTGTTTTTTTTTTTCTTCTCTGTTTCTAGTTTTGCATTTAGCGGACATTCGGGGGTGACCAGAAAACCACTGTTAAACTAAATTTTCTGGGAGAACATTTAATTATTATTTCTTTTCAATTTTTGTAGTTTTGAGCTATTTATGTATACTAGCTATTTGTAGTAATTAAATTCTCTTTTGTAATTATAGTTGTTCCTTTACATTTATTTCATTGTATTTTTAAGAAACAAAATTATTTGATTTTTTTTTTGGTTATCAATTTATTTTTTTTGTTATTTACATTAACTATATTTAATATTATTAATAAACTTTTGTTAAACTGAATTTCCCGAAATTTATTTTTATTAATTTTTTTTTCTGCGTATTAAATAAAATTATTAATTTTGGCACGCTACAATCTAACGGGATTTTTTCCAACTCAGATAGGGAAATTATGGAGAAATCGTGTTCAAGGATATTATTACGGTGACACCTAGAGTAGAATACATAGAATAAGTTAGTTTATAGCGCAAAGTTTACTGTATTGGAAATTTTGTATGCTAAAACTTTATATATTTTACCATGTTACTATACTTAGGCGGTGTGTGAATTATTTAAAAATTAAAATTTTGACATAAAAGTTAAAATAAAAAAATTTACTCAAAAAAAAAAAATAACAAATTTATAGTGGTAGGGACCGTATATAAAATTTGAGATGCAAGTTAAACAACATATCCTCGGTTTTTTAATATTGGCTCAGTTGATACATAAGCACGACGTGTTTCCTTCTATGTTTCTTCTTAAAACAGCTTCATTTGATAAATTACGCCTTTTATACAATAATAAAATAGATAACAAAATAGCTTTAACTAATTCGCATACCAATATTAAATTTGGTAGATAAAACTATTTCACCACGATAATTTGATTTTCACCAAATTTTTGACCAAATATTTTAACATATTCACACACGGCCTTACTGGAAAAATCATGAACAAGCGAACGAAGTCAAACTGGATTATTCGTATTAGTAATGCGACAGTATAAAGATTAAACCGTGTGATTTAAAAAGTGATTTAGTGCGATATAAAAATTTGATCAGAAAAATTGGGCGAATATAATAAGTGATTATGTGAATTATTGTTAATAACTGGGTTAAATTAATTTTTGTGTTAACCTGTAAAGAGCGTTGTGCGGTTCGAAGGACCGCTCTACTTTCCAAAAATTAAATTATCACCACTCCGTTTAATTTTTTTCTGAAATTTTTAGTATCTTTCTATTCGAAATTTTTAGCATTGTTCTAATTGAATAAAAAATAATTAATATAAAATTGCGATCCGCGGGTTAAATAAAGATAGTTAAGATAGTTTGTGGAAAATTGAAATTACTTGTTTTATTCACAATCCAGTGGTTCGAACTTTGATTGATAAGGAAGAAAGCGTAACAATTTGTGACAGCGTTGAGATTGTGAATAATTCAACAAAGAAAATGATTCTCTCCGATTTAAAGAAAGTGGGGAAAAATAATTTTCCAATAGCTAAAATTTTAAAATTTGGATATATAATTATAACTGAAAATCTTGTGAATATATCTATTGTGTGTTCACTAGTTATAAAACAAGAGGTTCGAAAATAATCGAATATACAGTTTATAGGACGAGTTGTGTTGCCTAGGAAACACAACGACACCGCAGGTGGAGTTGTGTTTCTTAGGTAACACATCGAGTCCTCAACTGTATATTCAGATGATTTTCGAAGCTCGAGTTGTATATGTTAAGACTATACTACGAATCAACCATGTCAAATATCAAAAATGTTAATTGTTTGTTTATATTCATGGAAGATATGATTTATTTGTTTGCGGCCGAAACACCACTAGTGGTGTTTCGCGAAACACTACTTAGCAACGCAAATAACCGATATTATACAGCGTAACTAAGGAAAATTCAACTATCTGATTAGTTTATTTTCCAATGAGTTGTATAGTCACCGTTAATAGTACGTTATATTATTGAAATTTTAATCGTTTAGTGGTTCCAGTTTTCAGTGACCCACAGAAGCGTTCATTCTGTTATCAACTTTAAAAACAATATATCAATATGACAGGATGCTCCAAATGCGCAAGTAATATTACGGATGTTAAGTTTCCTGGTGTACAGTGCATGGATTGTCCAGCGGCAATACATATTAAATGTGGAAACCTCTCAAATGAGCTATTTCAAGCAATTAAATCTGGTTCTGCTGCATGGACATGTTCCCATGTTCCCAATGTAAAAATCGTTGTAGAAAATCGTTGGGTATATATCCTGCTCTTGATTCTGAGAGTAACACTAACCCTAACAAAACGAAATTTGACAATCCAAGTCTTTCTGATGTTATGAAGATGCTGCAGAGCCTAGAAACCACAATTAATGAAATTGAAAAATCTCAAAGCTATTTACATGTCTGATTCTGAGGATGTCATGAATTCAAAAATAAAAGCATTATTGGAGGAAAATAGCACACTTAAAACCAAACTTTTTATTGTTGAGAGTGTGAATGAAAAGCTGGAATATCGTGTAAATAAACTGGAAGCAGAGTTTGATAAAGCTGAGCAGCATGTAAAAGCATAATTTTTCACAAAGCTAGGGGTTGAACAAAATTTCAATGATGTGATTTCAATCAAGCGTGAAGTGAATTACACTAAAGAAAAAAGGTTATCTAATGATGTGCTAGTTGTTAATCTTCCAACTAATGTTAGTAAAGCGGAAGTACTGAAAGCATACTACGCAAATAATATGTTGATATTAAGTGATCTGGAGTTATCGACAATTGAACCGTCGCCGAATAAAACAGTTTCCTCGCAGAACAGACGGATCTTGGTTATGAACAATTTTACGAAGCTTCAGGCTAAATTATATGGGAAAGCGAAAGATATCAAAAATGTACTCCGGTTCCAATATTCGTGAGTAAAGAAAAACCAAATCTTACTGAGAAAGTCGAGCGGCAGTAATGTTTACAGCATAAATTCTCTCAACGACATCAATTATGGGCGAGTTTTTTTTTATGTCGGAGAAATAAGAGAGAACAGATAGATAATATATCGGAGAAATCCGATAAATATTTTCTCTGATGTATCCGAGAAAAATGAATGATAATTTTGTTTAATTTTATTTAAAATAAATGTCTGTTTTTATTTAAAATAAATGTCTGTCAAACAACAATCTGAACTTTTTTTCAGAGAAAAAAGATTCAATTTTAAAATTATCCGAGCGTAAAAAAAAACGACACGGAGAAAACATTTTTCCTCGGATACTAAAAAAAAACGCGGATTTTTGACATTTAAATTATTTCTCAGATTACTTCGACATCAAAAAAAAAACATGCCCTATGTGAATAAGTTATTTCGTCCCGTTCCCAGGGTTGAGATTAACGCAAATGGAAGTGAGGTTTATTCCCCCCATATAAGTGCCATTTACTCTTTCTGAAGGCCAGATTACGTTTCATTATTTACATTAAGGTGTTGTGTCATTTATCTTATTTTTATTTGTTGTTTAAGTTGGTACATCGTACCTTTTATGATATGAAATTTTCGGTTCTAATTATAAATTTAATTGCATTCATAATTTCTGATAATTTCAAACACATAGTCATGTTTTCTATATACATATTGCCCCGTATTCCGGCATCATAAAATCCATGTTATGTTATTTTATTTCCCCGCTTCCTATATGAATTTGTATTGAAAAAACAAAAATAACATAACATAACATAACATAAAATTATAAATCCCAGAATACGGCCTATTATATAAAAAAAAGATCGAGGTAGGCTGTGTCTTCTACACGGCCGTAGGTGTTTTCCGTGATAACGTTTATAAGAGGTGCGAGAAATGGCACGATGTATGGGTTTGTTAAAATAAATTTTTTTATTATTAGCATCATGAAATGAGAGTACAGTGATTGTTTGCAAACGATTAAGTACTGGGCGATGGTATGACAAGTACGATATGAAGCGCAGGGTCACAGCGGTGATGTGCCTGATGAATCTGAGTTCCAGACAAGTGCTTCCCAAAGTCGCCGAGGCTAGTGTGGTGGACACGCTGTCTAGGTCAAATATATATCAGAGTCCACACTGACATATGACCTATCAGATCAGGCATTCCCCTTTATAGTGCTCTCTAGCATTATACCACTTTGTAGATTTCAATTTTAATTAAAATGTATGTGAAAATTAATTATTTTAATTTACAATAAATTATCTGCCACAGTTTCTTTACGCACAAATTAGCACTAGAATTGCTCCGATCAAATGAGGCATGAGGGATTCTCTCGCTACAGTGATCTCAAGCATTGTAAATGTCTATTTTGTAGTTTGTAATTTTAATTAAAATGTATGTGGAAATTAATTATTTTAATTAACAATAAGTTATCTGCCACAGTTTCTTTAGGCACAAATTGACACCAGAAAAAAATAAAATTTATGTGTAGATTAATTAATTTAATTTAAAATTAATTAGCTACTACTGGTTTCTTACGCAAAAATTGAAACCATCGGATCTCCGATCGGATGAGCCGTTCTCTCGCTACTCTGGTTCAAGCATTTATATCGGTCTAAATGAAAGGTTCGCGGCGCGGGTTGCTGTGCCGAAGGACCAATCTAAGCAAACATATCTTTAAATTAAAGGTAGTTCTTATAGTTGATGAGTAATTGCCCCCGACCAAGGGCTAAATTTCGGGTCAGTTTTCTGAACATGCGGTGTAAAACGTTATCACGTCAAAATAAAAAAATAATAAACATTCTTCAAAGTAATGTTCGTGGTATGAATAATATAGATACGTTTGATGATGTTATTGTATTTAGTGAGAGGTTGAATGAAGATATTGACATTATTGTGCTTAGTGAGACATGGGTTAAGAGTAACAACACTATTTCGTTTCAATTAAACAATTTTCGGAGTATCTTCTCTTGTCGTAATGATAGAGTAGGTGGTGGTCTAGCTATTTTTGTAAAAAACAATGTGAAATTTAATGTCGTAAGGTGTGATGATAATCAGTTCCCCTTTCAGTTTATATGTATCGAGGTTGCTGATTATGCATCAACTAAATTATTGGCTATCTATAGACCACCTAATTCAGATGTTGTAATATTCTTAAGTTTTTTGGATGGTTTAGATATAAGCAAAACGGACACAATTATTGTTGGGGATGTAAAATATACCTGTAAACAAAAGTTCTGTTAATGTGTCTGACTACAAAAATAGTTTGATGAGTTTAGGAATGATTGTTACTAATACGTTTGCTACTAGGTAATTAACACAATATCCTTGATCATGCTGTTTGTAGCTTTAATAATATTAGCACCGTTAAAAATTTCACTATTTCCTCGGATATTAGTGATTTTTCGTCTCTTTACTTCAAGGACAAATTTTACAGGCATAAATTGGAAAAAAAGATTATTGACTTTGAAAAAGTTGACTCGTTTTTGTTGATTTTCTTGAGGCTACTAATTTTGATATTACTGATCCGGACGGGACTTTTAAACTAATTATTGATAAGTATAATCAATTAATTGACAAATTCACTGTGATTAGGAGTGTTGTTGCTAATTTGAAGACTAACTCATGTCTTTGGATGACATACATACAACTTGTGGACACTGATGGGAAAACGTAATAACATGTTAAAGAGACATAAGTTAGACCGACGTACGTGGGTATTCATGATCTACTTAGTGCTCTCAATCGGAAAATCAAGTCTGAGAAGTACTATGCAAAGAAACAGTTTTATGAAAATACATTTGGTAATGTGAGTCAGAAAAATTTATGGAAAAATATAAAACTGTTTCTAAATAGAAATAATCATAAATCTGAGATCCAAACTATTGTAGTTAATGATCTAAAATATAATAATACCTCTGATATTGTCAATAAATTTAATGATTAATTTGTTCACATAGGTAAATCACTGGGTGAATCAATTAGAAGTGATACGGATATTCATAAATTTGGAACAATATGCCTTAATCCAGATTCAATATTTCTAACCCACATTAACCCTGCGGAAATTTGTAATATTGTTTGTCTTCTGGATAGTGGTAAAGGTGGTGGTCATAATGTCACATTCTTCTCGGAACTTATAGCGAAATTAACAAACACAATTCTTGAGACTGTTGAGTATCCTAATGTTCTAAAAACTGCCAAAGTTGTTCCAGTATTTAAATATGGTGATAAGAATCTTGTCTCTAACTACAGACTAGAGAACGGAAACAAGCGTAAAATTTCGATCAGAAACAAACAAAAATTTATTATTGCAAGCACAAGCAAAATCAAAACAAAAAAATTCAAAAAATACGAAAAACTATTTTGCGAGTAATTTTGCTCGTTTCGTTTTGTTTCAACAAGCAAAATCAAAATATCAAATTTCAAGTAAAACTATTTGTTCAACTCGGAAAAAATTTTTGGTTTAGCAAGCTTTGATTTTTCTTGAAATTTCGAAATTGTTCGGAATTTGTTTCGTTTTGAATTTTTGTTAGTTTGTACCACAGTACACATAATAAGGTAATATACTCCGATGTTTCATTTTCGTTCTTTCTTGCGCATCTATGTAAAAAAAAATTTAATATGGCGGACATCGTGACCAAACAGATCGTGTATGTGAGTTTTGCGTAATAATTTTGAGTGTTGAGTGAATATAATTAAAATTGTGTGAAAAATTATACTGACTTTAATTCAAAATAATTTACAATGTATCATTGTTTAAATATTTCATAAACTTTCAGTCACGATCTCCGCCATTGTTGTTGTTATAATTTTTTGACATCCTGCGCAATATATTACCTTATATATGTGTACTGTGGTTTGTACAAAGTCTTTGCCAAGTTTGCCTTCAAAATAAAAGGAAATAATAAAAATTTAAATAGTGTTGAAATAATAAAGTTAGCTGATAATTACGGTAAGTAAAACACAATTGATGCACTAATAAATCTATGCATAATGTTTATTTAGTACATAGTATGTATTTAATTTGAACTAACATGTAAAGTTGTCATTATTTGTACAAAATTTATATTTTTCCGAGTAGTTTGTAAAATTGTGTAACTAAAATTATGCCGGGAATAAAATGTGAATCTTGTTAAGGTTATTTGTTTTTAATACTATTTGTGCATTCATTTTCTGTTTCAAAACAATTATAGTAAAAACTGATTAAAATTATCAAGCACACCAACCAAATATTTTTAGTACATTTCTCAGGCTGCCCAGAAATAATTCCGCAGAAAAAATTAATTAGTTTCGACATTTTCATCATGAAAATAATTGTTAATCATCAATGTCGATACACTAAAGTTTCGGGGAATTAATTAGGTTTCTGGTTTTTTCGCAGTTTGTTTTAATTTTATGTAATCTGGTGTAACAAAATCACACTAAACTTTAAATTAAAGATCGGTTAATTTCACACACTAGAAACGTTTAACATAGTTGCAATTTATAAAGCTCCATATCGTTATAAATTGCTCTCCCGAAGTTTTGAAAGGAAGCAACTCTCACACCTCCACACGACAACAGGCCTGATCAACATCCTATACAATATCAGCTGGTTGGAATTTCCAAGCAGTGGACGTAGATGTCACAAAGCACTGCCGCCAATGGTAGGACATCCCAAGTATGTAGTTACTACTGCTAAAGTAAATTGCGTCATGGCTTCTAAAATCAGAGATCATATTAAAGAGTATCGGCGCACTGTATTTCAGTAGATATTGAAAATGGATCAATAGTTTGTTCAAAATTAATCAAGAAAACATCTCTGAACATATTTACAGTGAAGTGCTTAACAACCGGCATAATCAATTTGGGGCCTATTGTTGCTTACGGACGACGGCGACTTTGAATTATTAAACCAGGCCAAATTAATTAAAAAATGGAATTTCGGATTCCTTTTGCGCATCAAATGAACGAAAGTGAAGTTTTATTTTAAAATGTTTACTACATTTTAAAATGTCTATGTATTAGTAAAAATCAACTCCTGCGTTAAACGGAAAATGTTAAAAAGTTTACTAAGCATAATACTTATTTAAGCTCGACAAACATTTAAAATAATTTAATCAATAAATAACAAACCGATTTGTTTGTTTGCCAAATTGTTAAGCCAATCTACTTTCAAATGGTTAATATTTCTTTTCGCCACAATTAGCAAATAAGAATATATCTACAAAGTAAATACATAAATTAAAAAAATAAAAACAATAAATGAAGTAACAAACATAGAAGTGAAATTACATTCAAGGTTAATATGTATTTATTATGAGCAATTAAAAACACAAAAAAATTATTAGCCATAATTCATTGTCAACAAATATCTATAGGTTAAACAAAAATATTCTGAGATCCTAGAGATTTTGACAATCATCGGTATGTACCATATCGTTCTTAACAACAATTATTTAAATAAAAAATTCTGTGGAACTGATCCTAGAGATTAGCCGGACAATCAATAGGTTATTTTATTTTATGCCATACCGTTCCCAATCAAAATTAGATTAATGAAAAATTCTGCGGTATTAATCCTAGAGATTTTGCTAATTTGCCACAATTTGTAAGCCCCTGACGATCCGCAAAAATAAGAAAGGTGTTTATTGATATTGGGATGGTTGCTAGTTATTTCTTGATGTATGAGGCCAATTGGTAAAATCTCTAGGATCGGATCCACAGAATTTTTTGTTTAACCAATTGTTGTTTAGAACGATATGGTACCAAATAAAATTGCAACCCCTGACGATCCGCAAAAATAAGGGAGGTGTTTTTTTATATTAGGATAGCTTCTAGTTACTTCAAGATGTGGCCAATTGACAAAATCTCTAGTATCAGATTCACAGAATTTTATCTTAAACTAAGTTTAGTAGGAACCATATGGCTTCAAACGAAATTGCAAGCCCCTGACGATCTATAAAAATAAGCGAGGTGTTTTTCAAGCTCGAGTAGCTTCTGTTTGTGACATTATATTGACATTTTATATATTGCGACACGTAAAATCTCTTGAATAACCTCCTGACATAATAGTTTTCGTTTACACAGGTAGTTCACTAATAATTCATCTACCGTAAAATATGTTTTGTAAATTCATTAGTAAAGTTTTCTCGTTGCCCTACCGCAACGTGAAGTTTTTGCGAAATGTTCTGCTAAATATTTTAGTAAGAAAATAGTACTTCCGGATAATATCAAATGACTGCGTGCGAGCCGAGAAGAATTCGTTAGTTTTGCGGGTAGTGGTGTACATTGCAGTTCAGTTTAATTTATTAAAAGGGTTATTCTGTAATAACTTTACAATGATCTGAAACTGCCCGATTGTCCAAGCTTTCATTAGTTTAGTAAATGTATCATCTGCAGAATGCATTTTGATTAAGGGTCAGAAAGATTGGCCGTCATAAGATAATGTTTACATTTCTTTATTAAACACGAAACAAATCCCATATTAATTTATTAACAAAGGTTTCTTAAAAGCTATTGGATCAGTTTCTGGAATGACAACGAATTTGTAGTAAACACGTAAATATAAAAATATTAAAACATACAATTTTAGAAGTTAGAATCGGCCAAATAGATTTAAACATTTTTTTGCTTTATTACATAAATGTAATACCATAAAGCTTTAACCAAAATGCCGTTTCATTGGCATTGTTACAACATTGTTCAATTATTAGTATGACGCAGAAAATCACTAAATGTTACCTTAAAACCTTAAAGCAAAAATCAAAAATTTAATTTTATATAAAAATTTACAAGTAAGATCGAGTTTGATTGATATTTTACCAGCAAATGTTTCAATCAAACAAATTGTTTTTCATTTTTTGAAAAATCAAACAAAAACAAAAAACTTATAATGGTTTTTCAATTAGACTCGATTTCGCTTGTTCCGTTCTCTGCTACAGACCTATTTCGACTTTGTCTGTATTTGACAAAATCATTGAGAAAATACTGAACACACGGTTTAGGAGTTTCCTTAACAGTTCAAACTATTTTTATGCACATCAGTATGGTTTTAGGGAAAGTGCGGGTACTGAGTGGGCACTTGTCGAAATGGCTAACATGATCTATAATGCCTTTGATCGAAAGGAATATGTTGGAGCTCTCTTTTTTGATCTAAAGAAAGCCTTTGACACGGTTGATCACCAATTGCTTTTAGATAAATTGTGCTGTTATGGATTTCGTGGAGTAGCCAATAGGCTAATTAATAGTTACTTGACTATTTGTCATGATTAACGGATACACCAGTGATGTCTTAAATGTGAATTGTGGAGTGCCTCAAGGCAGTGTGCTAGGTCCGTTGTTGTTTCTGATATTTATTAACTAGGGGGTAAAGCCCGTCCTAGGACAGATACAATTTACATATAATGGTGATGTCCAGTGGTTGCTGCCACAATCACCATTTGAACATTTGATATATTTTTAGCCGAGTAGGAATAGCTCGTGATTTAAGGCTTTTAAGGATTATTGTACCTGAAATAGACCGTAAACCAAAGAGTAAGGGCTTTTAATGATGATTTTACATGTGTTGGGGCATCCCACAAAAAACCATACAGACCGACAAACAGCGGGAGCTGTGCTTTTCTTCAAAAAAAAAAAAAAAAAAAAATCGAGGTGGGCTGTGTCGTCTACAGGGCCGTAGGTATTATGCGTGATAACGTTTATAAGATGTTGAGATTAATTATTTTAATTCAATATAAATTATAAGCCTAAGTTTCTTTACGCACAAATAAATGAGGGATTCTCTGTCTAAACTATATATTGTAAATCGCAATTTTATTTAAAATATGTATATCAATTTCATTTAAAATTTATGTGGAGGGTTATTACTTTAATTTAAAATAAATTATCCACCACAGTTTCTTTACTCACAAATTGAGATTAGAATCGCTTCGATCAGAAAAGGCGTTCTCTCGCTACACTGCTCATAAGCATTGTAAATCGCTATTTTGTAAATTTTAATTTTAATTGAAATGTATGTGGAGATTAATTATCTTAATTTACAATAAATTATCTGCCAAGGATTTTTAACGTATAAATTGACAACATATTGTTTCGATCAGATGAGGCGTTCTCTCGCTACCGTGCTCTCACACATTGCAAATAGCTATTTTGTAGTTTGTAATTTTAATTAAGATTTATGTGAAGATTAATTATTTTAATTTAAAATAAATTATCGGCCATAGTTTTTTTTATGCACAAATTAGCACCAGAATTACTCCGATCAGAAGAGACATTCTCTCGCTATAGTGCAGTCAAACGCTGTAAATCTCTATTTTATAAATTTAATTTAAATTAAAATTAGTGTGGAAAATAATTATTTCAATTTAAAATAAATTAACCACCACTGTTGCTTTAAGCAAAAATTTCAGAATTGCTCGGATCGGATGAGCCATTCTCTGGTGCCAGCATTTAAATCGCGCGAAATCTGAGGTTCGCGACCCGGCTTGCCTCGCCGCCTGATGACGTCGTTGCGATAAAATTATGCGTGAGGTATGAAGCCTAAGGACCAACCTAAGAAATTATGGGGTTGTAATGGCGTTTGCTGTGTTGCTGCCAATTTTAGGGAGACGCCATTTCCATATATAATTGCATGTACAATAAAACACTTCACTTTGTTAATTTATAATATGTATTTATAATTCACAGAGTTTTATTGTTATTATTTAAGTATTAAATTTATTATTACAAAGTTATTTATTTAATATTATTCACCACCATTTGCGTATTGAAAATCACGAATTTTTGGTATAATTAAAACGCGACTTGCTTGATACATGCGCACGAACGAATTGTCAATTTCGGTCTGATTATTATTACCAAGCGAAATGAAAACGAATTAGAATTGAAGCGGATGAATAAAAGTTCTTACAAATGAATTGTTTCGTTATGTTATTGGTGTTTTGGGAAAAACCGGAGCGATGAATAAATAAATTTAATATGCTCGTCGGTTGAGCGGTTGCGGTTGCGTTGCGGTTTTATGTAAGTAAAATGAGTGCGCTGATATCCGTGGATTATTGTAGTGGAACATGAATGTAAGTATAATTTGCATGAGTGAGTATGTTTTGAATGAGTGTAGATATTTTTGCATGAGTGAGACGCTACAGGACTCCCCCGCAAGTGATTTCCCCTCCTCAGGGAATTACTGAATGAGTAGTTGCTATACGGACGCTTTTGTGAGTTCGAAGGTTTGATGTGAGATCAGCTGAACTTAGAATTCCGTACGCTGGTTTGAGTCGATCGATTGAAATGGTTTGGGTTTTACCATTAATCGATACGATGAATTGCTTGCGTAGTCTACGTATGACTTTATACGGACCTTCGTAAGGAGGAGATAATCCCATGCGAACCTTGTCTGTTCTAACGAAGACAAAATCACAGTTGTCGAGTGATTTCGGAACAAAAACATCGTCTTGTTTGGTTAGACGAGTTGCCTTGGGTATAAGGTTTTGCATGGTTTGTCGCAGTTGGTCGACGACTGTGTCGGCGGTTGGAAGAGGTGGAAGAGGATTATCGATAAAGAACTCACCGGGTAGCTTGATGGTTTGTCCGTAAACCATTTCAGCTGGTGAGCACTTGAGATCTTCTTTCACTGTTGCTCGGATTCCAAGAAGTATGATTGGTATTTCCGAGCTCCAATTAATTGTGTTGCTTCTGGCCATTAATGCGGCTTTAAGTTGCCGATGGAAGCGTTCGACCATGCCATTGGCTTGCGGATGATAAGCCGTGGTACGTATACGATGAGATCCGAGGAGTTTCGTTAACTCTGAGAAAAGCTTTGACTCGAATTGCGTTCCCTGATCAGTTGTGATGTGAAGGGGCACGCCGAATCGTGATACGTAATTGTTTACAAAAGTAGTGGCAATGGTTGCAGCTGACATGTTCGTCATGCAGTATGCTTCTGGCCAGCGAGTGAAACGATCGACACAGGTGAGTAGATATGAATATCCATTAGACGGAGGAAGTGGACCTACAATGTCTATATGGATATGCTCGAATCGACCAGGTGGAATGTCAAATTGTCCATGAGGTGATTTGGTATGGCGTTGAACTTTGGCACGTTGGCAGGATAAACAAGACTGAGCCCAATTGCCTACGTCTTTGTTTATGCTAGGCCAAAAGTAGCGAGCAGTAATCAATTTACGCGTTGCACGGACTCCAGGATGCGAAATGTTGTGAAGAGTGTCGAAGATGGATCGACGTAGTGGTGCTGCAATGTATGGGCGATTGTTCCCAGTAGATGTTTCACAAATAATTTCGAGGCCAGGTAGTTTAAAAAGTTCTAGTTTCATTGATGAACTAGAGTGACATTCGGAACCAGAAAATAAATTCTGAAGTTCTAGGTCGACTTTTTGCGTGTTTGCGATTTGATTTAAGTCGATGTGTGTATCGACTGCGGCCGTTTCGTTGTCGGTAGTGCGGGATAGTGTATCCGCGACAACATTGTTATGTCCGTGGACATGCTGGATGTCCGTTGTAAATTGACTGATATAATCCAAGTGGCGAGATTGCCTTGGATTGCGTTCAGTTTTTGACTGGATTGCTCGTGTCAGAGGCTTGTGGTCGGTGTAAATGGTGAATTCCCGACCCTCGACAAAATATCTAAAGTGTTTGACTGCTAGATATATGCCGAGTAATTCCCGATCGAATGCGGAATATTTATTTTCAGCATCCGAGAGTTTCTTGGAAAAGAATCCCAGTGGCTCCCAACACTCGTTGTTGAATTGTTGTAGTACCGCACCGACAGCAGTGTTTGATGCGTCAGTGGTTAAACTGAGTTTTGAGTCACTCAGCGGGTGTGCCAGAAGTGTTATCTGGGCCAATTCAGCTTTTAGCGACGAGAATGCGTGTTGACATTCGTCGGGCCAAGAGAAGTTCTTGGCTGTCTTGGGCTTTTTGAGTAAAGCTGCCAAGTGTGAATGAATTGGTGCGAGTGTTTCAGCGAGCTTTGGTATAAATCGGTGGTAGTAGTTTACCATACCGACGAATCGCTGTATGCTTTTGATTGATGTTGGAGCTGGGAATTCCCTAATGGCGTTAATTCGTTCTTCGGACGGCAGAATACCATTAGGGGTAATCTTGTGGCTGAGGAAATCAAGAGTGGATGCGCCAAAGACGCATTTTGAACTTTTGATATGAACATCAAACTGCGTTAACCTGTGGAAGAGTTGTTCCAGGTGAAGTTTGTGTTGCTCCTCATTATGCGACGCTACAAGAATGTCGTCAATGTAGACGAAGACGAAGTCTAAATCGCGTACGACTTCGTTCATGAAACGCTGAAACGTTTGCGCGGCATTGCGTAGTCCAAATGGCATTCGGGTGAATTCGAAGAGGCCAAATGGGGTAGTGATTGCCGTTTTATGAACGTCTTCAGGTGCAACGGGAATGAGATGGTAAGCTCTGATAAGATCGATTTTTGAAAAAATTTTGCAACCATGCAAGTGCATGGAGAAATTTTGGATGTGGGGTATCGGATAGCGATCAGGTGTTGTGACCGTGTTTAAGCGACGATAATCCCCACATGGTCGCCAATCATGATCTTTCTTTTTCACCATATGGAGCGGACAAGAGACGGGAGATGCAGATGGCCGGCAAATCCCTAATTCCACCATGTGCTGGAATTCTGTGTGTGCGGCTTTGTGGCGAACTGGATCTAGTCTGCGTGGTCTTGACACGGGCAGATGGCCTGCTGTGACAATATGGTGGACCACGTTGTGCTGGACTGGCAAGTTGTAGTTAGGCTCTGCTGTGAGGGAAGGAAATTGCTTAAGCAGTGTGCCATAACCATTGTTGACTGCGAAATGAATCGGTGTCGGTGTGTCGACAAGAACCGAGGTGGCATTGATTGACAGCTGTGTCGCTGAATCAACCAACCGCTTGTTTTTTAAGTCAACAAGTAAGCCAAATTTGCACAAGAAATCGGCGCCAATGATCGGACGATTCACCGCAGCTAAGATGAAAGCATGCGTGAATGCTCGTTTGAGTCCGAGATCCACCTGAAGCAATTTTGTGCCGTAGGTGTGGATAGTTGTGCCATTGGCGGCCGAGAGAACTAGATTATTATTTCGATTAACAAAATTGTATGTTTGTTTGAAATAATTGGCTGGAATGACCGAAAGGTCAGCGCCAGTGTCGATAAGGTAGGTGAATTTGTTAGTTTGGTCGAAAACGAATAGACGGGCTGAATTTTTAAAGGCTTGTGACGATGTCGTCATTACCCGCTTGGGTTCAAGTTTTTTTGGTTGATGTCAACATCCATCTTGCTGATGGATTGCGGCGTATTCTGAAACATGCATGGCGGAATGCATTTGCGCGCCGCAGCACCGTGTGTAACAAAATCCCCCAAAAGGGATTTTGTTGAACAGAACATAGCAATAGAGGTCTGGTTGCGGTATTGCACTGGCTGAAGCTCGCCGCTAGGCGTGGGGGTTACCAGACATATTACTATGCTTGAAAACCGCATAGAGATAAAACGAAGGGGACAAGAAAATTATTCTACTGTGCCACGACCACAGTGGTAGAAAATCATAAAAACAAAATTTGCGTTCGACAGGGACGCCGGTGCCACTCCGGCGACCCTGCTCAAGGCCTAGGTCAGCATAAGGCCGCCCATCCTCACGCGATCACACAACACTATTAACGACCCATGACTATCGGAAATTTAACTAAACAAAACAAAATGAAACCAGAAAATTCTATATAACAAAAAAAAATCTGTAATTAGTGATTGAAAATCTAATAAAAACGGTAAATGAAATGGAAAAATGAAATGAACAAAACCCTGAAAGGAAAAATGAACCGTTAACCAGAAACAAACGTGGTGCGAATCGATTTTTTTGGGGTACGTCGTACGTGACGCCACCCGGAACCTGAAACCGCGAAAATAATAAAAAAAAATTTATAAATTTATAAAAATAGAAAAAATATAATAATAAAACAAAACCCCACAGTCAAAGGAGGATTACAAAATTTTTAAGAATAACAAAAAAACACACGGTGCCACCGGTTTCTTATATATTTTACCGGCTAGCAACCTTACCTTGAACACCAAACAAAATTGGCCCGTCCGACCACAAACCAACAGCGCCGACGCAGGAACAATCAGCAGCCCCCTCGCACCGTCCTCAACCCACCGCAAGGTTAGCTGCCACAGTATCAACCAATTCAACCTTTAGATGCCCCCGCGTATTTAACAAGGACACACCTCGTTCACGAATAACTACCCGGTTAAGCAACCAATAACCGCTAGTATTATTTATCGTTTTTTTTTTTTTTTTCCGTGCAAGATTAATTTAGCAATTCACAGGGGGTTTTTTATTTGTTTTCACTTTCCAAGGACAATGAAAACACAATGACTTGGTTATTATTATTTTATGATAATTTTTATTATTTATTTAAACTATTCATCCCCAACATCAACAACAAGAACTGTTTATTTTTTTTATTTTTTTATTTATTATTATTTAGATATACACATATACACATGGTAATTAGGATCGGTTTTTTTTTTTTTTTTCCAACCAAAACCAAACCAAATCTGAACTAATTGTCTTTTAACACAAATCAATATAATTTCCAAAGTTTAACATATCTTTTCATATTTTTTTTTTCAATCAACGATTTTTTTTTTTTTTTTAATTTATTGCTAACAAAGCAGCCAAAATACACAAACAACAAAAATAAATGTCTGATTATATAATTTAGTTAAATATACAATTTACTAAATAATGGCCGATAAAAAAAATGTTTTCTTTTTTTATTTCCACCATTGACTGTTTTCATTATCAATTTTAACGACTTTTATTATATATTTTTATTTTTTTTTTTTAATTTTTTATATATCAAGCAAGACTTATTATATTTAATTTCACAACGAGATTTATTATGTTTCCAAGAGTTTACACAAGACTTAGTATTTTCCAAAAATTTTAAACAAGCCTAACCCAAAACGCAAAACTAGACTTTTATTATATGAAATTCAAAACTAGACTAAAAAAAATAAAATAAACCCGACGTGTACAAAAATAAATTTTTTCCCCCACCCAAAATTATTTACTCATATAAAAAAAAAACCCGACCGATAAATTTCGGATGACGTACACATACGACATCACCCAAAATCGATTCGCACACACCAACACTATTTAATTTAATCACTGGAACATTCCATTTACATGGAAAATCCACGCGCTAACCAAAACAAAACAGATGAAGCAACACACCAACCACTACACGTCATTACATACCATCAAAACAAAAATGATAAAACGAATCGAGTAACCGACCAAAATACGGAGAAGTATAAAATGCTAAATGGTACACTCTACCAAAAAAAAAAAAATATTTTCTATTACAAATTAAGCCAAAGAAAGAATGACGTGTAGTGGAAGAGATTTTATGCAGCGCAGTGGATAAACATGCAACCTTGTTGGGATTTTCAACCGTAATTACAGATTTAAATTAAACAGATCATAACAACCACAAGCGGTTGTTACAGCGTGGGGACGACTCACACCCGAGAAAAGATCTCAAAGCCAGGCATGAAAGTAAGAGGGAAGGAGAAAAAAATTTCACTAATAATTTGTCACAATCGTATATCCTTGGCATGATAAACTCCCAAAGGTTTTCCATCAAGATTTCTGATATTATAAGAGACTGTTCCGATTTTATCAGTGATAAAAGCAGGAATAAACTTAGCAGCTAACTTTGCAGAAAATCTATCAGGAGCACTACTTTGTGCGAAGGATCGGACAAACACAGGTTGATCAGGCAGGAAATTCCTAGTTTTACTACGCAAATTATATCGAACCGCTGATTTCTCATGTGCAACTTTCAGGTAATGAGTTATTTGATCACGAATAAGATTCAATCTATTAGATTTGGACAACACATGTATTTCGTTATCATCCTGAGGAGATAAAAGTTTACGTAAAGCATAATCTGAACCGTTTAATGACATGTGTTGACCGAAGACCAAATAGTGAGGAGAAAAATTCGTGACGTCGTGTTTAACATTTCGCAATGCTGCAGTGATTTCAGAAAGATGGCAATCCCATTCATTATGTGCATGATCATCAAGATAAGACCGAATACTAGACAGTAACGTCCGATTAACTCTCTCAGAAGCGTTGCTTTGAGGAGAGTAAATAGGAGTACGTATATGATCAACATTATATTTTTTCAAGAGATCTTTAAATAAGTTAGATATGAATTGTTTGCCATTATCAGAAGTAATCACTGCAGGCACAGAGAAAAGTAAAAACACCTCATTTTCCAAAAAGCTACACAGAGAAGAGGCGGAAGCTTCACGCAATGGTTTGACTAGAACAAACTTTGAATAATGATCCAACACTATAGCGATACAGGTATTCCCTCGTTTGGAGCGAGGATATGGTCCAAGGAAATCAACGAACAATTTTTCAAAAGGTCTGGTAGACTCAGTTTGAGAACCCATCAAAGGTTGAGTGC
The DNA here is from genome assembly GCA_963556165.1 of Tipula helvola. Taxonomy (NCBI): domain Eukaryota; kingdom Metazoa; phylum Arthropoda; class Insecta; order Diptera; family Tipulidae; genus Tipula; species Tipula helvola. The sequence goes on along the minus strand of OY744483.1, from coordinate 222,349,321 downwards.
TAAAATTTACAGGCTTATTCATCTTGCATTGTAAACAATTAGAGATGAAAAGTTTGATTTGTTTAGTCATACCAAACCAGAAAAATTGCCGTTGAAGTCGTTCCACAGTTTTTTTAATACCCATATGAGCAGAAGTAGGAGAAGAATGAGCCAGTTCAATTAAGTTTGCAGTCAAGGACAACGGAACTACTAACTTCCATTCAGACAAATCAGTGGACGTATAACGAGAAGCGTAGGAAGGTAAGATCAAGAGTTTATTATCACGAATTTTGAAGTTGTGATCGCAATCTTTTAATAGTCGTACTCGATTGATCTGTTGTACATATTCATCGTCCTGAAAAGCTGAAGAGTTAAGATCAATATGTAGAACCGAATTGTCACTTGAAGAATTTAAACTGGACACATTTTCTTGTATCACAGGAGAATTACAAGGTAAGGAGGAATCATCATTCAAAGTAGTTTCAACAGGAGGAAAAGGTTGATCATTACTTACATCGTCTGTGGGCTCACTATAAAAAGCTCTGGAGAGGGCATCAGGTACAACATTCACCGTTCCTTTACGATATCCGATATCAAATTTGTACGCTTGCAGTTTTAAACTCCAGCGGGCGAGTCTACCAGATAGATCTTTTTGGGACATCAACCAGCGGAGACTAGCGTGATCAGTATAAATCGTGAACGGGTATCCCTCGATATAGGGCCGAAATTTTTGGACGCTAAGTACTGCTGCGTAGCACTCCAACTCAGTTACAGAATAATTCCTCTGAGCGGCATTAAGTTTGTGCGAAAAGAATTCAATGGGGTGTTCAGCGCCATCAGGATCAAGCTGAAAAAGTACACTACCCACGCCAACAGCACTTGCGTCGCATTGGATGAAGAAAGGGCGCCCATAGTCAGGATTACTAAAACAGGAGCAGACGATAAAGATACTTTAAGAGATTGGAAGGATTCCTCAGCGTGAAGATTCCATTTAGACTTAGATTTTTTCCCTGTCAGATCGGTTAGTGGAGCAGCTAAAGACGCGAAGTTTTTAATAAAACGCCTATACCACCCACATAAACCCAAGAAACTACGTATTTGTTTAGTTGTTTTTGGTCGAGGAAATTCTCTAATTGCCTTACATTTTTCTGGGTTGGTGCGAAGGCAACCATCACCCACTAAATAACCCAGGTATTTAACCTCCTTCAAAACAAACTGACTCTTTTCTAAATTTATGGTTAAACCAGCCTTTACTAGCAACGAAGCCACAACTTCCAAAAGTTCCAAGTGTTCATCAAAAGTGGACGAAGTAACCAATAAATCATCAAGGTAGACGAATACTTTGTCGTGCAGTTGATAAGGAATCACCCGATGCATAAGGCGACACAGTGTTTGGGGAGCGTTGCACAACCCAAAGGGCATGACCTTGAAGTGGTACAAGGGACGACCAGGGACAGTAAACGCCGTCTTATCTCGGGATTGCGGGTCAAGAGGGATCTGCCAAAAGGCATCTTTCAGATCGATGGTAGAAATATACCGTGTTTGATCCAATCGACCCAACAATCCGTTGATAAGGGGAAGCGGATACGCATCCCTGACCGTCACCTTGTTCACCTCACGGGCATCCAAACACAAGCGTACTTGGCCATTAGCCTTATGCACCATAGTGACAGGAGAACACCATGAACTGTGGCTTTCTTCAATCACATCCAGTGATAACATCCTATCTAGCTCATCGTACATTAGTTTTTGCTTAGCAGGAGAAACAGAGTAAAAACGTTGCTTAACAGGCTTGGATTCACCAACATCAATCTCATGAGAGATTAATGTAGTTCGTCCAAGACCCATTTTAGCACTTGACGGAAATTTTTTAACTATTGTAGAGAGCTTTAAGTTATCATCTGGAGAGAGAGAATGGAATTTAGGAGAACAAGATATTTCTGCGGAGTCCGATAATTCACTCAACGCAGGTAATTGCAAAGTAATGCCGAATTTATTCCAAAAGTCAATCCCTAAATAAAGAGATTGCTTTAGAGAAGGTACTAAAAAGAATCGCATGTAATGAGATTGGAAATTAAAGCTAACCTGAACATTTATGTAACCAATGACGTTCTGAGATTGACCACTCGCAGTCTGAATAGAAGTAGGAAAATTATGAATATGAAGGTTGTTGTCCGCCAACAACTTTTCAGAACCACAACCCAACACACTTACACTCGCTCCACTATCTAATAGACCTCGGTATGGAACATCATTGACAAGAATATCGGCATAAGGCCGTTTATCGCTTGTCTCAGAACCGAGTACTGAAGAAACAACAAAGGATCGCAAAATCCGACGTTGCTCCCAGTATTTTTTTGAGCGAAGTAACTGAGCTGAGATGAGTCTCCCAAAAGTGTTGGGGAGAGACGGAACGGAATCAGAAAAATTAGAACTATTGTTAAATGAAGAAGTTGAAGGAATGGAGTGTTCCAATTTGGAAAAGGAATTTACTCGACATTCAGGTGGAGAAACAGGCAAGCAAGAGTCCGATACCATTAGGTCGGAACCAGCTGAACCAGATCCAGAAGAGATTGCGGAGTCAAAGGACTCAACGCGAACTTTCACTGGTTCGACTGATTCTTTCCATCTGGCATCAGTCTCTTCCGAAACTCTGGGTCGGTATTGCTGACTGCATCTACTTTGGTAATTATTGTTGGGGTTGAGATGGTCTGTGGTTCCTGGTTCCCCGATCTCCATGAACCACTGGTCTGGTTTCCCGCACAACGAACACAATTTGTTGAAATGGTGCCTTTGAGACCACAACGATAGCAAAAGGCACCCAAGTGAGGACGAGGACAGTCTTGAAAACCATGCCCTATATCAGAACAATTATAGCAAATGTAATTGCGGCCAGATCTAGAGGTAGTGGTTACATTAGGTGTAGTTGAAGTAGAAGGGGATTTAAAAGACTTAGAATTTGTAATAGTCGTTCCCATTGGAGCACGATAAGAATGGCTAGGGCTGATAGCAGAAATATGTTGCACAGATTCGGACGTCGGAACAAAAACACCAGATGGAACGCGATATGCGGTTCCTGACGTATCTGCGGATGGAACTGATGGATTAGAAATTGGAACGACTGGTTCTGAATCATACATTCTCTCAACACCGAGTTCATTGATACTACGACGAGGGTGCATCGAGTAATCAGGTGGAGAACGAAAACGTTTTAGCGAATCTTCCCATGAAGTACAACTTTTGATGAGCTCATTGATATGTGAGAAGTGTCGATCAGTAAGTTGATACTGAAGGACAGGCTTCATATTGTTCATCAGTAGTTGTATGAATTCATCGTCGCTGTAAGGGGTGTGACACTGCAGGGCCAAATTCCACATGTGATGATAAAATTCCAAGAATGATTCGTTAGGTAACTGTTTGCGAGACTCAACCATACGACGAATTTCGTAGGGAGTACGCCTATCTTTAAATCTTTCTTGGAAGGCTAATCGGAGGCTATCCCAAGGTGCTGAAGGATTATACCTGCGGTAGGTCCAGTACCACTGCAGTGCCACATCTTTCAGGACAAGATGCAGATCCAGAAGTACAGAAGAAGGTGATAGATTGTTGGATTTCACTACAGAGTCCAGCTGAAAAAGGAACATGTCCACAGTTATGCCAGAAGGTGAACCTGTGTAGGAAATCCCACATCGAGATAAAGAACGTCTATTGAAATCAGGATTATATTGAGTAGATGGATTATGAATTGCTGAAGGCACGGGATTCAAAGTACTATTATGAAGATCTCTAGCATCTGGTGCTGACTGAAAATTAGGACGTTGGGTGGCCTGCTCCGGAGATGAACGCTCTTTAGAGACAGGTTCCAAATGCGAAGACGTTAAACCAAGGAAATCATTTAACTGTTCGAGTCCTCCCTGAGAGGTATGTGCTGGTGGAAAGTGAACTTGGGCTGATTTTTGAAGATTTTGATTCGCTGCTACGACAGCCGGATCCATTGGCCAAGAACGACCGCCAGGATATTCGTCAACAGAACTTTTAACCCCGGATACTACAGGAATGCTATCCCCCGAAGGAATTGGAGCAGTCTGTCTCACTAAAAGCTGATTGGTGAGAAATTGCACTTGTTGCATTAATGATTTTAAAAGTTCGGCTTGGTCACTAGAGTTAACTGCATTATCTGCCGTGGTAATGGTGTTAGCGGTTGAAGGATGGAGTACCGAATTGCTAATCTTACCAGCAGGACTGGGTTGGGGTTTACTCACTACTTCTGGGATGGTCAGTTTTGATTCTACCGGATATACCTCCTGAAATACCAACGCTTGACCTCCATCAATATCTTTAGCAGACTCAACAGATTGATCCAGTAAAGTAGGGTCAGTTATATACTGATCTAACGCCGTGTATAATTTAATACAAATTTCTAAAATAGTTTGAGCCTGCTTTCCATATGAAGGAGACTGAGTAGCTCTTTCCAAACGATCATGGACATGCAGTAACCGCGACCGCAAACGCTGAGCTGTTCGAACCTGATCTTCCCCATCTAGATTTTCAATACCAATAAAGGTTTGTTGGAGGCTCTGCACTTTGCTTTGACAAGTGAGGATTTCGTCATTGGGTTTCCTTTTAGCTCGACTGTGCATTTCAATCGGTTTGTCCCTGGTGCCATCCAGCTCTGCGGCCAAAGCTTTCTTTAATTCATTCAACGCTTCCTCAGTATTGGGTTGGATAGATCGAAGCAAAAATTCTACTTCAATCTCATCAGCCTTAAGATGTGAAATATCCATTTTAACACGCAACAACGAATTTAACGAGAAAGAAAAATGACTTAATCAAAAATGGAATTTAAACGTGATTTTAAATTTAACGAGAATTAATTCTCAACAAATGTAAACTAACAATATTTAAATTAAAAAAAAAAAATTCCAACTTATATTTACTGAATAGATTATAGTTATAATTAAAATTACCTAAACCAAAAGTTATTAAAATTTAACGTAAATAATAAATGAAAACCAGCGATACTGGCACTTTCAACCACAAAAAAAAATCAAATTATTTAATTGAAGAGATTACAAAAAAAAATTTTTTACCCACCAAAAAAATTAAATATAAAAATATTTGAATATATATATATATATATGAAAAACAAGATAGAATTACTTAATTTAAAGCAGAAAAAAATTTTTTTTAAATTATTAATTAATTATTTAAAGAAATTTATTGAAAACATATATTGAAGCACCAATCTCAAATTAGACTCACTATGACCAAGTAGATATCCACAAGCCGGGCTGTTTGAGGAGCTGCGAGCACAAATTACTATCCACTGGACCACTCGCGTCAATACTGAACTAGCGCTCAACTCAAAACCTTTTTCTCATCCGTACTCGCCAGTCTATCCCAAGGTAATGTGTTGGAATCTAAAGTGTTGCTTAATACCTCAATATAATTTAAAGGACAAAAAGAATTTATGTTTACTGAGTTTACTATTGAAATGAATATGAATAAAAAGAATTATAAAAGAAAATAGAGTGAATTTATATATATATAATATATATGTATATATATATATATACACCAAAAATTACGGTAAAATTAATTTAAATAAAATGAAACCGATTCCCGATCAAAAAAAAATTATCGAATAATAAAATTTTTTTTAACTATATTGAATGAGTAATTTAATAATTTCAAAAAAAACTTAACCAAAACCGGAAAAAAAATTAAAGTAAATAATTTAATAAAATAATGAAATTAGAATGAACTTTTAAATTATGACTATAATAACCACGTAGATATCAACAAGTCGGAAGGATTGAGGAGCTGGAAAATTACTATGGTTATCCCAAGGACTTATCCGCGGTAAAGCACTACTTTCACTCGACTCAAACACTGTATGAACAACCGCACTTGCCGGTCTATCCCACGGTAGATTATTATTGCCTGAATTCATTCGCACGCAAAATATAACCAAAAACAAAAAAAATCAAAATACCGAAATAGAATTATAAAAAAAATGAACTGACCAAAATTATTAATAGTATTTTAGCTGCTCCATTAACCAAAACTGAAAACAACCAATAATCAAAAAAAATTCCCAAAAAAAAAATGAAAAAGCAAAAGAAAAATAAGTAAAGCGTATTACTTGTACAAAAAATACAAAATGTGATCACGCGAGAGATGATCCCGGCCCCATGCTGAGCCAGACACGAACGCTATAATAATAAAATAATAAAAATTACCACTGTGGTCCCAGTAGTTTAATTAGAATTGAACAAAAAAATTTGAAAAATAAAATTTTACCTGAAAGTAGAAATTGACTAAAGATGTGCCAATGAGTACTGCGATCACGAACTGTCCAATCAACACCACATTGGTGGAAACAACAAGTTCGCGATCCCAACACCCATGACACATGGAACCAACATGACGAGCGATCCAGCAAGATCAAATAACCAAAGGTTAGAACATGCTGTGATCCCTCCCCATGAAGGTAGTCGGACTGAAATAGAAAATTACGTTAATTAAAAGGTACGAAGACTCTAAAAATTTAATAAGACTAAACTCAGAACGAAAGAAGAATGAGCTTAACCACAATCAATGCCACATGGCAGAAATGGTAAGCCCATTCATCAGACGAGCTGAGAATAGGGATCAACATTCTCATCTGCATGCAATCAAACAGCTTACGCTGGTTGCAATGCAGATTTGAATGTTGATCGGGCAGAAAACATTGATGTGAGCACCCGTGCAAGCTCAAACAACGCAAGCGTTGGACTTTGCACGTGGTACTCACAACAAGTAAGCTGAAAAAAAAATTGTGACATTAAAGACGAAAATCAAAAAAAAAATTAGCCGAATAATTTGGGCGCCACTGTAACAAAATCCCCCAAAAGGGATTTTGTTGAACAGAACATAGCAATAGAGGTCTGGTTGCGGTATTGCACTGGCTGAAGCTCGCCGCTAGGCGTGGGGGTTACCAGACATATTACTATGCTTGAAAACCGCATAGAGATAAAACGAAGGGGACAAGAAAATTATTCTACTGTGCCACGACCACAGTGGTAGAAAATCATAAAAACAAAATTTGCGTTCGACAGGGACGCCGGTGCCACTCCGGCGACCCTGCTCAAGGCCTAGGTCAGCATAAGGCCGCCCATCCTCACGCGATCACACAACACTATTAACGACCCATGACTATCGGAAATTTAACTAAACAAAACAAAATGAAACCAGAAAATTCTATATAACAAAAAAAAATCTGTAATTAGTGATTGAAAATCTAATAAAAACGGTAAATGAAATGGAAAAATGAAATGAACAAAACCCTGAAAGGAAAAATGAACCGTTAACCAGAAACAAACGTGGTGCGAATCGATTTTTTTGGGGTACGTCGTACGTGACGCCACCCGGAACCTGAAACCGCGAAAATAATAAAAAAAAATTTATAAATTTATAAAAATAGAAAAAATATAATAATAAAACAAAACCCCACAGTCAAAGGAGGATTACAAAATTTTTAAGAATAACAAAAAAACACACGGTGCCACCGGTTTCTTATATATTTTACCGGCTAGCAACCTTACCTTGAACACCAAACAAAATTGGCCCGTCCGACCACAAACCAACAGCGCCGACGCAGGAACAATCAGCAGCCCCCTCGCACCGTCCTCAACCCACCGCAAGGTTAGCTGCCACAGTATCAACCAATTCAACCTTTAGATGCCCCCGCGTATTTAACAAGGACACACCTCGTTCACGAATAACTACCCGGTTAAGCAACCAATAACCGCTAGTATTATTTATCGTTTTTTTTTTTTTTTTCCGTGCAAGATTAATTTAGCAATTCACAGGGGGTTTTTTATTTGTTTTCACTTTCCAAGGACAATGAAAACACAATGACTTGGTTATTATTATTTTATGATAATTTTTATTATTTATTTAAACTATTCATCCCCAACATCAACAACAAGAACTGTTTATTTTTTTTATTTTTTTATTTATTATTATTTAGATATACACATATACACATGGTAATTAGGATCGGTTTTTTTTTTTTTTTTCCAACCAAAACCAAACCAAATCTGAACTAATTGTCTTTTAACACAAATCAATATAATTTCCAAAGTTTAACATATCTTTTCATATTTTTTTTTTCAATCAACGATTTTTTTTTTTTTTTTAATTTATTGCTAACAAAGCAGCCAAAATACACAAACAACAAAAATAAATGTCTGATTATATAATTTAGTTAAATATACAATTTACTAAATAATGGCCGATAAAAAAAATGTTTTCTTTTTTTATTTCCACCATTGACTGTTTTCATTATCAATTTTAACGACTTTTATTATATATTTTTATTTTTTTTTTTTAATTTTTTATATATCAAGCAAGACTTATTATATTTAATTTCACAACGAGATTTATTATGTTTCCAAGAGTTTACACAAGACTTAGTATTTTCCAAAAATTTTAAACAAGCCTAACCCAAAACGCAAAACTAGACTTTTATTATATGAAATTCAAAACTAGACTAAAAAAAATAAAATAAACCCGACGTGTACAAAAATAAATTTTTTCCCCCACCCAAAATTATTTACTCATATAAAAAAAAAACCCGACCGATAAATTTCGGATGACGTACACATACGACATCACCCAAAATCGATTCGCACACACCAACACTATTTAATTTAATCACTGGAACATTCCATTTACATGGAAAATCCACGCGCTAACCAAAACAAAACAGATGAAGCAACACACCAACCACTACACGTCATTACATACCATCAAAACAAAAATGATAAAACGAATCGAGTAACCGACCAAAATACGGAGAAGTATAAAATGCTAAATGGTACACTCTACCAAAAAAAAAAAAATATTTTCTATTACAAATTAAGCCAAAGAAAGAATGACGTGTAGTGGAAGAGATTTTATGCAGCGCAGTGGATAAACATGCAACCTTGTTGGGATTTTCAACCGTAATTACAGATTTAAATTAAACAGATCATAACAACCACAAGCGGTTGTTACACGTGTTTGGCGTGATACCAGCACTTGCCCAGGCGATTATTCACGCTTTGGTTATTGCTATTGTCGCGTGATTGCGAGCGTGAAGTTGATTGTCGCCCCCTTGATCTACTCCGGCCGCTCCGAAACAAGCCAGCTAATCTGGCCTCGATGCGCGCCAGGCGATCTTCGACTGTAAACGTCTGAAAAGGAGTGGGTGAACGACTCTGTCTATTCTGATTCTGGTTTTGATTTGAACTCACTGATTGAATTGAATGATTTGGTGGTGTAGAACGTACATTGATAACCTCGTACATGCGGTCGGCTATTTTGGCCAGTACATCACTCGTTGTGGTTTCTGGCTGTGCGACCATTGCAATCCTTATGATTTCAGGCAATTTCCTTATCCATATGGATCGGATTATATTGTCATTGATGACATTGGGGCCTGCGAGGTTGCGCATGTGACGAAGTGCCTCAGATGGGCGTCGGTCGCCGAGGTCTTGTCCGGACAAAAGAGCTTCAAGTCGCCGCTCGTCCGATGGTACCAATCGTTCTAACAAAGTTTGTTTTAGCATTGCATATTGGTTAGCTTTGGGTGGGTTTATTAAAAAGTCGGATAATGTTTCGCACGTATCGGGAGAAAGTGTTGCTAAGACATAGGAGTATTTTGATTTTTCAGACGTTATGTTGCGCACCTCGAACTGAATCTCGGCTAGTCTGAACCAGTTGCTTGCTTGTTGTGGCCAGAATGGTTGTAAATTTATTTTGGTATGGCCTGCCACTTCTCCTGTTGAGGGGCCTGGTTTTGGTTGTTGATCATCTTTCATGTTTTGCTCTTCGGTGTCTGACATGTTGATTTTCACTGAACTTTTATTAACTTGTCACTCAAATGCCGAAAGAAAAATAAAATTTTATTTGTTTGAAAATTTACCGCACCGTTCGAATACGAGCTTCCCAATATTAAATAATTTATGACGAATGAAGTTAATTTTTGTGACACAGTGTAGGAAAAATTTAATCGAAAGTAGAGAAATGAGAAATAAAAATTTGAATTTAATGTGGAATGGTTACCAACGGAAACAATCAATAACCTGAAACAATTAATTCTGTAATAAATTTTCCGAAAAAGAAAGATAGCTGAGCAGGGTGGTGAACAATTTACATCTAGATAATGTTAAAATTGTTACATAATGATTTTTTTTAATTAATTATATGATTATTTCAATGATTTCGTGTGACAGGCGACACGTTTTAATATGTTGTATGATTGTTTAATATAATCAGTGAAATTTAGCGTTTATTAAATATAAAAAAAATGATTGAAATGCAAAAAAAAATTAGCACTTAGCTGTAGTTGTTGCTGTTGTCACTGCTGCTGTTGATGATTGTCCTTGTTCCGTTATGTTTTTTTTTAATTTCCAGTTGTTTAATGGCCTTTTGAATTTATGTATATGTATATACACATGTACATGTATGTGAAAGTTGCACTGTATGTGTAGGCGTGTTGTTTTTGTATTACGCACGAATATGTATGCTTCCACTCACCGTTGTCGTTGCATTAATATTTATTGTTGTTAAATTTTCCTAGTATTGTTGGCACCATATGTATAGGCGCATTTCATTCCAAAATGTTGTAATGTCTTAGTTTCCAAAATGACACGGTGTGCTGTGTATTGTTGTTCGTGTAATCCGTGAAAAATATTCCCAAAATAATTTTTGATTTAATTGCAGTTTTTTATTTGTTATCTTACTGCGGCACTGTTTTAATTTGTAGTTCCACTTTTTGTTGTTGTTTTTTTTTTTTTCGTATACGATTGTCCGTTTCGTTGTTGAGGCAATGAGGAAAAAAAAAATTTTTGCTTGTAATAACCTTGATTTAATGTTGGAAATATATGTTTTGTAATAATGAGGTTTTTGTAATGGTTACGTACCTTTTGGCCTGACACTATTTTGTGCCAGGCGCGTATATAAATGCGTGTAATAAATACTTGCTGAACCGTAAACACGGTTATCGGCGGTCACCAATATATGGGGTTGTAATGGCGTTTGCTGTGTTGCTGCCAATTTTAGGGAGACGCCATTTCCATATATAATTGCATGTACAATAAAACACTTCACTTTGTTAATTTATAATATGTATTTATAATTCACAGAGTTTTATTGTTATTATTTAAGTATTAAATTTATTATTACAAAGTTATTTATTTAATATTATTCACCACCATTTGCGTATTGAAAATCACGAATTTTTGGTATAATTAAAACGCGACTTGCTTGATACATGCGCACGAACGAATTGTCAATTTCGGTCTGATTATTATTACCAAGCGAAATGAAAACGAATTAGAATTGAAGCGGATGAATAAAAGTTCTTACAAATGAATTGTTTCGTTATGTTATTGGTGTTTTGGGAAAAACCGAAGCGATGAATAAATAAATTTAATATGCTCGTCGGTTGAGCGGTTGCGGTTGCGTTGCGGTTTTATGTAAGTAAAATGAGTGCGCTGATATCCGTGGATTATTGTAGTGGAACATGAATGTAAGTATAATTTGCATGAGTGAGTATGTTTTGAATGAGTGTAGATATTTTTGCATGAGTGAGACGCTACAAAATCATACATTTAAATTAAAATTAATGCTTACAGTAATTGCCCATGACCAAAGGCAAAATTTCGTTTCAATTTTCTGAACATGCGGTGTAAGACGTGATCACGTCAAAAAAATATAAATTGGATAAACTAAACTAAAATGCCTTGGGCACAATCGAACCTCAGACCTTAGCCGCTCTAGTCCAATACGTTACTACTAAGCCACGTTCAATCTAAATTATTTAACTTTCATTGTTATATTAAGTGTATTGCTTTGGTATATTTACAAAAAAATACAACAACAATTGCATTAAATAAATCCAAAAAAGATTCAGCTAAATCCAATTATTTTTTGAGTTTACTTAAATCAAATCCGATTTTTAGTTTCAATACCTACCACTAAAATTTGCTTCATATGAAACACATCAAACAAAAATTAAATTCAAAAATAAATCTTTGCGGGTTGCTTTCTGAAATTTTAAATCCAAACCTAAATCTAATCTTTTTTTACCAAAGCAATACACTTATTGTTTCAAACATAACATGCTATGAAGTTTATGATAGGAAAAAAATGTTTACCAAAAAATTCTCATGGCTTACTACAACTCAATATAAAAGTTTTTAAATAACTTATAGTAGTGTTTGCATACATTTAGGTGCAAAAATAAACTTGTACCACGTATTTTTTTGTATAATTACATACTGTAATAATTATAAAGTGGAATATTAAATTTATAGTAAAATATTTGGTCATTAAATGAATACTAAAAAAATAAAAAAATTAAAATAAAAATAAAAATGAAATTTGGGTGAACATCGAACTCGAGATATTTTCCGTTTGTAATTTGTTGTTAATAGCTCAACACTTCTATCAGTTAGGCTACTCAGTTATAAAATTTTGATATGTAAATTAGAAATATAAGAAAAGCGTTCCGGAGTTAGTGAATGAATTGGGTAATTATATATTAGATGACATCTCGCTATTACCTTTAAATGGACCAATTCGAATTTTCGCAGATGATACTGTAGTATTTTATGAAACAAAGGACTCTTCGACAATACATAATAGTATGAAGCATAATATGGACATTCTACTGGAATATTTCAAATCTAATGTGATCTCTCTAAATTTACATAAAACGAAATTTATGATCTTTTATTCCCCGCATAAAATTCCTATGAATTTGTCTTATTTTACTGTAAATAACATTGTAGTTGATAGAGTTGAGTTTTTCAAGTACTTAGGAGTAACTTTTAACATGCATATGTCTTGGGCTGAACACACTAAAACCATTTGTAGTAAAATGGCTCCGTTAGTAGGATTGATAAGGAAATTTTCCTTTTGTGTGCCGAGTTATGTGCTGAGATTGATGTATTTTACATTTATTCACTCCAGAATTGATTACGGAATTATTGTGCACGGAACTGCAAATCGAAGCAGATTGAAATCTTGTCAAATGATGCAAAACAAAAGTTGAAAAGCTGTTTTAAAGCTGCCTTCACGATTCCCATCATTAGTTTTATATGAAACAGAGTCCAAGGGTGTTTTACCAGTAGATCCATTGTATGAGTACCAAGTTTCACTATACATGTACAAGTTGTTAAATGTTTCTTCAGCGCTCTCTAATCTTAAATTTAATAACTGTAATCATAATTATGACACCCGATTTGCTAATAGCATATCATGTAGATCGATCAGTAACGAATTTGGGTGCAAATCGATAAGGTTTTCCGGCCCTTCAAATTACAATAAGTTGCCAGAATCACTGAAAGCTTCAATTTCAAGTTTTATTCAATTCAAGAAACACCTAAAAATGTATTATGGAAAAAATGATGTAATGATTGTATCGCATTATGTAAAATAATTTATAATTTTGTATATGTTTTAAAATGTGAATTACAATATCAGTTACCCTTCAAAGGACAATAAATCCATTTGAAAATTGACTTTGTAAAGAGTTTCATTGTATCATTTGTAAAATAATAAATAAATAAATATAAAATCTTGAGAAACGAGGTCTGCCCACTGTTGGCAATAAAGGTACTTTATAAGCGCGACCACGTAAGGCCATGGAGAAAGAAACGCGCCCCCAAGGGGGTTAAACGCGGATCATCATTATTTTGGAGAGGAAGTAACGGATGCGACAACCGCAGAGAAGACAGAAGATGAAACAAAAACATTGATCGAAACACCTCTAGTATCTTCTGGAAGTTTTGATATGTCGCAGTTGATGGCTGCTATGAACCAGAGGATGGAGCGACAAATGGAGAAGCAAGCGATAGAATGACAAATGGATAAAAATGGGCAATCAAACCAAAAAATGAAACACCAGATGGAACAACAAAACGAGCGATAGTTGGAGACAATAAACCAGTCAAACCAAGAAGTGAAACAACAGTTGCGTGAAATTAAGCAATTAATATTGCATATGGGACAAATTACCGAAGGCCAAAAGAAAATGGACGAGAAAATTCTAGAACTGTCTACAAACGTACATGGTTAAATACAGAGACTGCAAACGGAAATTCAACTTATCAGAACAGAGGTTGAACAAAATGAAAACCATGGCAGCGACCATAAGCGAGAAATCTATCACATGGAATTGAAAAGCTACTACCAAAAGGGATGAGAATTTCTTCAGGAATTTTCATCTGCAATCGAGCGACTAATGCTTCAAGCAATTACAAGTACGTCGGCCGATTAACTGGAAAAGCTTAAAATTTACGCATTCATTGACGGCATTCGAGATCCAGAGACACGCAAGGCACTGATGTTGACACCTAAAGCAACCTTCGCAGGATCCAACGCTTGTACGTTGACGAACGAGACTGCCCGAGTTATCACCAAACCGTCAATACGCCGAGTGGAAATCGATACCAGCATTAACACTAAGATACCGAGACGGAAGCAGCAAAATCAAACGTTTGACATGTGATAAAATCGGTTACCTTTCGTTAGGCGGCTAAGAACTAAGAAGAAAACGAGGGAGATCACCATCTCCTAAGCAACAATAATCAAGCTATCAACTAAAAAGAGTCAGCTTAAAGGGGTAGAAACTGATCTCACAACCGACTGCTCCATAACCTCCATTCGCGTTTCGAGAGTAGCAAAAGGCTATGATAGCCTAACAATCAAGGGCGATATTGATGGCATGGACTGCACCGTCATCCTGGATACTGGAACAAATTTCACGATTGTCCGTAAAGATCTGATCTGTGAAGGTGTACAACCAGCTAACAGGTTGAAGTTATAAATAGTAATAGGAGACAGTGCATTGATAAAAAGATCGTGAATATAAGGATCAACAGAACTATTTTCCATCAAGAAGTGCTGATTGCTGATATTATGGATGAGGTCATTTTGGGAATGAAATTCAGGAGGGCGAATGACCTCGTGGTGAATGCTGGGCTAAGATTATTAGCTTACAATAAAATCGACTTGCCACTTCAAACCAGCAGAGAAGGAAGAAGTTGCCACCGAAACGAATGGCAAAGTACGAGTTATTGCATACTACTCCAAAACATTATCGCCGAAGCTACAACCAGCATGGGATGTATCTTATACTATCATCACCAGGTCACCAAGATGAATGACGTGGTTTATCGAATTCAGAAAGGACATCGAGGTAAACCGAAGGAGGTGCGTTTGGAAAGGCTAACTTTCCACAGAGGAGGAGAACAGGCTTAGGTGAGGTGCAATGTTACGGTGATACCTAGGGTAGAATAGAATAAGTTAACTAATAGCGCAAAGTAAAGTGTACTAAAATGGGAATTTTCCATTATAAAACAACGCAATTGTAATTTTCCAATGTTTTAAAAATGCGATAAATCAAAAAAATCATGACGCATCACATTTTTTTGGTTACTCCGAGTATCGTCGTGATTTCCGGTTGTGGGCACTAAATTAAAACCGGATTCAGAGCGTGCGGAATTCATCCGTACATCCCAGACAACTTCTCTGACGTTGATTTTATTCAAGCGGTCGAGCGGAATGTGAAAGAAGCATTGATGAAGAGAACCAGCATTGGATCGTTTTCCTTGGCGCAGATGTTGCACATGCAGAGGAAATGGTCATCACACCACAACCTTCCACGTCTACAACGTCTTGAACGAGCCGCTTATCAGTCTTGGACGAAATTGGTCCCCTGTAAGCAGCTCCACCAAAAAAGCCTTCAAATCGTGGTCGTAAACCGATGCAAAACATCGTGCTTACTTCTCCAGTAAGCGTTGTTGCTTTAAAAGAGAAAGCCGCTTAGCGAGCAGCCGTCTCCCCTCCCCCCAAAGAAGAGTAAAAAAATAAGGCAACTCGTCGGCCAAACGCTTTAAAAACAAAAACCTTTATCATCTGATGATGATATCGATTTTGCATCATCTGTCTGAAGCTTCTGCCATCGAAGTTGACTGAAGTTGAATAATTTTTTAAAAAGCCTTTTTTTGTTATGTTTGCCACTGAAGGCCTTTAAAATTAATAAACCTCGAAATTCTTTCAAATTAGATGCGTTTTCCTAAAACTATTCCCATTTTCAGCAAATTTTCGAAGAATGCCCATAACCGGTTACGATTTTTTTTTTGCCAAAAAAGATGACTTCACAAAATTGGTCGTAAAATTTTTCTAGTTGACGGAATCAATGTAGTTACTTTAGCAAACAGTTAGCTAATGCCTCTAGCTTTCCATTGATATTCTTATCTCCGCATAATATGGACTCAAAGGAAAATTATGAGTCAAAAACAAAACTGGCCTCACAACCGGAGACTCTCCCCTATATAATATGGTGCAGAAATCAAATTGATTAAACCGACTGATTTAAAAAAAGATTTAAAAGTGCGATATACAAATTATAATTGATCAGTAAAATTGTACCAATAATAATAAGTAATTTTGTGAATTATTGTTAATAATTGTATTGAATTAATTTTGTGTTTAGAAATAAATGAGTTTGTGAAAAATTGAAGTGGTTTGTTTTATTCACAAACCAGTGATTCGAACCATAATTGATAAGGCAAAAAACGTAACACTATGGTGTAATTCCGGATAACAATCATTTCAATTTTGTAGCTTTTTTGTTAAACATTTCATATTGTAATTTTGAAACGACCGTGGATGCAACTCGTATTAAAAAATTATCTATTTTTCATATAAAAAAAATATATTTCCAAACATAATTTTTTTCCATACTTGTTTATGAAATACTGTTTAAATTTATAAATCTATACTTAAACAAAATTGAGTGTACCAATTTTACTCTTATTTATAATTGTAACGAAATTAGTAATTGTTCATAGGGAAGCAGGAAAATTTTAAAAGAAATAAAAGTATATATACAGTACAGAATATCATAAACGTACATGCAACTGAATACCGACTAGAGGACTTATCGAGAAACACCAACCTCGGAAAAGTTTACCTAAACAGAGTAACGGTATATCGCAAAAAGTTTCTCGATTAAGTGCGCCAAAGCTAATCACACAAATAAACGCTATTTTCAGTATAGTTGTGCTCCCAGAAACTGTTCGACGGTTATTAATATGAGCCAGGTATATCTATAGAGTAACGCGAAAAAGGCCAGAAAATCGTACAATGCGATTAAATTTTGCAAACACAAAACTTTGCCATTGTGGAAACAAGTTTTGTTTAAATTAAAGGTAGTTTTGGTACGGAGAAAACTAAACACTGAAATGAAGATAAATAATTTACTACCTATAGGTACAGTTAGACCTTGTGGCAGATCTGTAGTGAAATGGGTTGTTTCTCGCCATTTGGAGTGGATAAATTACATTTAATCAACAGAGTAATGTAAGGAACAAAGTACATCGGAGTTCTAAAGTTAAATTATGATACTAAAAGTGTTATTTAACTGGGCATAAAAACGATTTTATGGTTTACAATGACATCCAAAACATAAAGCCTACAATGTGACATATACATCAATGCAAAGTGCGCTATTTACATTATTGATTGTTTCTTGTAAATTGCAAAAAAAGTACTATGAGTAATGTAAATAATAGAGCTAAAACACGATAATCGTAACTGTTTTAGTTTGGGTGTTAGGGCGGTTTTTAAATTACAAATAGCGAGTTTTGCGATTAATCTAATTTTACAGCACTGGAAATCAGCAGCATTTCCACCGAGATTGCAATTTAACACAATCGGTGACCGTTTTTGTTTGTTTCTAACGGAAATATTTTACATAATTGGAATTTGAGCAACTATTATGTAGCACAACTTTTATTTATATGTATTTCCTGAGGCTAAGCATTCGACGGCTATCGTTCTAAATACATATGTATGTAATAGGTAAAAGAAAGGAAATCTTAATAAATGTGCATATTATGCATTTTATTTTTCATATTCGTCCTTTGTCTAATAAATTTATAACTGAAATCTCGTGATCATAATTTGAATACAATTTAGTCATACAGCAAAGCGGAGCCAAACTGCCAAACACTTGAATTTAACATTATTGATCCTCTTTATCCTCTACCATCAACATTTGATGGAAACCGCTAATACCGATTTTTAACCTGATTAAAACATTGTTTAGCATAATTACCTTTGTAAATACAAAGTTTTGTTACTTGCGACACATTTAAATCATTGTAAATAACTAGTTTTGAAGTTTTTTTTTTGTTAGTGTACAAATCGATTTTTGAAATATATTTAATATGTGAATATCGGTTTTTGCATTTACCTTCACTTTTTGTCAATGAATATCTAACATAAATAATCGAATTTGTTAAATAATCTTAATTTAGTATTGGCCTTTGGAAAAACGAATCTAACGACGTGCGGCACGAAAAAAATTGGAAAACGTAAATAACACACTTTGTGCATTTACATGTTACATATGACAATATTTATTATCAATTCAATTGCAAATCTGTAGCAAAAAATGGAAAATCGAACTTGAAAACATTCCATATCGAATAAAAATGAATTAATATATCCATTGAACACGGAGTGGAGTGGAGTAATATAGACCCAAAATTAACATGAAAATTGAGACGGTCAAGACCAAATCGTTTTTTAGAAATGTGTCAAAACAAGGGAAGTCCTACTATATATATTTTTGTTAAGTGGCATACATATTGTGGCATATATATATGTATAATTTTTTACAAGAAAGTAACAAACAAAGTGGCATTTAAAAATAAAAAATTATAATTTTTTGCACACAAGGATTGTTGATTCATTTTTAATTATAAAAATTGCATTTACGAATTCGAGTGTGATCCACTGTATGTAAAATCAAAATAATATATCGTGTCAACTACACCGTGCCACAATAACAACAAAACGTATCCAAAATCAATATGGTACATATCTTTAAATAGATGCATTTTTCGATATGCAATAAATAGTTTTTCACAATTTTTGTAAGTGTTAATGCAAATTGATAATAAGGTTGAAACATACAATTCAGCACTATTATTACCCTTTATGTTGGTTATTATGTGTTGAGTGTGGTTAACACTATTAACCTGAACAAATGAGGGCATTTGTTCAATCAAAATACACTATTGAACACATATTTACGAAAGGTATTTAAATAGACTAAGTAATGGGTGAACCAAAATCTCCCCTGAACAATCTATAACATGACCTCATATAAAAATAAAAAAGACACCGTTAATTTGATAAAGTAACCGCAATCGTATCTACTAAATGGTCTGTGAAGCAAAAATAAAAACGGTAAAAATCCAAAACTTTTTCTTGTCTAAAGACATCGTATATAAATATGATTTTAATAACCCGCACCATCTTTACCCAAATACCAAATTTTCAAATCAATAAATAGACGATTTTTTCCTTTTGTTTTATTCAATAACATAAAAAAAAAAATTAATAAGAAAATCAGGCAGACTGAAAAAATCATAAAACAGGAATAATCTAACTGGGGCTGAAACTACACAAGCGTGAATCATCGATATATTATTTTATGTAAATAACATGGATTGGAATGTGTGTAGATAGAGATATGGGAAATCAGATTTATCCACTTCGAAAATTACCATGCAACTAAACGTTTAATTTAGAATTTTCCCTACATTTATTCATGGAAGTAATGATTAAAGCGCAGAATCAGTTTTGGAAGTATGCGTAGTTCCCCTTCACCGGAGGGGGATGCCTATACATTATTCTAGTAGACCTAACAAAAAAATTGGTACGAAAGGGTTAGTTTGCAAATAATTTTTTTTTAAGATACAGAAAGAAAAATAAAAGAAAATTGAGCACATACGAGAAAAGGAAATTCGTTTTAATTTACAAAAATTATTTAATTTTAATTTTATAGAAAGTTTACGTTCAAGCAAAAAAAAAATTCTTCCAGATTTTTGCCTTGGGAAAAATTCGTTTTGTTATGTTGTGTGTATGCTCCCCTTATAAAAACATATGTTTCTATTGTTTTTGTATGTGTGTGTGTGTTTGTTGTCGTTTAATAAGGAGCTGAGAACTATAAAGGAAGATGAATTCTTTTCTGCTCTGTTTCTTCTTCGTGTCTCCGTGATCATTGCCTTCATAACAAAATACAAGAAAGAATTATGACGGAAAAATTTGTTCTTGAAGATACACAAAAAAAATGAAAATCTCTAAGTTTTTTTTTTCCTCTATGTTATTTGGAACATGATGTGGGTTGTACACAAAAGTATCATATTTATGGTGTAAATGGTTGTTTTTTTTGTGTTACTTACAAACAAAAAAAGTTTTAATCACAAGATATATCGTACACCATTGTTGTATCAAGAAAAGAAGGTGACGTTTCCTAACCTATATATGAACTTCTCATATTATCGTTTCTTTTCGAAATACAATTTTTGTAACAAAAAATATTCTATAGTCGCTTATTTATCTGTTGAATAAACAGAACACAACTCTAGTTCGTCATATAATCAAAGGCGAAGTATTAACTTAACCGTGAATTGTGTAAGTTTTTTTTTGTAACCTGTCACATTTTAATTTTCCATTCTAGGCAAGAAAAAGTGTTTTTATTTTATTTAATCTTTAGTTCTTGGAGCTAGTTTATATTACCTTCTTGCAGGAACAACCAACAATAATTTTCGTTTTAGAACCTTGAACTTTAAATTAGCTTTTCTCCACAAATCAAAAAAAAGAGCGCATATTGTATTTTTTACTTAACCAACATCAACAATGAGTCGATTTTTTTTTTCTAAATTCACTTTAGTGTATGCAATTTTAAATATAAGTAATTCCCTCAACTAGGCAAGATAACGAATTCTAACAAATATCGTCGTTATTTGTTGGTTGTTAAAAATAAAAAATTGTTTTCTATGAATAGGGTACAGGTATATGTTGGGGAAGTAACCCCCTTCACTGTGTGTTGACAATGTACTTACAATACAAGAATGACAACAAATCTATATCAAATATAGTATTTTAAAAGAACTTGACTTTATTTGTATATATGTAAATTTATGATTTATATAATATTCTGTATATATTCATTTTTAAGATATTTAAGATATAATACTAAAGATATTCTTTGGGAAATCGGGAAAATGTTTATGGTAAATTTAAATACACTTTTGGCGTATACAGTATTTTTATGTATTTGTTATTTGAAGATGAAATATGATTAACCTGTTTATTATAGACCAGAAATTTGTATATACATAAATCATATTTGTACGAATATATACAAACTGAGCTCATACTACAAAGAAGGTTGATTGAATCTAAATTGTTGACATTGTATGTAATCAGTATAATATAATATACTGAAATAACGTGTTCAATGTGGTTGATGAGAATTATAATAAAAAATTCTATTGAAAATATAAATTCAGCGTATTATGATTTACGCAACCCCTGAAAAAATTGTTTATTACTTTTGAGGAATAATGTTTCTTGAATATTATAACTATAACTAAGTTATATTTTAACAATTTTTACATTATTTTAAATTGATTGACTTGTGTAACCTAACATATAATGAATGATCCTAAATAAAATGATTTTAATCTGTTTTATTTATTATTATTTATTTATTTATTTTATCCAAAATTAACAATAATTACTTAAAATTAATACAATTATCTAATAAAAACAAATGTTACAAAATAAAAAACTTAAAGTAAGAAAATGATAATAGTAGAATAAAATATTAGGTACTTCCATAAATACATAAAGTATTTATATCAGAATCCCGACCCCGAAAGTAATATATTTAAAAAAATATAAGTGCATGAGGTTTTACAAGTAACAAGAAGATTTGTGGCTCTATGAAATAACTCGCAAGAAAAAAAATGTATATTTCTCAACAGTTTTGGCATATTTTCCAGGAAAGAACGAAAAGATTAATTTGGACTGTTTTTTTTTCTTTTGATTCATTTTTTGAACTTGAGGAATTATTTATTTAATTATGAAATAAGTCACAAATAAAATAGGTCTTAAATATTTATTGTTGGGAGTTGTTCCATTTCTGTTTAAAAATTGTAATCATGTTATGTATTACCACAGATAACCCAGATGAATCAATAGGAACAAAATTTTGAAAAAAAACAGGGCTCCATTTTACGGTGTGAATTGTTTTGAGTAAGCTTCAACCGTAACCGCAATTGAAGAAATAAACCTACAAATTGTTTTTATACAGCTTATACAAGTTCCATCTAACGTAAAATAACCGACCAAACGGCGCAGTGGTTAAAGCTGCGGCGGTTGGATCGGGAGGTACCGGGTTCGAATTCCTATAGGGGCGGGATGCAAAAGGGATTTTTCATCATCTGATTACGATCGGTGATGACGATGAACGCATCTATGACCCCCTGTTGAGAGTGCGGAATCCATGGGCCGACCCACCTTTCATGTCAGTACTATAGGCTGGCATGAAGCAATGCAATGCGCAGGTGGTTTACACAAAAGCGGGTCTATAGCCGTGCGTCCTCGAGTTGGCTGGCAACGGCGTAAGGTAGTACGTTAAAATGGAACTGCGAAAGAGTTGGGAGTGCCTAGAGCCCCAGAAAAGATTGCAGAGGTAGAGACAAAAAAAAAAAAAAAAAAAAAAAAACGTAAAATAAAATAATCATAAAATTTGGTTCACCACAGTGAGGGAAATAAATGTAATTAGCTACGAAATGAAAAACAAAATTTAAAATAGATTATTTATTTCCTTCATTTGACAAATCCAAAATTTTTATACCTAACCAAACACAACAGGCCTTACGGACACTAATACTAATATATCATCATCGTCACTTGAATAATGAATTATTGTATATGTAAAACTATAGTTTTGAGATACATATTTGTATTTAAAGTTTCTCTCCCTTACAATTTTCACAGAAAACGCATTAACTTAAGAACGGATGAAGATTATTAAATGAAATTTTGCTATCGACTTCTACACTGTGATGACGAAATGTATATAAAATGATGACTAAGAATGTGCTTATTGTCATATCGAAAAGGGAGTTCAAACAGGACCATGTACCTGTAATATTTCAATTCAATTATTGCATAGAACAATGTCATATACATACAATGTTTCATTTGTATGGTGTACAATATTTAACTCTGTTATACAATTTTTTCGATGAATAACAAATAATTGTAATCCTGTAGTACAAGTTTTATTATTTTTCTATTGTACACAAAAATTATAAAATTTTGATTTATAAAGTACATACAAGTTTTCAAAGTTCTAAGGTTTCAGAAAAATTTTCAAAAATTATTGCAATGAGCGGCATTCAATTATTTAATTTTTACAAAAAAATCATAACATAATTATGAAATACCTTATATGCTTGTACGATATTTCATGATTGAGGTAATTACCACTTACAATATACAATGAAATTTTAGTTTGAATTTGAATCCCCAGAATTGCTTCATAGCCCCACGGAATTTTTTTTGTACATATGCGTATGCAGATTAAGGAATGGTGATTCTTAATCATCAATAAACCAGAAATCTTGTATGCAACACTTACAAGAATTAATTATTCAAGTGACGATATGTAAATTTTAAACCGAAATCGTAACACACAACGAATAAATAGATTTAGACATAAGGTGTAGGCAAAACGAAATATGACAAAGAGCAAATGCGCAAAATTATTGATCAGTTGACCATTCACGAAAATTCCAAAACCTTCTGTAAAATGTTAACAAATTACAGATCGAAAAACGAGAAATGGCCTACCGAGTATCGACCAAAAGCTCCTGGCTCAAATTATTTATTATAAATCGTCTACTATGTACTTATAAATCTTTACGAGAAAATTTAAATTTAAATCTACCGTCGAAAACATCATTAGTAATTTAATAGGTGGCGGCCAGGGAGTGCAATACCCACTGAGAGAAATGATTCGTTGGCATGAGGTTGCGAGAAAATACTTTCCATTGCGATGAACGAATTGTAGTTGCTACAACATAATTTCGGTAGCACTAATTGACTTGAGATTGGTACAAACAAACTACGGTAGCCACTAATGCACAGATAGTTGCAACAACTTCGTTTCCAAATCTTCAACTCCGTTGATGCTAATTTCCTAGATATTCGTTGTCAGAACCGAATGAGCCTAATAGTTTTTAAAGTATCAACCTCGTTTCAGTTGCCACAAACGTAATTTTGTTACACCAATTAAACGAGGCTTTTGTGACAACTGCGAACAAAACTAACTGACGAATGCTGTTGCGAGAACAATATTGTAGTTCAATGTAATCATATCATTCTGTCGGTTTACCAAAATATCAAAGTGGAATTATTTATTTTGGAATTCCGTTGCTACAACTAAATATTATAATCGTCTTTGGAATATGTCATGTTTAAATAATACAAAATGAAGAGGGTGTTATATGAGGAGAGGGTAGATTCACTATTTGAAAAAATTACAAAATGATTTGTGGTTATTTTGTAAACATGAACACCACATGAATAATATAAATTGTTTTATAATAAGCTCGTTCGTTTGTGGTGAATTAACTGAATTGATATTGAGTTACTATTCCGATAATTGAGTTATTATTCACATAATTAAGCTACTGAAGTGAATTGGTCGTTCGTTTGCTACAATTCAGTAAAATGTCAAATTGTTAAAAAGTAATTGGGTTGTGTTATAAAATAATTAAAATTTAAAGTTACTCAATCATTTTCTAGGATTAATTATTTTTGTGTGTCACATTACATTTTCTCATTTGCAAATTCTTCGTGATTTCCGAAATTCACATATTCGATCAAATCGTCATCCATTATAACAGAAAAATAATTTAAAATTCTCTAAATATCCTGGCTTCTTCGATGCGTAAAACAAAATAATGTCAAAAAACAACAAAAACAATTATCTGAATTATCTATAGAAGCAAAATTATTATTCAGATAAATCAGTAGCTCAATATTTTTAAGTGAAGTGAAGCATACCAAACGAACGGGCAAATCACTTCAGTTAATTCAGTAAATTCAGATAATTCAGTTAATTCACCACAAACGAACGCACTTAATGTACGCGATCTACTGACACCTAATCAATGGCGGATCGAAAACTGCATATAACAAAAATAGCAAACAATTTGTGTAAATCAAAGTATCCTGGAAAACTTTTATTGACATTTACAAGCGATTTTTTGATTCCCCGAACAAACGCAATAGTTTTCTTGCGTTTCAAAAACAATTTTTTATGACGAATTATAAAAAAATCTAAAGGAATTTCAATGAAACTATGATATACAATTATTGTTTCTCATTTTTTTTATATGTAGTTTTCGATTTATATGAAATTTTATCTTAATCTAGTTGCGATGACCGAATTGGTGTCGGGACAACTACCTTATCGATTAGTCCAAACGAATTGCGTTTGTGGCAAACTCTACCGCAATCATGATAAACGAATTTCATGTTGGCATAAATACACACGCGAATATAATTCGCTAAGTCAGTACGTTCTGCTTGCCACTTAAGGTATTAAGCGAGAATTGTATTTTTGTAGTTCGGTCGTAGCTACTTGATAAGTAGGTTGTACTTTTGAGTACGAAACCGAACTACCAATATAATTGAACTCAAGTAAAGGAGGGTTCTCATTTTTGAGAGACGATACATTTATATTGACTCTGTGGTAAAATAAAGGGTGGGGGGAGGATATTACTACTTTTTTCTTAATAAAACTAATTTGGTTAAATGAACTGGCAACAATCCTATTCGGTTGGAGAAAACAAATGAATGCGGTTGCGTCAACTACTTCTGATTATGTAGTAACCGAAATAGGATTGCACTAACCGTGCAAAGAAAGTTGCTCTAATAACCAAGTCTGTTATTACAATCGATCAGTGATCACGACAACTATAATTTGTAATATTCCTAAACGAATATTCGATTAATTCAACCGAATGATCGATAAGCTCAACCAATGATCGGTTGTAATACAGTATATTTCGTTCTTCATACAAGCTAATTCCTTTAGGCTAACTAAAAAGGGTTAGTTACAACTTCTTTTTCAGTTCTGATAAACAATAAAAAGAGGTTGTCGTAAAGTTTAATTAAAATGTATACAGGACCGAATAATTCGGTAGGGCAATTGATTCGGTTGTCGCAAACGCTTAGTTCTCTGGGTGCGGACGAAAATATCAATACCGGTATTTCGAAATTGACATATCGAATACCGGGATCCCGGTATTCAATACCGAATATTTCAACCTTAATTTATTTAAAAAAAATACACATTTATCTTTGTCTTCGAATGTTTGATGTAAGAAATGAAGAAATCCAGATAGTTCCCTACGCCTTTCATTTATTCGATCCTTTAAATTAAAGCATTAAAAAGTTCATTACCTATATTTGAATTTAATTTGCCTAGCTCTTCCAATAAAACACAAAAGTTGCGCCTGCCGAGATGAAATTTGCATCTTTGCGGCAAAGGGGTTCGACTGCAAGCTTAACTGGAAGCAGTGCCGAGACAGTTTTGTTTCATTTCAGTTTAGAGCATTGCAATGTTTCTGTGGATTTACTATGTAAATTTTATAATATCTACTTGGCAATGCACTAAAAACAGATTTTTGCTTGATCATATATGTAAGCGAAATAGTATACTAAACTATACAGTTTTATTGAAAAAGGAGAAAAATTAAATTTTGATTCGAAATTCCCTCTTACTGAAAGTTAATACATAAGGGAGAGTCTCCGGTTGTGGGCAAAGTGTTGTTTTTGACCCAAAATTTTCCTTTGAGTCCATTATGCGGAGATATGAATATCAATGGAAAGCTTGGAGGCATTAGCTAACTGTTTACTAAAGTAACTACATTGATTCCGTCAACTAAAAAAATTTTACGACCAGTTTTGTGAAGTCATCTTTTTTGGCAAAAAAAAAATCGTAACCGGTTATGGGCACCCTTCGAAAATTCGCTGAAAATGGGAATAGTTTAAAGAAAATGCACATAATTTGAAAGAATTTCGAGGTTTATTAATTTTAAAGGCCTTCAGTGGCACACATAACAAAAAAAGGCTTTTTAAAAAATTATTCACTTCAGTCAACTCCGATGGCAGAGGCTTCAAACGCAGATGATGCAAAGTCGATATCATCATCAGATGATGGAGAGTTCTTTTTGTTTAAAGGGTTGCCTTGTTTTTTTACTCTTCTTTGGGGAGAGGGGAGACGGACAAGAGGGACGCTTTAAATGAAAAAAAGAGGGTGCCTACAGAACCGGTTACATTTAAGTGCCCACGACCATTCTCGGAGTAACCCAGAAAAATGTGATGCGTCATGATTTTTTTATATAAATCGATGTGGTATCCCAAATCACAACAAAAATACTGTAGAAATATAGTAACACTCACCTGTCTGAGATTATTCACTTTGATTTATCGCACTTTTAAAACATTAGAAAATTACAATTGCGTTGATTTTTCCGGACTTTTTACGATCACATTAAAAGATCGCAGCAAATGAACAAGCTCGCCCATTCACTTCGATATTAGCTAGAAAACTGCGTACTGTCAAAATTCAAGTACGACAATAGTCACATCACCCATATTTGCATTCTGTCAAAAGTTATGCAGGGGTGCCCACAACCGGAGACTCTCTATACATGTACTAATAAATTAATGTTCAATATCGAAATACCGGTATTAGAACTTCTAATACCGGTATCGAATACCGAACAATATTCATCCGGGATCCCGGGATCCGAGATTCCGGGATCCCGGTATTGCACTCCCTAGCCCTGGCGGCCAATTAAATATTTAAGTCTCGGATTTGATCTAAATATTTTCTCAAGTATTAAATATATTCTGTGGATTTTGGAAAATAATTTGTTGTTTTATGATTAAAGTATTATTTCGAACTGGAAATTTGTTCTTACTTAGTTTGTAACCAATGAATCCATAACTTCAGACAAATTTTATTTATTAAGAATGGAAAATTTGGATAAATGTAAGGATCTAGGTGTCAAAGTAACAGCTGTAACGTGTGACTCGGGGTCCAGTAATCGGAAAGCATCTAAAATGTGTGGCATGACAGTAATTAGACAATTTTTACAATGTGGCGATCGATAAATAATTATTATTTATGATCCGCCACATCTAATAAAATCAGTTTGGAATACGCTTATGAAGCACGATTTAAAATGCCCTGATGGAATAATCAGTTGGAATGTCGTAAAAGAATTATACAATTTAGAAAAGATTCTGTAACCAACTGTTGCCCAAAAATTTCCTAATACGTTTAAGAAAATGAGGGTAGCAGCTGGAATTAAAACTGCGGTTCAACTCGGGAAAATTCGGTAATCACGATGTATCAGTCGCTATTGTTACTTTCAAGTTTATCGAAAAATTCGACAAACTCTTCGATGGCGAATGATTTTGGCAATTCAAAATTAAATTTAGCAAAAATAAATTCGCGAGTGCTTTTATGTTAGATAAAGAAATAACGGAATTTTTAAAGTATACTTATGGTTGATTACAAATTAAAAATTAAAGTCATAAGAAAACAACGGTCTATTGTTTTGATGGATTAATTCAAACAATTAATGGAATCAACGAATTAGCGCTGCAAATTAAGTCAGAAAATTTTGGAATTGAATTTACTAACTGCAAGATTAAATCAGGATCCTATCGAAAACTTGTTTTCTCAAATTAACATAATAAGAACCTTTCAGTCTATAAATTTAATCATAATTATAGCAAAGCTAACCACCATCAAAATTCTAACCCAATTTTCTAATTGTGCCAATTGCGAGGAAGATTCATACAAATCTTTAAAATTTCCAACTGGTGCTGCGGAGCTTATTGAGGAGAAAATAAATTGTGTTCCTATTAGCATTTCAGAGGTACCTGGAACCAACGAATACTTGTTTGACATCCGTCTCCGATATAAGTGACAATTTTATAAATTTAGATATGGATGATGTACCGGCCAATGTCACAGATGCTTCAATGAGATATTATGTTGGATATGTGGCCAGCGACGTAGCGAAGGGGGGGGGGGGGGGGGGGTTGCGGGGGTTGAACCCCCCCCCCCCTCCCTGAGTTTCACATATTATACTAAAATCATTACATGGTGATGTGTTGATCCACACAAAAAAATTTATAATTCGAATAAGGTTCATTACCTGTTATAATACGCATGTAACCTATTTTTGATTCTTCATATAAAAGAAAGAAATGCAAACAAAGCAGCGTAATATTAGGCGTAATTTTTACAGATCTGTGTAGACGTTTTTTCCAGATTAAGTTGAAATTAGATTACATAAGCGAAGTTAATTAAAATGTTTAAAAGACGGGCAGGTATCTACCGGTTGTACGCTTGTACCTATAATCACAAAATTAGCACAAAATATTTGTCAGATTTTTAGTAGTACTCTTAACCTGGATAATCTCTCCAATTGAAGAGTTCTAAGACGTTCAGGCGCTTAAGAATTACCTAAGAAACACAATCGGTGGGAAACGACTAAATGGATTGGCATCATTAAACATTCATAGAGATGTGGTTATATAAATAGACTGTGTCCTCGATGAATTGGCTTTAGTGTTACTACGAATCAATATAAAACTATAAAAAACTAATAAAAAATTGAATTCAAATAAATTCGAATGCATTATTTTCTTATCGAAATTAATTTTTTTTAAACCCCCCCCCCCCCCCCCCCCCCCCCCCTCGACGAATTTCTGGCTACGCCACTGTATGTAGCATGTGGAGTTATAAAAAGTAAAATTATGTTTAATGTGAGCATAATTATTTAAAAACTAATGATATAATGGAAGTACCATCGGAATATCTTATTCACTAGGAAAACCATTACAAAGATGAAAGTGACCTAGGAAGGATTAAGGCACCAACGGATTGCTTTTATGAAATATGCAAAAACAAAATTTATGTGTTTGGTGAAATGGTATGAATTTATATAATATGGATAACCTCAAATTAAACATTTAAAAGAGCACATTGTTAAACTATGCGTACGTAACATATGCATTAAATTTCCAGAATTTTATAATGTTCAAAGCTCTTGCTGCGAACATAATAAATCTACTTTAAATTTTATGATTTTGGTGTTAATAAGAAAATATTGCAGTTAATTGGCCGAAAAATAGATTAATCGAAATTATGAAAAACGTATGAAATCCCCAATTGACGAATAGTTTTGCAGGGAAAGTAAAATCTGCAATCTTTATTTACTGCAATATACATAATATATTTAAACTTTATGTATTGTATTTATTATTTAGAATTTTTATGTTATCTCTATTTTGTAAATTTATAAAAATTAATAAAGCTATGAACTATCAGAGAATAAACTTCATCTATTTGAAACAACAACCAGCTTCATCGAGTTTGTGTTGTAAATTCCACTTCAAATCGAACTAGTAACTCCATTTGAACTGTGGAAATTTGTTGTCGCAACAATAATCGCAATCAATTTCGATACTGCACTTAAAATTTCCGAAGACAAGATCCATTCCGTTGACCGTATTCCAGAACTTTTCCAAAAATCATTTAGAATCCCGCTTCAAATTTCATCATAATCAGTTAAGACTCAGACCAGAAGAAAGCACTTCTGCAGCGCCCTTTTATAACACAATACGAATTGGAAAGTTTAAGATTCGTATTTGACTTAAATAAGAAACGAACGAATCTGATTATTCAAATCAAACAAGAACCTTACACTTTTGAATTAGCATATCTTATTCAGAAATAGCCCCAGCGCTATTGTTGTATGTAGTTTGTTGCAATATTTTCTTTTTATGGTTAGAATGTTTTGTTAAACATTTAAAACGGGGTTTGGTGTATTGCAGTTCCATTTTGTTAACGAGGTTTTTGATTTTTGTCAAATTTAATGGATCATCTGGCGCAGGGGTGCTAGGTAAGGTAATGGATCAAATTTTTAACAACAGCGTTCAAGTAATACACAAATAAAAGATTTTTTTTATTACATGTTTTTGTAACGTGTAAACTGTCTTCTCTTACAAGTATTGTTTTGTTTGTCACACGTTGAAATTCCTAAATATCAAATACCTAAATATATTAGCTACTGAATATATCATCTGGATCTGACGAACTGAAGCGAGAAGATCAAATCAAGGTTTCTATTTGATGTATTATAAAATCCAGTGTTTAAATTCATTTTTCGTTCCCTTCTTTAATCTCTCTCTGCGAAAGGAAACAAAAAAAAATTTTTTTTATTTCTTTCCCCGGGAACGAAATTCCAAAAAATAAAATAGTATCTCTCCTCGTATAAATACAAAGGGAAGGGAATGAAATAGCGATCGATTTATTTCTTTTCTAAAGAGAGGAAACAAAAATTTATTTATAAACAACTAAACAAGGAGAGAAGCGAAAAATAAACAAAACTTCGAAATTATAAATTTTAAATTTGTTCACTGATAAAATCCATACTGCAATTAAAAAATTGGACCATCATCAAGCGTCTCTATGTCAGACGATCCATTAAAGCAAAAATATCCTAAACTCTCCATGTGAGCCCAAACAAAACTCATTAAAACCATTTACGTATGTCTGCTATTTTCTGAGTAAATTTGAAAATTAACTAAATTGTTATGTAGTTAATAGATCTCCCAATATTTGTTTTTATGCATTTCCATTTTATTTCGAATACTTTTGTGAATTAGCTATTTCAAATTTTAGAAATTTTGTATGAAACATTTTATAAATTTTTTTGACTGAATCAAATATGTAGTGTTCTCGTAAATAAAAATTCAAACAGAAAGACAAGAAAAAAGCATCCTATCCATACATAGGATACAAACACACATGGATACGACCTTTGAGTATATATATATATATATATAGAGTAATCACCAAACCAAAAAAAAAGTTGTAATACTGCCTCGCTGCAAGAAAGAGCGCGACAATCGGCAGGTTTTTATACAAGTAGAATGCATAATATCAGAACCATCTTGATATGAATATGTAGAGGCGGCATGTAAAAATTGAACTTAAAATAAAGGACATAAAACACTAAAAAATAATTTATTTTCATATACATTGTTTGTATGAAAAAACGCGATTTCGATTCACGAAAAAAATTGAATTAAAAATTAAACCTAGGAAAATAATTTTTTCTGAAATCACTTTTAAATAACTCAATGACCAACTCATTTAAAACACAGATTCTCAAGTTTCCCCATTTCCCAGATTTAATCAAAAGAAAATAAGGGAAATTAAATTAAAAAACGTTCTACAACAATAACAATATGTATTAAAAAGAGAAAATTCAATATAATGACGTCATCATTTATCCACATCTAAAATCAAGGGTGAAAAAAAGACAACACGTCGTCGCGCAACAGCCGAAATTAAAATAAACCAAAAAGAGCCAAACAGAAAAAAAATTAAAACAACGCATTGAGCGAGAAGAAAACAAAAAATCAACAACCCAGCGTTTTATGCATCACAAATAAACGACATAACCCAATAAACATTAACTGAAATATTAATGCCTTATTTATTTTTCAAATATTAGAAATATTATTTCAATTAGGTCCTAGCTGAAAATAAATACTACTTAAAAATATTTGGCGTCTATTTTTATTCCCAAAACATAATGATTCATGTACATTCAAAATAAGTTTTTGTTTAGAATATTTGAATTGTCATTAGGTACATTTGAATTGAGAGCGGTATTCGCCTTTAAAGGGCCGCAAGAGGCGCTACGATCACCACTAGTTAAAGGTGAACAGCAATTCAGCGTTTATTTTTATGTGTGTTATTTTTTAATTATTTTGTTGCTGAATAAATAAATATAACTTTTATGTGTAATAAATGATTGTTTTGAACCGAAATCAATCACAAAATTGTTCAATTATGTATTTTTCTTATTGCTGTTCACCTTTAACTCTAGTTTCAATATCGTCCACCAGATGTCAGCCACTTTGCGTTAAAAGGCGAATATAAAATAAAATAACTCTTACTAATAATTCCCATTCCTAGATGTCACTTAACACACCAAATACAAAAACCAGAGCTTCGGGCTGAGTAATCGATGTGAAAGAAATTATTTTACGTAAAAATAACATAATTTCTTTCAATGCAATGGTTCATGTTTAGTAAATTTGTAAAAATGTATATTAATTAATTATTATTACAATTTATATCATATATTTAATTACTATCGAGAGCAGCCACCAAAAATATGTTTAACCGAAGCAAGAATCAGACTAAACAATTAAAATATCGGTTCGATCCCCTATATAGTAATGAATTTGATTTTTTATGTTTTGTATCTATGTATATCTGTCTATTTTACCGAAGTAAGAGATAATTATTAAAATTCAATTCAAATTTCAAACTGATAAGGCCCAAAATATTTAAAAACAGTTAAGTTTTCAATTAAGAAAATTATTTATCGTAAAAACACAATTTAAATTTGTATTTGCAATTTTTGATTCACAATTAATAACAGAAAGATATTCGAATTCAAATTTGAATGGAGGCGACAGCTATGGTGCATTCCATTAAGCTTTGGTTAAAACAAAATATCGTTATTACCACATGATATGAATCTGTATTTGGGTAAATTTGTGTCATGTGGCAATACTTTTAGAAAGAGACTAAAAAGAGATGGTTATTGTATTGTTTATAAATATTTATGACGTATTTTACAAAAACAACATTCGATAAAAGTTTTGCAATACTTTATATTCCAAGAGGATTTTCACTAAGAAATAAACATTTTCATGATTCGATTTTTCAATCAAATAAAATTAACGTTTTATGAACATTTTCGAATAAAAATAATACAAAAGCTCATAATTCTTATAGACTAAAAATGTAAATGAAAACAATCATTTTTCTATATAGTTTCATAGTAAACAAAAAACTTTATGTATCTTATTTTAAGCTTACTAAAAAATATAGTCGATACTGGAAGCTCTTATTTATAGAGTGGGCTCTGATAATATCTATAAGCGTATTGCTTTCAATGACATGATGAGTTAGGTATTTTTTTTGGTTAACGGCTAATCAAAGCAACAGCAAAATTAACTAAGTTTTGGTTTAATTTTTGTTCGTGTATTTTCCAAATAAATTATAATACCCTATAAAGGACATCATGACACTTTTCCATAGTAAACTTGCGGTCAATGATATTGGCAGATTTATCGATAATGCAGTATTATTTAATACGTGAAAATATAGTTCGGGATAACTTCTAAAGATGTCAGCTTTAACAATTTTAAATTTTTGGTAAATAAATCAAAAATAAAATTAATTTTTTTTGTAATTCATGTCTAGTTGTAAGTTTTATTCGTGTTTTTTGCTTTTGTTTATATTTTTGTTGCGATACAACAAAAAAAAATTTTTAAAAAAACTACTAGTGCCATCTTAAGATTTAATCTATCTATCGCGGTTTTTTGACAGCGAAGACCTTTATAGGGTATTATAATTTATTCAAATAAATTATAATTACCTATAAAGGTCTTCGCTGTCAAAAAACGGCGATAGATAGATTAAATCTTAAGATGGCACTAGTAGTTTTTTTTAAATTTTTTTTGTTGTATCGAAACAAAAATATAAACAAAATCAAAAAACACGAATAAAACTTCCAACTAGACATGAATTATAAAAAAAATTAATTTTATTTTTGATTTATTTACCAAAAATTAAAAATTGTTAAAGCTGACATCTTTAGAAGTTATCCCGAAATATGTTTCCACGTATTAAATAATACTGCATTATCGATAAATCTGCCAATATCATTGACCGCAAGTTTACTATGGAAAAGTGTCATAATGTCCTTTATAGAGTATTATAATTTATTTGGTATTTTCTTGTCAATCTCACTCTTGCGGCAGGTATTAAAACTAAAAATTTGGTTAAGATTTGTTTAACCACTAATTTTTTTTGGGTTAGCTAAACGATTTTTTGGTTTATCTAGTACGATTGTTGTTGTAATTTTTTGATTTTTGATGAAAGCAATACAACTTATAATGAAACGAAGAAATAACCTTGAATGGTTATAAATAGTTAATAGCAATTTTTTTCAATGTAGGGTAAAGTGGGGCAGATTCGCCACTTTTTATTAAAACCTCGGTAGAAAAATTACTATTGATATTTTTTTAAATCAGTTAACGGTAATAAATACTTCCATATTTTCTGAACCAATTTTGAATGTAAGGGTTTTTCCTTATTATTACAAAACATTTTTTTTAAATTTCTGCTGGAACTCCATAGAAAGATGAAAGTGCCCCGGCCGGGGGTACTTCCGCCAAATGAAGGGGCACTTTCGTCTACGTAACTATTTTAGTAGAATCATTAGTAATACACATTATAAATAAAATAATTTTTTTAAATAAATAAAATAAAAACATATTTATTCAATAAAATATTAAATTTAAACTTAAACGTATAGGAGGATGCTCTTGTGTTGGCAGTTTCATATAAGCATAATTTCTATAAATTAATGAAATGTCTTCTTTGCTTGGTTCAACAAATAGTTGACTTGTAGCATTTCTGTGCAAGAAGCTTTCAATGTAGGAGTTATTAGCTTCCACTTCGGTTATTTTACCCACGTTTATTTTATAAATGTAGCACGGTCGATAGTATTAATGGCATTTTTCAAAGACGAAACTGCCCCGTAACAACTTGGCGAATGTGCCCCAAGTAGCAAAAAAAATATTAAATAAAGAAATTTAATTAATTTTTTTTATTGATTAATTCACACACTAACACTTTAAAGATAATTAATTTATCTAACTATATTCAATGAAACACTCAACAAAACTAAAAAATTGCTTAATAATAAATCTTACGTTATACATACCAAATAGGTATTACACAATACTGGTGAAAAACACGATTATACGTGTATTCTAGTTGCGTTTCCAATGATGACTGTCAAAGCACAGAGAAACATTTGAAATAATAATGGCATGATTCAGTAACTTTTTCAGATTTTTTAAACGCTGTGAAGGTAGCTAAACATAGCTTGACGAAAGTGCCCCGATGACGAAACTACCCCACATTACCCTATGTGTTAGTATGCTATATAATTTTTTTACTAGCAGCAAATTATCAGGCTGATATTTTCGTAAAAATTATCATGATAATTATTACGAATGTCATACTTTTTAGGTTATGTTTTTCATTTTCGTAATTATTTTACAAAAACATATAACGATTATCATGATAGTAATATCCCCAGATATGATAGTTCATCGACAAATATTTCTCAATACATTGAAAAAAACACATAGAAACATAAATTATCATGATAGTAAATATCAGGAAATTTGCATAGTGGAGATCCCGGGTCACCCGGGATCTCCTCTATGCAAATTTCCTGATATTTACTATCATGCTAGCAATTTTTTTCATTGTATGTGGGAGTATGCTATACAAATTTTTTACTAGCAGCAAATTATCAGGCTGATAATTTCGTAAAAATTATCATGATAATTATCACGAATGTCGTACTTTTTAGGTTATGATTTTCATTTTTTTTAATCTGTCTTAGGGTGAAGACATAAAAACAAATATAAAAATAAAAAAAATGTCGCAAACATTTACGTTAGAAAATATATTAAAACTCATTTATTTATTTAGATCAAATGAATGTTTGTGGAAAATAACCAGTAAATCTTACAGTCGGAAAGACTTAAAAAATAATGCTCTGAAACAAATAGCAGATGAATTCAACGTAACAATTGAAGAAATTAAAAGAAAAATTAGAAATCTGAGAAATACTTATGTGCAACAGAAAAAGATAAAACATCTGGTAAGGGAGTCGACGAATTACCAAAACATAAGTGGTTTCTGTTCGATGAGTTAACGTTTTTGGATGAGGTAGTAGTGTTAAGAAAAACAAGCAGTAATTATGACACGAAAGAAGAAGAAAAAACATTTTCTATAAATAATTCAGTAAGTCCAGATTTTATTTAATCCACAGTATTATTTAGTCTACATTTTATAAATCAGAATTATAATTTAATTCAATTTTTTTTCCATTGAAAAGGCACGTCTCCTTTTCCGACGCAAAAATTTGCAATTGTGTCCCGTATTTTATTAACAATCTTTGTATTGTTTGTTGCACTTTGGTCTTGCGGATTTATATTATAAAAATTTGATGGTAACGCGTTTGGCTGTATATCTTCTAAATGGTTTTCATATTGAATTGGTTTGGTTAAATAATTATGAAGAACACAGCATACTTTAACGATCATATCGATTGTTTCTATTTTGACATCAATTGACCTGTGTAATATTCGGAACCTGGAGGCCAATCTACCAAATGCGCATTTTACCGTCAGCCTGGCTCGAGAGATTCTATAGTTAAATATTTTTTGCTTTATCGTCAACGCTTGACATCTGGAATAAGGCTTCATCATATGACGATCCAATTTAAACGCATCGTCAGCTATAAAATAATTTGAAATTGGTATGGTTTCATCGTCTAAAAAACTTGGCACCGGAATATGTAAACTCGGGATATTTTAAAATAATGCTGAGTTTTCAAAAATTGTATTGTGTGATGCCCTCCCGTTTGCACCAACATCAATAAATATAAATTTGGAATGAACATCGACAATTGCTAGTAAAACGATACTATGAAAACCTTTGAAATTAAAAAAATTCGAACCGGAATGTGGTGGTTGCTTGATCCTTATATGTTTTCCGTCGACTGCTCCTAGTGTATGTGGGAAATTCCAAATTATTCAAAAATCTTCCATTGTTGTTTCCCATTCAGCCTCCGTATTATTCAAAATAAATTTTTTAATATTTATAAAAATTTCCATTAAGTAACTAGCCTAGTTATACATCAACTTATATTTTTTGCTTTTATTAGTGGGACATTGCAACTGCGAAAGAAGCTGAAAATGGCGAAATACCAATGAACTGTATCAGGAAGAAAATACGCAACAAACCAACAAAAACGTTTCTAAAAAGGCTGAAAAAATCGACAAATTTGATGCAGCGATTGCTAAACTTGTGATGAACAAAACTTCACCCAAAAAACAACCAAATATTTTTGAATCCTTTTCGTCAATAGTTGACATACAACTACAAGAAATTCACAAATTAGACGCTTCGGAAGCATTCAGTACAATGCAGGACATACACATTTTAATAGGAAATAAATTTACAACAGTTTTGAAAAACAAGCAAATTGAAGCATCAACTTACAAAACTTGTTCTTCTGAAACAAACAATATTTGGCCAGCTAGAAATAGAGCAGCAACAACTTCACCGATGGAAACCACAAATAACGATAAACCAACTCAATTATCATCTTTCAAGAGATCAAGTGGTTTGCGATTCTCCGATACTTCGAGTCCAACGAATTTGACTTCTCTTAATTTGTTGAATCAAATTTCGCCAACATCTTCGGATTCACCAACTAATTTGCCAACCATCACTAGAGTTCCATATACGGAATATTCCAACTCACCATCAAACCCTTCAGGTGAAAGTTTTAACATAACGTCAAAACCCATGCAAATTGAATCTATAACACGAGACAGCCATATACCAAAGTCATTATTGCATTTCAAAAATTTGAGCGATCATTCGCAGTTTTGCGACATTTCCACAAGTTCAAAAGAGTTTAATTCTCTCAATTTATCCAATAATATATCGTCGACACCTTCAGAATCATCAACTAGACATTTTTCAACGATAACTGGAGTTACTAGTACAGATTCAAATTATTCCAGTTCGCCATCCAATTTCAAAATATCAAAACCGCTATCTATCAAATCTAAAACAAATATCAGCTACACACCACCATTACATTCTGGGCATTTAATCGAGCCACGATGCTCTCCAAAGAAACACGTTCTTCCGGAATCGAAAATGGTTAACATGTTGGAAGACGTATATGTAAATTATGACACTTCATGCAAAATGCAATGATGTTATCCGGAATCGAAGACTTTTAATTTGACAATGACGGAAAACAATTTGTTAGACTACTGTGATTATGTTTGTTGCAATAAAAGACTGGATTTTATTTAAGCAAAGTTTTTGTTCTTATAATAATTATTGTTATATTTTTTTTTTAAGAATTGAATTATTTTTGTAAGATTTGAGAAATGATTTATTTTAATGTTGTATGAATAATGAATTGCCTTATTTTTTTAGTTTTATATTAATCTAATTATTGTGATATGCATTTGTTTGTAAATATCAATAAAGATTTAACGAAATGAAATCAAACTTTGAAAAATGAGCTGTGTTATTAATTAACTCCATACTTACTTTCAAATATTTTGGCTGCAGCGTTGAGTATAAAGCAGCAAGAACCTCGGGAATAATTTTCGATAATGTTTTTCTAGAAACGCGTGTTAAATATTCTAACGAGCATAAAGAATCACCTGTAGCGATATATCTAAAAGTAACCGCAAGTCGAACTCTTCTTTTGAATTCGTATCCTTCTTTTGAATTTGTTGCTGTACCTAAAACATTATTTTTTATTAAATAAACTCCCAAATCGTACAAAACATTAAATACTTACTAATGTTAATATTTCACTAAACTGTTCGTAAGTCAGTCTAGTAAAATTTTAAAGCTGGCGTTCTCTCCCCATAACAAA
The DNA here is from genome assembly GCA_963556165.1 of Tipula helvola. Taxonomy (NCBI): domain Eukaryota; kingdom Metazoa; phylum Arthropoda; class Insecta; order Diptera; family Tipulidae; genus Tipula; species Tipula helvola. The sequence goes on along the minus strand of OY744483.1, from coordinate 222,309,746 downwards.
TATGCTATAAAATTATCTTCCAAACAATCAAAATGCCTCTTGGCCAGAAATGGATTTACCCAACATGCTCGTTTGTTTTTGTCCTTTTTTTCAAGTTTTTCTAATTTTTCAATTTGTTCGAGCTTTTTCAGTTTACGCAGAATTTCAATTTGTTTATCAAAATCCATTTTGCATATTATTTTTTTTTTTAAATTATATTTCTTTAATTTTCATTTGCATTTCGCACCAGGCATCACAAACAACTGTAATTTTTTTACAAAAACATATAATGATTATCATGATAGTAAATATCAGAAAATTTGAATAGTGGAGATCCCGGGACTTTGGTATTTTGTGATTTGTATCTGTTTTTTTCAATGTATTGAGAAATATTTGTCGATGAACTATCATATCTGGGGATATTACTATCATGATAATCGTTATATGTTTTTGTAAAAAAATTACGAAAATCAAAAACTTAACCTAAAAAGTATGACATTCGTAATAATTATCAGCAGTAATATCCCAAGAGCATTGATAATTTCCCGACATAATTTTATTATATTTTTCGAAAGCACGTTGCTTGGTAACAGCCCGAAGCCGAAGGCTTTTTTACCTCAAAGCAACGTGCTTGAGGAAAATGTAATAAAATTATGAGGTATTTATCAATGCTCGAGGGGTATTCGACGAGAAAATTTTTTGTAATTTTATTTTATTCTAGTAGTAAGGCTGCTAGATTGTAAGTTGTTCTATGAAAGTGTTATTTTGAAACAGTATTTATTGTAAAATAAAACTATAAATTCTTTTCATCTAGTAGCCAGAGTATGTTTTTCTATAGCAAGCCTATTAAATCGGTCAATTTCGAGTCACGTGTACAAAATAAACCAATCAAAATAACATTACACTGATAACTTCCCTAGGGAAATTATCAGTGTAATGTTATTTTGATTGGTTTATTTCGTACACGTGACTCAAAATAGACTGATTTAACAGGCTTGCTTTTTTAGCAAAAAATTTTCATGATAATTTTTACGAAATTATCAGCCTGATAATTTGCTGCTAGTAAAAAAATTGTATCGCATACTCACACACACATTGAAAAAAATTGCTAGCATGATAGTAAATATCAGGAAATTTGCATAGTGGAGATCCCGGGATACTCAAAGGTTTTACTCATGTCATAATTTTTGTGTGTTCCAAAATCGACATTTAGACGAGACATACTTTTCATAAATACCGAAATAATGATACATAACCATTATGTCTTCGCTGTGCTTATATCACAATTTTAATTAAAAACAATGAATTAAAATTCAATTGATTGTATTGTTTATTAAACGTTTTTTCAATATTTAATAATATATATTATTGTTAAATATGTTAAAATTCTTTTTTCTTTCCTTAATGTGATATTAAAAATTCTATGTAGATAGAATATCCGGATTTCGAAACATTCATTCTTTGTCAATTCTTGCCCATTACTGAATTTGTGTTTGTCCCAACGGTGAAATTTGAAGAATGCCTGATTTTTTATTTAAATCAGTATTGCCGCCTTTTATTTTTCACTATTATGTTGTATAGTTTGTTATTTTTCGTGTTGATTTTATCGTTAAGCAACAACGGGTTATTGCGTTCTACATATATTTCCAATTCCTCTAACCTATCCTCTAACCTATCACGTTTGTATAATTGTGCCCTTCATCCACCAAATGTTGTGCAAAATTAGATTTAAATTGTTTTTTGTGTGTGTGTTTTTGTTTATCTGTGTGTTCTTTAAACCTAACTGTAAATGATCGACCGGTTTGGCCTACGTAAAATTTCGAACAATCATTGCATGTTAATTTGTATACACCTGTGTCAACTTGATTGTCATTGTTAAATTGATTGTCAACTTGATTGTCATTGTCATTGTTAAATTTGTGTTGTAATTTTTCACTGGTTTTAAATGCTACATTATACTTGTATTGGTGAACAATCTTTTTTATTGATTTGCTGGTATTTCCATTGTAATCAATTGTGATATATTTCTTGGTTGTGTTGTCGTCAATGCGCAAAGTGGTTAGGTTGCGTAATTCTATTTTTCTCTTAACCCTTCTGTCAACACGACATACCCGGGTGTGTTTTTGATTTTTTGTAACTGAATGAAATTTTTTTTCTAATAAAGTTAAATGACATTTTCATTATGATATCGTTTCTATATTTAATGTTTATCCGGCTTTGATGCAAAACTTTTGATTAAATTCATACACACCAGGGTTGAACGTGTTGGTGAGAAGTCATTTTATTTTCCTGTTGACACAAGGGTTAATCTTCGAGTTAATTTTCTCAATTATGTTTTCTATGTAACCATTGCTGTGGGCTATGTACTTTATGGTGTTGAGTTTATTTTGATAATGCAAGTTGAGCATGGGAATGTGATTTAATCTGTTTAATAGATGAGGATAGGCTGCCATTTTGTGTTGATACGGGTGATTTGACTTGTTGTGTACTGTGTGATCGGTCTGTGTTGGTTTTCTATAGATTTTAAAATTGTGTCTATTATTTATGTTGGTGATTGTGAGATCCAAAAAGTTCATGGTTTAGTTGTTTTTCATTTCCAGTGTGAATTTTATATTGCGTTGTATAGAGTTTATATACTGGTGAAATTTCTCTATCTGCCTATTTGTTCCTTGGAAAAGTATGAGAATATTGTCGACATACCTTTGCCAATATATTATGTTGTTCCTGTATCTGTTTTTTCCGTTTAAAATGTGATTCCTTTCTATGTGGTTGAGGTAAATATTCGCCAGTGTGCCTGAAAGTAGAGAACCCATAGGTAAACTGTCTGTTTGAATGTAAAACTCCTTCGAACATAACAAGGAGTTTTACATTCAAACAGACGGTCTAACTATGGGTTCTCCACTTTCAGGCAAATCCAGTTAAAGTTCAAACACATTGTTGGGAACCAGCGACTGAACCGTTTCAACGAATACACGTGGATTATGCAGGTCCTTTTATGGGTCATTATTTCTTCATAATGGTTGATGCTTTTTCTAAGTAGCCAGAAATTAAAAGTATCTAATATTACGGCCGATACCACCATAAAATTATGTCGTGATCATTTTTCAAAGGTAGGAATTCCTTCTGTGTTCGTAAGTGACCATGAGTCTCAATTCATTTCTGACGAATTTCTTGCATTTTTAAAAGGTAATGTTATTACACATAAGATGGGCGCACCTTACCATCCTACAACGAGCGGTCAGGCAGAGCGCTACGTTCAAATATTCAAACAGAAACTAAAATCTTTGAGTTGCAGCAGCAAGGACATTCATAAAAATCTATGTTATATTTTACTAACATATTGTAAGACAATATATCCAGCAACTGGGAAATCGCCCTCAATGATCGTGTTTAATAGACAAATACGTTCGAGGTTAGACCTTATAGTACCTTCAGAAAAATTTACGGGTGATGAAAAGACATACGATAAAATACGAAGTTTTGATCTAGATTATAATGTTGCTGTTCGGGATTATCTTTAAAAAAAATTGGAAATTTGGAAAAGTGACAGAAAAATTAGGCAAGTAACATTATTTAGTTGAGCTGAACGATGGGAGAATATGGAAAAGGCACGTGGACCAATTGCGTAAAATAGGTAACTTAGCGAATGGCGAGAATTTACCTTGTATGGTAGACAAAAATCGTGATTTAATTGAATTGCCAGGTGATGAAGTTAATCTGAGTAGTCAAAATGCACTTGGTACAGCCGAACCGGTTTCATCTGACAATAGTAGTAATATTAGCGATAAGATTAGTGACTCTACGTAGATCTAGTCGAGTTCGGAAAATATCTGAAAGATTAGATTTGTAGATCTGGGTCGATTCTCTCATTTGATAAAATAATAATAATAACGTAAAATTAACTTGTAAAATATAAAGGTCTGAAACCTCACGAGGGGATCAGAACTTCGGTCTTTGGTATCTTCAATAATGTCATAAAGTTGGTGTGACAGTTTTGACATTATTGATTTCGATTTTAACCAACATATATTTACTTATACAACAACAGCCAAACAGGTCAAAAGCTTCAGTAACATTCTTGAACTTTATACCGAAAGTAGTATAACAAATTATACTGATACTTCTAACCGTTTAACTGACCATATTCCAGAAATTTATCCAAAAACTCATTTTAGAATCCCATTTCCAACACTAATTTGATGTCCAGACATCCAGACAGACGGACGGACATTTTTTTTTTTTTTGCATTTTCAGACTCAGGGACTTTCAAAACGTCGAGAAAAGTGGTTTTGGACCAACCAAATTTTTCGTCATTTTTGACAGGATTTCAATACTTTGGTCTTTTTAGACCGAAGTAATATGTAATAAATTAATTTGAATTTAAAATATCTAAAAATCTAAATATACAAAATGAATTTGTAAGGATGTTTAGAAATTTTCCATATATTAAATAAATAATCCATGTGTGAATAAATAGTAAATCAAAATATTGTGTTTATATTCTACTTTAATTCCCTCGGTTTAGATAGTAATGGTGAATATTTTGATTATTAGCGTTTGTACAAGTATGTTTTTAATAAAGATGTATTTGACCAAAAAACGATATGTTTCCACTTATGTACATATACAACCAACATTTTCTTGTTTTTTTTTGGTGATTTAAAAAAATAGATCCCAAACCACTTTCTTTGTAAGTTGTTTTAGTATAAGAGAAAATTTATAAATTTGGCAAATTTTTCTTTCGATTTGATTGCATTAAAAATATCGTATTTGCCTCGTCCGTTAAGGCATTTTACAGCCATTAATGCCATTTTCCGGACTCGATGCGTAATATATGTATTTGTATTTACATTTTTTATTTTGCTTAACTTCCGAGTTGCGAAATTTATAATTTTGTATTTTTGGATTTAATATTGATTTCGATAAAAATTTTGTCACCTGTCGAAGGCATATTCTGTTGATCGTTATCAAATATTTAAAATATACAGAGTTTCGTACTAAGTTATATGATATTCAACTAAAGTTGATAATTTTCCCATGAAGTATCTCAGGGGTTGTAAAATTCAAGAGAATTTTCTAACAATTTCCACAAATAATCTTGAACTCATTGACGGACGGTAAATCATAATGAGATTAATGCCTAACTGGCAAAATTTTATTTAATGTTTTCTTGAAGTTATATGATATTACTATTTACACTTTCTGTCGTATGCACTTGGCTAAACACACTTAATACACACAATTTTAAATTTTTTAAAAACACTTGTGAAATATTTTGCAAAATTAATAATATTTCTATTTATAATTTTGCGAAATATTTAACAAGTGTTTTTAAAAAATTTAAAAATGTGTATATTATATGATATTCAACTAAAGTTAGTAATTTTTACTCTTGGCCAATTGAAGTGGATTCAAATATCCTGGTGAAACTTCCATAAATAATGTCGAACTATTGACTAATGGTAAATCAAAATGAAATTGATGCAAAACATCTAATTTTATATTATTATATAATATTTCCAGTTTTTAAAACTAAGGCTTCCAAAGTCCAATAGAATTTTCAAAGTTTTTGCAGAAATATAGCTTAACCCTCTAATACATGAATTTTTAGTGTAATGCATCGTTTATATTTCTAATGAAATATACTTCTATGGATTTGTTTTTTTTGGATTGTGCTAAAATTGTTTTCGTGATACGTTTTTTTCGATATGCATCTAACAACTTGACTTGTTATGAATGTATTGGTTTATGTGTAAAAATGTGCATAAATAATTTTAATAAATAAACACAATACACAGGCGCACACACTTATGTAAACAGACATAATAGTAGCTTTACGCTATGTTAAAAAAGGGCGATAATCCCAAATTCTAAGAGGTATATCTCAAAAACATGAACTTTTAGGACTTAGCGACTCTTGAGACTTTTGATCAGCAGATCAAGAACTACTAGAATCCAAAATTTCAGAGAGTTTGACCGAGGGCCATTTTCCATATAAAATATGCGGGGTCCTTTGCAAAATTAAGTTTGATAATTCTATTTCTTGATTAAACACCCCTGAATCTATGCGTTTGAGTAGCTGCTAACACCATTTAATTTATTAAAAATTAGCAAAAATTTTCATTCGCGTCTTCTGTGGACATTTTATTACGTAAAAAACATTAAATAAATTAAAATAATAAAATAAAAAGTTAAGCGTATCCTATTATATAAAACACGATTTAAGTACATAGTATACGAGTTCGTCAACGAATAAGAGTATTTTTTAATTTTGAAATAATTTACGGGCTTAATTATATTTAACCTAAAGCTAATTTAAAGCTTTTTCTAAAGGGAGTCTTGCTGAGGCGTGGTCGTACATCCGTATCAATCAATCAATCTTTTGGCCGTCAATAATATTATATAATTTGTTTCATTGCAATAAATGCTCTCAATTTTTTGTAAAAAATTATTGAAAAACCAGTTGTCTGGAGGAGGTGCCCCCCTTAATTATATTTAATCTAAAGCTTATTTAAAGTTCAAACCGGCAATAGTGTTGATAAAAATTTAAATAATCATCAAAATTTCTTATTAAAAGCACATGTTGCGCTCCCACTCATTTAAATATATTTACAGTGTTCAAATATTTGGAGTTTTTGACGTTTTCAACTTAGGCGTGGTAGGTACTAATAGTGGTATTTTAATATTACAAAATACAGTTAAAATAATTGGTCAAACATCAGCCCAACTGTATATTGTAATTAAAAAAATAATAATAAATTGATTGTTACTGTGCTGTTGAAATGTTTGTTTACAATCTGTAATGGAAACGTAAAACTACGTTTTTAGTTGCTAATTTTGTGTTAAGCAATAAGCTTAGAACTTTGTACTTTAAATAAATTGAAATAATTAAATATTATACAATATACTTGTATATTTCATTTAATATTTTTTTCTTTTTTAAATGTTGCACAAACAAATGAAAAAATCGGATTTAGAAATATTTTTGAAACGTACGTAAATTAATTTAAAAATGTATAACTTGTATTTAAATTGATTTAATTCAAAATTCTTACATCTTAATTTTTGTAGAATACAACATGTGGTACCGGGGCATGCCAATATTCGAGATGCAGCAATGTCGTCAAGTATTAGAAAACTCACTAAATGAAAGTTCTTTAAGTGATACCTCTACAACAAATACACCAATAAAAGAAAGTGATGGGCATTTAACCACATCGAATGTAGGTAGTGTTCCGTCATGTTCTTATGAAATTAACAGTACTAGTGAAACTAATATTCGTTGCGCAATGCAACCGGTGAAAACGACTACCACTTTACTACAGTAAGTAAGAGTTCATAACAATATACGAGTATTGCTTGATTTGACAAGTTTACTAAAAAGCAATTATATTTTATTCATCTAGATCGTCATCACCAAGAAGTAACACATCTAGTCACCGTTTTATAGTGTACGCAGATGTACATCATCCAATGGATTGGTTGCCGGAAAAAGATGATAGTAAAGAACATGATGTTTAGAAATATTATTGAATATTGTTCCATTATAAAATTATAAAATCTTCAAAAATAAATATATAAATGAATCGGTTAGACCTAAAAATGATTTTATTTATCAATAATTTTACTGGCTGGCGAAATAGTATTAATTTCAAAAATGTTTAGGCCTAATCTAGGGGTTACTTAAATTATGTTATGATACTAAAAAACTAAAAATGAAATCTTCAGTCTCAGAAGTCGTGTCGAGTAAAAGTCGAATAAATGAGGACCGGTATATGATTGTCTTCCATCTTAAAATTCTCATTCAGGAATCCAAACCCACTGTACGATTTAATTACATAATAATTATGTTCTGAGCGTATGTTGGAGTAGCTTCTCGGTATATCTTATTGAACTTTCTCAGATCTTGGTCTTGGTATGTTTTAGTGGCTTAATTTTCTATTGTGCAATTTCAGTTGATGATCACTGTGAATATCCACGCTTCTCATAGCTTGTCATCTTGTAGAAAGGTTAAGAATTTCCCATGAACCAGCACATGTATCTGGCTCTTTGCCCAACCATTGCGAATATTTTTGCTCTGATGAATATTTTTGCTCTGAAAAACTGATTTTTGACTAGCCGACACAATAATTTTATTGTTAGTGCATACAGAAATAACAATTAAATTATTTTTTTGTGCAGTGGTCCAGAAAGTAAGCGTTTCTAGTAGACTTTTCAGATCGAAACTAGTTTTTTACAGACCTGTAGATAAAATCCAGTTTAGTGAGATGGAATAAAATGGAATAAGATCTTTGGTTATCTCGAATTTTGATTCCCACTTAATAATTCTATTCCAAAAATTTGTATTCTCGTTCTCTTTGCGAGACAACTTTTTTAGTACTACTTCTAAATGGGATGAAATGTCAAAAATGGAGACTATTTATCGTTAATTATTTCTGCGGTTGGGTTTGCTGCGAATAATATTGAATTATTAAATAGAAAATAAACTTAATTGTAAATTTACAGATGAATTGAATTAAATTCTTAAATATGATCATTTTTTTGTGAAATATTTTAAATAACGATTGGTCTAAAATTTTATCAACAAATACAATATGAAACGTTACATCATTGACAGGCACACAGATTATCGGGATAAACTTAATCGCCGTTTTAATTCCATATTAAAAATCACATTGAAATAAAATAATTTTATCTCATTTCAGTTTCTTTCTTTTTTTTTTAATATAATGTTGATCGAGTTTACACAACTAGATTACGATAATCATATTATGAAATACGGTAATCTTGAAAATAACTGCATAATCTCGAATCCGCGATTATCTATATGGTGCCTGTATTAGACAACTAGGACTACTAAGGGATTGTAGCGATGCTTTTACTTAACCCGACGCCAGTGCAATGCAAAAAGATACATGGTTTTACCCATGGTCACCCAGCTTTACTACAGGAAGGCTAAGTAAAACTGGAGAGTGCCTGGCATCCAGAGTCCACATACTTGTGCGGAATGAACCTATCAGCCATTCATCCATCGGCATTTGCTGTTCCACCTTAGATTAGGGTTTTTTGTCGAGGGGTTCTTCTTTAGCGCCGTACTTTAGCCTATGCTAAATGGCGTCAGTTACCAGTGGTTGCTACGAGGAGGCACCACGTATACTTGTGAATTGTGACCAGGGAACATCTCACGTGATGCGCACCCTACTGAAAGTTTACGGAGCTGAGATTAATCTACTGAACTTTTGTTGCTCCCCCCCCCCCCACACCCCCCCGAATAGATGCAAAACCACTTTCTTTGTAAGTTGTTTTAGTATAAGAGAAAACTATAAATTTTTCTTTCGATTTGATTGCATTAAAAATATCGTACGTGCCTCGTCCGTTAAGGCATTTTATTGCCATTAATGCCATTTTCCGGACTCAATGCGTAATATATTTTTATTTAAATTTTTTATTTTGCTTAACTTCCGAGTTGTGAAATTTAAAATTTTGTATTTTGGGATTCAGTATTGATTTCGATAAAAATTGTGACACCTGAAGAAGGCATCTTCTGTCGATCGTTATTAAATATTTAAAATATAGTTTCGTACTTGTGACTATACGTTTTTATTACCAAATTTCAGTTGATCACGTTAATTAATTGTTCCGTCGTTACATTGAATGCATTTTTTGACTCCCAAATTTTACGTACTCTAAAGCCAGTTTTTTTCTGTGAGACAATGCGCTGCAAATTATACAGTTTTCTTCTTATTATTTTAACAGAAACAACAAATTGCAGTTATTGTGGTTCAACAACTAAACATTGTGATTCTAAAAATGTTTCCAATGAGAACAAGCAACTATCGGCCAGAGCTGCAGTTATCGATATCTTCAGTTATCGAGTGTTGCAAAAAGCGAGGATGTACTGTATATAATTGACATTGTTGCACAACATCAAATTTAATTTTATTAGTCTTCTGTGGCTTAAGCCACAAAAATAAATATTTGATGCCTTCAGCAATTTTAAATTTAATTTTTTTTAATTTGAAGGTTATTTTCAAAATCCCGCATTACAGTGAATATTGTTCGAAAAAAAATGAGTTAATTTTGAAACGAATTCCCCAAAATGTAGTATTATTCCACACACTATTTTGTGCTATGCATCAATTTTTTCGATTTAGTGGCTAATTACAGTGACTCTCATAATTGATCACGATTTCATAAGACGCTAATATTTTATTACACCAAAATAAAATTAAATTTTTTAGTTTTTCTTTTTAAATTCAACAATTTATTGCAGTATTTAACAAATTAAAAAAACAATTCATTTTCAACATCACAAACATCAATAATAAATTAACATAAAAATCATTAGGTGTGATCAATTATGAGAGTCACTGTATATACTTAAATATCATAATTAATAATACATAATATCCAATATAAATACTTAACACAGAAAAGAATACCAATACAGATCTTTCACAGAAGCGAGATATATAGTGTGTATGTATTTGAAATCAAAATGATATTATTTTAATGTCAGCTATTGAAGGGTTTCATGAAATTTAGTTTAGACGGAGCGCACTATAGATATTTTTTCTTTCTCACCAGTAGTATTTTTCTGATCGTTTGATCATTGTATCTCTATTCTTTGTCAGTTCTTCTATACCGCAATCATATTGCCAAATGAAACAGATATAAAATATTATAAATATTATGCTTATCGTCAATTAATTAATTGTAATAGCGTTGCCAGACTGCGGTTTAATAAATCCGATTTAGCTAAACTGGATCGGAAACTTTATGAAACAAACGCGATTAGCAAAAACTTGGGTTGACACACTACGGCTGCGATTTATTAAATCGCAGTATGTCAATGGTATAATATTATATACATCTTATTTCTTGTTTTAAAGGAAGCGCAACAATTGAATTAGTGCATCAACAAGATATGTTTATTATACTTATATACTAACATGTGTGCATCATGCATGTATAAATGAAGGTGAAAAATGACAATACATATTAGGTATGTTTTTTTTCTGTCATCGAATGGTCATTCACCTATTTGGCATGGACAAGTCTGGCTTAAACCAATATTTTCAGTAAATATTTTGACAAGATTTTCACCCGATTGCAGAACCAGTTTCCCCTTTCAAAAATCGCACTTGCTCAAGAAAATAAAATGTGTTTGTTTTTTCTTTTGTTTAATTTGTTTTTTTTTTCAAAGATAAAATTTTCCTTTTCCAGAATTTACAAAAAATGTATGCAGTGAGGATGGGGAAAAGCTAAACAAATTAAACCCGCGCGCGCAGAAAATATTTTCAAAAAGTTTGAATTTGTTTGGAACGTAAATAAGAAGAATCTTTGCAATTACGCTTTCATTTAAAAATGTTAGGTTTAATGTACAATTTTTAAAGAGACTTACCAATTCCGAACATTTTCCGTCCCGGTGGCACAGTTGTTAGCATGCTTGCTTTAAGCTCCGGAGGTCCCAGGTTCGATTCCCGGCGGGTGATGAAAAAATCACGGCTGGTTAATGTAAGGATCAATGAATTAATCCCTCATTATCCGTTGTAAAAATGATTACGAAACTTCAATATGAAGCGGCCAAATCCCTCTATGGGATGTAGCGCCAGCGGAAAAAAAAAAAACCAATTCCGAACATGTAG